>SJYV01024399.1:75701-130565 GCA_006410875.1 Neotragus pygmaeus | reverse complement strand
GGCAGGAGGAGAAGGGGACGACCCAGGATGAGATGGCTGGATGGCATCACGGACTCGATGGACGTGAGTCTGAGTGAACTCTGGGATATGGTGATGGACAGGGAGGCCTGGCGTGCTGCGATTCATGGGGTTGCAAAGAGTTGGACACGACTGAGCGACTGAACTGAACTGAATTGAATGTATCTGGTTACTGTATTGCGCCCTAAATTTTCTTATTAATATAAGATGTATTTATTTGATGTCTTTGGATATTCTAGGGGTATGATGGGATGGTTGGGAAAAGAAATATACTTTTTCTCTTGCTTGTCAAGAACAAAAACTCTTAATCCTGTCTAATATCTAACTGTGGGTGCTACGTCACTTCAGTCATGTCCAATTCTTTGCCACCCTATGGACTGTAGCCTGCCGGGCTCCTCTGTTCATGGTATTTTATAGGCAAGAATATTGAAGTAGGTTGTCATTTACTCCTCCAGGGCATCTTCCAGACCCAGGGATAGAACTGAATCTTACATCTATCTGCACTGGCAGGTGGGTCCTTTACCATTAGCTCCACCTGGGAAGCCCCAGTGTGTAATTGCATTACCCGAAATTGGAAAAATTCTAAATAAAATTATTCCTTATTTTGGGGGGATTTTGTAAAGAATGCCTTTAGAATCTCATTATTATGAATAGTTCTAATTCTTTATTTTAGATGCTCATGCTTCATTATAAAATGGGAACATTTTTCTGTTAGTTTTTATATCTTTTAAGAAAAAAGAACAGATATTAAAAGTTTATGGATTCTTTTTTTTTCTAATCCATTGATAAGATTGTAAGGCTTTTCTCATTTGACCAACTAATTGAATATTCTGGTATATTTATTATCTTCTCATTTTGAAAGTATTTTATTTTTTGAAAGTATTTTAATGTTCTTTTGAATAATGCTCTCTGTATTTTATTTACTTTTATGTATCTATATTCATAAGAATAGTTAGTATAGCATCTTTTAAAAAGCATGTACATTCTTAATATATTGCCTTATGATAACCAAGGCATCTTAAGAATTACTAAGCGTTCTTCAAAAATAAAAATTACATTAAAGATGAAGAAGTAAAAATGAAAAGTGTTTAAGCATAGGAGAGAAACAATATGAAAGTATATTATATAACTAAATTGTGTTTTAGAATTTTAAAATAATATGTTTTCCTTATTATAAATTCCCATTGCATAGAAATGGTCACACACTTTTTACAGAAATAATGAAGAGTAGTTTTGATACTTAATAGTGTCTTCCACTCACCATTCTCAAACATATTCATGTGAAATATGTTCCCAAGAAGAAACATTGTCATTTCGTACCCATACCAACTTTGGCAAATGATTTAATATCATCGAACTTCAATTTCCTCATCTATAAAACTGTTACACAATGCCATTTCTAATTGTCACACTAGATAACTATGAAAACAAAATGAGATAATGCATGTGAAATTGCTTCATAAACCATACAGATCATAAAGTGTTGTAGGACATTTTAGATATATGGGGTTGACCATAAAATTTCAGTATCTGCCTCTGTCACTTGCCTACAATCAAAGAGAGACAACTGATGCAAATCAAATTAAAATGCTGAATAACCAGAGAAAGGACAATGTATCATTTATATAATACTGGAGTTTTATCAGACTAATTATTTTTCTCTCTATTCCATGATTCTTGCTGATATCACTATTAGTGATCTATGCAATTCCATGGACTTTTGATTTCTATTTACTTATTTAGCTNAGGTAGCTTGATAGGGATTGCATTGAATCTGTAGATTGCTTTGGGTAGTATACTCATTTTCACTATATTGAGTCTTCCAATCCATGAACAGGGTATATTTCTCCATCTATTAGTGTCTTCTTTGATTTCTTTTATCAGTGTTTTATAGTTTTCGATGTATAGGTCTTTAGTTTCTTTAGGTAGGTATATTCCTAAGTATTTTATTCTCCATGGACTTTTGATTTCTATTTACTTATTTAGCTGGGCCTGGTCTTTATTATGACATACTGGATCTTTTAGTTGCTAGCATGATGAATCTTCCATTGCAGCACGTGGAATCTTTAGTTGCAGCACATGGAATCTTTACTTTTAGCATACAAATTCTTAGTTGCAACATGTGGGATTTAGTTCCCTAACTAGGGATCGAACCCAGACCTCTTGTACTGGGAGCCTGGAGTCTTACCCACTGGACCAGGGAAGTTTCTGAGGGAACTGAAGGAAGTTCCTCTCAATTTGTTGCACTATAGAATGCAAAAATCATGCAGTAATCATGTCTATAAAGAAAGCTGAGTGCCAAAGAATTGATGCTTTTGAACTGTGGTGTTGGAGAAGACTCTTGAGGGTCCCTTGGACTGCAAGGAGATCCAACCAGTCCACCCGAAAGGAAATCAGTCCTGAATATTTATTGGAGGGACTGATGCTGAAGCTGAAATTCCAATACTTTGGCCACCTGATGTGAAGAACTGACTCATTGGAAAAGACCCTGATGCTGGGAAAGATTGAATGCAGGAGGAGAAGGGGATGACAGAGGATGAGATGGTTGGATGGCATCACTGACTCAATGGACATGAGTTTGAGTAAACTTTGGGAGTTGGCAATGGAAAGGGAGGCCTGGCGTGCTGCAGTCCATGAGGTTGCAAAGAGCTGGACATGACTGAGTGACCGAAATGAACGGAATCATGTCCTGCATCTCATTTGTTTTAACAATAACGGCATACCTGCCAAAGCCTCAGCTTCCAGTATTCTAAACTCTGTCTGATAATTGTACTCTTTCAAGCCTATTCCTTTATAGTACCAGTGTCAATAATTTTTCAACCTTACAATTTCCTTCAAAACACCATTCTTAAGTCCTCTCATTTTCCTCTATTCCTTTCTTATCTGTCTTAGATTTCATTGTCTATCATTAAGAGAACTGCTGTGAAAATACCCTCTACTTCCCTGTTCATCTTTCCTTTCATTGCTTATATCTAGAAAATATAATTCCAACTCGGTTTAAATATAAATCATTGCTACCTCTGTGTCTGTAATGATGGGAAAGTTCACATTGAGCTTGTTGTAATTTAGCCTCATTTTAAGTTGTTAATAGTAAGCCTGAACTGGGCTTCAGTTAGCCTTCAATTCTAAAGGGAGGCCTGGCGTGCTGCGATTCATGGGGTCGCAAAGAGTCGGACACCACTGAGCGACTGAACTGAACTGAACTGATGCTTCCTCTTATATGATATACTTGGAGTAGTCAAAATCATAGTGACAAAATACTGTTTTGATTTTTGGGGACTGGTGGGGAGAGGGTAGAAAGGGGAGTTATTGTTTAATGGGAATAGAGTTATAGTTTTGCAAGGTGAAAAGAGTTCTGGTGATGGACAGAGGTGATGGTTGCACCATATGAATGTACTTATCACTGAACTATACTCTTAAAATGGTTAAGATGATAATTTTACAATATGTGCATTTTATCACAATAAAAAACATTTTTAAAAAGTTAGAGGCGGGGAAACATGGCTAAGGGCAGATATTTGTGAGATTGCAAGTGTGTGAATGTAATTTCAGAATGTGCGTGTGTTCTTTGCTATTCCATGGACTCTAGCCTTTCAGGCTCCTCTGTCCATAGAACTGTCTAGGCAAGAATACTAGAATGAGCTGTCATTCTCTTCTCCAGGGGATCTTCCCTACCCAGGAATCAATCTGAATCTCCTGCATTGCAGACAGATTTTTTTACCATCTGAGCTGCCAGGGATTTTTTTTTAAGATTTTTTTTTTTTTTAATGTGGAACATTTCTAAAGTCTTTATTGAATTCTTTACAAGACTGCTGTTTTATGTTTTTGTTTGTTTGTTTGTTTGGCCACAAGGCATGTGAGATCTTAGCTCCTTGACCAGGGATGGAACCTGCACAGGAAGGCTAAGTCTTAACCACTGAACCACCAGGGAGGTACAGAATAGAGGAGTTTGGTAAATTCTATAAAAGTTTCATATAGAAATTAATCTCAGAACTTTGCTTTTCAAGTTTTTAAAAAAATTTTTGACAGGGGTCCACAGTAAGAAAACTACTTACATTTGATCCAGAATGTATAATGTATACATATAACTGAAATTAAAATTTCATGAAACAGAACTTATACCATTAGCACCCACTACACTCTTTTACATTCTATTCCTGCCGTGTCTTTCACCTTCCCTCCCTCCTTCCTTCCCTTCTCCTTCTCTCCTTCCCTCCATAACTACCTCCTTAGGTTTCTCTTTCTCTGTCTCCTTCCCCATCTCTCTGTCTTTCTCTGTGTTCTGCGTCTCTCTCTCCCTTCTTTCTCTCAATGCTGATAATGACTCAATAAAGAGATTTTGTGATCCTCCGAAAGGACTACTGCTGCTAAGTCACTTCAGTCATGTCCGAAGGACCACAATCAACCACTAATGCGACCCTATCCAAGAGCTGAAAAGCAAAATTTGGTCCAGAGCATGGATAACGACAGCTCATTATCTGTTTATCAAATTTTCATTTTTCCCAAACCCTTTCATCCATACATGAGCATCAGCCACCACAATTTCTGTCTCAGGTACTTTAGAAGAGTGTTCTGCCTCAATGATAATTACCTTATCAGAAGGCCACAATTTATAAAGCATTTAGTTACTTAGTGCTTATGACGTAAATGTCACAGTTCAAGTACTTGATGGAGAAAAATATTAAGTGAAGTGCACTTGTTTTGAAGATAATTTCATTTAGCATCTCCAAAGCAAGGCATAATTAAATTACTCTGTCATACAAAATGATGGAGGCTTTAAATAAGTAACAGCTGATTACCCCTATGATGGAGCAACTGCAGGGCAGCCCTTGGCAAGAAAGCGTGCAAACTCAACCCAGGCAGTATGCTAATAGACCTATATTAGGATTAAGGAAGTACCTGGAAAAGCAATCAAACAGGTCCCTGTAGCTCAGAACCTGAATTTCAATAGCATTAATTTGTAGCAATATTAGTCATAAGTACTTATCTATCATTCCAGTCAGTACTCAGTACACGAGATGGGTGTCTTGTGTCCACGTACATTTAAGGCTGGTCATTGCAAGACCATAAGCACATTCATTAGAAAGTACCCTCATTTTTAACTGCAACTATTATTTAAAGACCATATTCAAACCAAACAAGAAATTAAATATAATCTGTTACTTTAATATTAACATTTTAAAAAATGTTATGATAAACCTTATTCCAAACCAGTCTGTTTCATTTCTTTGAAAACTCTTACACGGATTTTTGTGAAACCAAATTTGCAATAGAGTTGGCCTTCATAAAATAAATGTGATTAAAAATATTAAATAATAACTTTCCTTTTTGGAAAGCTGAGTAAAGTTGAAGTTGCATAGAT
Organism: Neotragus pygmaeus; assembly: GCA_006410875.1. NCBI lineage: Eukaryota > Metazoa > Chordata > Mammalia > Artiodactyla > Bovidae > Neotragus > Neotragus pygmaeus. The sequence goes on along the minus strand of SJYV01024399.1, from coordinate 125,185 downwards.
CTACTACTAATTTTTTTCGAAACTTATTATTGTCATTTGACCTGCATGTCCACAGGGAGAAAAAATGAATTTGATTTATGTACTTGTTTTATCAGAATTCTTAAGTCCTGTTGTTGACCTCTTTGACTTGAAATCACTGCGAAAGCAGTTACCAGCTCCTAATTAGTACTTTTACTATATCACTTATTAAATAAGAATTTACAGTACTCTGATTTATTAAGCAGGCAAATTTAAATAAACAAGCATTTCTAAGTGACAACCATGCATTAATTAGGCCCAAGGTCTCTAGCCTCAAGAAGCTAATTAGTCATGAGATAAAATAGACACAGAAACAAGAAATATCAAAATACTATGCTAAATGCTAATGTTGAGATATAGGGACATAAAGAATTAGTATAAGGCCCAGACTGGGAGTTCAGTTACAGTTTCCTGAGAGAGATGTGTCCCTATCTAGGTCTTGATAGAAAAGTCAGATATAGATATAGGGGGGAAAAAAATATATATATATTTATATATATATATATATATATGAAGGGTTTCCAGGCAGGGGAACAGCAGGAGCAAAGACATGAGCATGTAACACAGTATGACAAGGTGTGTTTGATCCCCACAAGTGTAAATGATAATATATAAAATGGTGAGTGGTTCCTGGGGAAAGAAAGCTAAAGAATTTGCATAGAGGTCCACATATGAAATGTTAAAAAACTTAGTCTTTAGGGGAATTTAAAAAGGAATTAGAAACAGAGCTTTCTGTTCGTCTGTAAAGGCCGGGAGTGCGGGAGACAAAACTGAAGACTCAAAAACTTCCACGATTACCCTTCTGCTAAAGTAGCAGGTTTCACCCTTTTCGGTCTTAAGACCTCCTACAAATTTTACAGATTACTGAGGATACCTAACTGCTTTTGTGTATATGGGTCATATCTATTACTATTTATAATATTTGAAATTAAAATTTAAAATTATCTATTAATTCACTTTAAATAGCAATTTAACAAGATTTAGCTCAGTATGCTTGCTTTAAAAGTAACAATTTTATTTATTTATTTAATTTTTATTTTTTACTTTATTCTACTTTACAATACTGTATTGGTTTTGCCATACATCAACATGAATCCACCATAGGTGTATACGAGCTCCCAATCCTGAATCCCCCTCCCACCTCCCACCCCACATTGTCTCTCTGGATCAGCCCCGTGCACCAGCCCCAAGCATCCTGCATCCTGCATCCTGCATCAAACATAGACTGGCGCCGCAAAACATACTTATTCATTTTAGATTTTTTAGAAATATAATAAATATTGAAAATTGAAGCAGTAACTTTTATTTGGGCAAGTATCTTTAATGCTTGGTTTAATACAAGACAACTGGATTTTTCTATGTTCAATTTATGGTCATATGTTGTGTTGGTAAAAGTGTTTAAAGAAAACCTAGCCTCATGCACATAATATAGTTGCAAAATGAGGAGTATTTTAATAACCTTTTCCGATAATTACAGATATTTTTCTTAGAGACTATCCTATTAGTTTACTGCAATAATTTCTTAAAGATTAGTGGTAATCCAGAAACCAAAGAAATATCAGTGAACTTTCATATACTAGTACATTAAAATCCATTGGTGTATTTGGCATTTTGAATGAATTTTTCTACCATGCATGGTCTTGTAACATCAAGTATTTATTACAGGGTAAATAGTAGTTCACTAAGCTATATAACCCTTTGACACTGACACTTTTCATTTATAAAATATTAATGTTAAAATTTATATTTCTTAATATCACCATTGGTCTCATCAGATAAGTCTTTAAGAATTTAAATTCTGGGAATTCTCTGACAGTCCAGTGGTTAGGACTCTGCACTCGCAATACTAAGGGCTTGGGTGCAATCCCTGGTCTGGGAACTAAGATCCTACCAGCCACGTGGTGAGGCCAAAAAAAAAAAAAAAAAAAAAAAGGCANTTTAAGAATTTAAATTCTGGGAATTCTCTGACAGTCCAGTGGTTAGGACTCTGCACTCGCAATACTAAGGGCTTGGGTGCAATCCCTGGTCTGGGAACTAAGATCCTACCAGCCACGTGGTGAGGCCAAAAAAAAAAAAAAAAAAAAGGCAATCTTTCAAGGTCACATTGATAGCATAAGTTTTCCAAATTCTACGTTTTTGCTTGAAAGCTAAAACATCACGGGCAACAAATACTGTCAGTTATTTTCCTTGAAGTGACAAGCTTATTCCATTCACTTCAAGGAAATATCTGCCATATCCTTAAGTTTGAATAACCATAATTTATCTGTCAGTCAGTCCTTGAAGGAAAAATGGCACTCCATAAGAAAAGCAGCTAGTTCAGCTTGCAACTCAATCTCATAAGAATTTTTCCTTGAGACAGTCATACTTTGGAAACTATCAGAAGTGCTCTCTTTTCATCTTGTAGAAGCCTAGCAAATTAAGATTTAATAAAATTAATCATTCTGACTGCTTCATCAATAGCATTCAACTACAACTGTTTTTTTTCCTTTGCTTTTCCAAAATATAAGTGCAGAGTGGTGAAGAATACAATGGCCAATAAACCCAGTTTGGGTGTTGGTGTTTTAGTATACATGCTGCCAAAGCAAGCACAGGTGTTGGTGCCTTGATTCATCTTAAGATGCCAACCATTATAGCAAACACTTCTATATCATATAAATATCAATCCAAAATTTAAAAAAGTGATATCTTAGTATTATTATGAAAGTTTTTACATCACAGACACCTAAAATGTTTTAGGGGCTCCCCAGATATCTTCAGGCAATGTTTGGAAAAAATGCCATGCTAAAGCCTCATGTCCAAAATCTTATGGCTATTATGCATACATTTTTACTTTATGTTGCATTACAATACTGTATTGGTTTTACCATATATTGACATGAATCAGCCATGGGTGTACATGAGTTCCCAATCCTGAACCCCCCTCCCAACTCCCACCCCATATCATCTCTCTGGATCATCCCCNATTTGTACTCACATCACATAATTTACAAATGGATCTCCAAAAATTCTGCATGAATTATTTATTTGTAACTGCAAGACAGATAGGAAAGTAAATGCTATTATTTCCATTTTACAGATTTTTACAAAATGAGTACTGAGCTGGAAAATGATGTTTGAAAACTAGTGTGCAGAACAGTTGAGAGAGCATGGCTTCACTCCAGGGGTGCAGTGAAATGTTGGTTATTCATAAATCAAGCTTTCAGGGTTTACCTGGTGGCTTGGTGGTAAAGAATCCAACTGCCAACATAGGAGACAGGGTTCAATTCCTGGTCCAGGAAGATCCCACCTGCATCAGAGTGACTAAGCCCATGCACCACAACTATTGAGCTCACAAGCTGCAACTACTGAGCCCACGTGCCACCACTACCGAAGCCCCCATGCTCTAGGGCCCATGTTATGCAACAAGAGAAGCCACTGCAATGAGAAGCCCACACACGGCAACTAGAGAGTAGCCCACTGCTCATCACAACAAGAGAAAAGCCTGTGTAGCAAGAAGATCCAGCAGAGTGAAAAATGAAATAAATCACATTATTTTAAAAATGAATCAAGATTCCAGAGATATAGAATTTCCAGAAAAAGAAATAGTTGGTAAAGGAAACAAATGATTGTTCTCATATTGCAGTACCCGTATGATCACAGCTGAGAAAAACTGAGACCCCACCAATAATACTTGATGCAGAGATTTTTAAATCTGAATCTTAAAAAGCCTGAGGAAAGTGGCAGTCAGTGGACAAAACGAGAAAAAGGAAGTAAAAAGAAGGGAGGGCAGACAGGTCAGCAGCAGTGGCAGAGATAATATTTACTAGAAACAACAATGTAAAGGACGGCTTAATTAAAAGAGCAAGAACTTGTCATCACAGGGTTTGGGGGACTCTGGTCCAGTCAGATCAGGTTGAAAAAGCTCCAGGGACCTCGTAAACTCATCAGGAGATACAAAAACCAAGCCAGAAAGCAGGGACAGGCAGGCTGGAAGTTGGTGTCAGAGAGTATGTCAGTCAATGAAGGCTGCCACAAGAAGGGAGGACATAGTGCCAGGTGGTTCTGGAAAGAGCTGATAACAACTCTGGGCAGAATGATGATGAGCAGCCTGGACTTAAATCAGCCTGCAGGACTTGGATGCAGAGGCAGGATACATGCAACAGGAGTGATCAAAGCCTGAAAGATAACAGATAACAGATGCTCATAAGGTGTTTTCAGGGTCTGATGATTAGACCTGTTTTACATCTTAGAGCAAGGCTGAATTGGTTATAGTTACCATATGACCTGTTGGGATGAGTTACAGACTGTTTTCATGGTGAAGAATCTTCCATTATGAGTTAGTGACTTTATCTTCAAGTATTTGGGCAGCACGGGTTGTAAATGTTCATTCCAAAAATGAAAAACATAGAACAGATTTATAATTTGGCAACCACTAGACACAGAGTTGGACACGACTGAGCGACTTCACTTTCACTTTTCACTTTCATGCATTGGAGAAGGAAATGTGTTCTTGCCTGGAGAATCCCAGAAACGGTGGAACCTGGTGGGCTGCCTTCTATGGGGTCGCACAGAGTTGGACACGACTAAAGTGACTTAGCAGCAGCAGCAGCAGCAGACACATGCAGAAAATGGAAAAGAGGACTTCCTTGGTGGCTCAGTGGTAAAGAATCTGCTTGCCAATGCAGGAGACACAGGTTTGATCCCTGATCTGGGAAGATCCCATACACCACAGAACAACTAAACCCATGTGTGACAGCTATTGAGCCCAAGCTCTGCAACAAGAGAAGCCATCACAGTAAGCAGCCCATGCACCACAACCGTACTTGCAATCAGAGTAAAGCCTGTGTGGCAAACAAGACACAGCACAGCCAACAGATAAATAAACTTTTTTAAAAAGAAAAAAATGGAAAACATAACTTCTCCTTAATGTTGTAGCCGTGAAAGGCACAGTCTACTTCTATGGACACAGACTTAATGAAAAGCATGGTAGGCTCTTCCTCAGGTATGGAAATGCAATGCAATCAAGCCATGGGTAGTTTAGAAGCCTCCTGTACAGGATGCTGGGAGGGATTGGGGGCAGGAGGAGAAGGGGACGACAGAGGATGAGACGGCTGGATGGCATCACTGCCTCGATGGACGTGAGTCTGAGTGAACTCCGGGAGTTGGTGATGGACAGGGAGGCCTGGCGTGCTGCGATTCATGGGTTGCAAAGAGTTGGACACAACTGAGCGACTGAACTGAACTGAACTGAACTGATACAAGATCTATTTACAGGAAAGGGGAGATAGAAGTTTCCAAAATTATCCACTTAAATTGTTAGAGATAGACCCCATTTGAGATATTCTATTTGTGATTACAAAAAAGTGCATAAACTGAAATCCTCTATTCTAAAAGGGAAAAAATAATTTGTACTTAAAAAAAAAGTTTTGTAAAATACAGATTCTTAGGGTTTAAAAATAATTTTATGAAATGGCAACCCACTCCCATAATCTTGCTTGGAGAATTACATGAACAGAGGAGCCCGGCAGGCTACAGTCCATGGGGTTGCAGAGTCAGGCATGAGTCAGCAACTATCACTCACTCACAAGATGACATATACATAATTATAATATATCATATGTAATAGTCTAAAGTAGAGTTTCATTTTCTTATTTCTTATCAGTTCAGTTCAATTGCTCAGTCATGTCTGACTCTTTGTCACCCCGTGAATCACAGCACACCAGGCTTCCCTGTCCATCACCAACTCCTGGAATTTATTCAGACTCACGTCAAGTGAGTCAGTGATGCCATCCAGCCATCTCATCCTCTGTCGTCCCCTTCTCCTGTTGCCCCCAATCTCTCCCAGCATCGGGGTCTTTCCAATGAGTCAACTCTTCGCATGAGATGGCCAAAATATTGGAGTTTCAGTTTTAGCATCAGTCCTTCCAATGAACACCCAGGACTGATATCCTTTAGGATGGACTGATTGGATCTCCTGCAGTCCAAGGGACTCTCAAGAGTCTTCTCTAACAACACAGTTCAAAAGCATCAATTCTTCAGCACTCAGCTTCACAGTCCAACTCTCACATCCATATCTGACCACTGGAAAAACCATAGCCTTGGCTAGAGGGACCTTTGTTGGCAGAGTAATATCTCTGCTTTTGAATATGCCATCTAGGTTGGTCATAACTTTCGTTCCAAGGAGTAAGCATCTTTTAATTTCATGGCTGCTATCACCATCTGCAGTGATTTTAGAGCCCCCCAAAATAAAGTCTGACACTGTTTCCAATGTTTCCCCATCTATTTCCCATGAAGTGATTAAGTTATTCTTAATAAATAACTTGAAAATCCCTTATATCCAATTTAAGGTTTGTTTAATACATTTCAAAAATACAGAGACATAAAAATGCTATTGATGGAATATATACTTTATAATAGGTAGTTTGGGGTCTAATATGAACATGGAGTTGGAAGACTAGATATAATTATCAAATGTGCTCCAGAGAACATAAGTCCTGCTTGGTCCTCTGGGAACAGTTCCCTGCTCCACTTTCCAGGCACTTTCTGTGGTGCTGTCAAGCCAAGATCCTTCATGGCCATCAACTCCAGGGATGCTCGTGGTTCCCAAGACCTTCTTTAGGATTTCATTCATCTGGCAGGCGGGACTGGTTAAGAGTTAAAACTCAAGCATAAACCATCACCATGACTCCCAGAAATTGATACATTATTCTCAGAGAAAGAATGTCTTTTTCTGCTGATATTGTTAAACTGAAGGGTTGTGATCTAGGATTATAAGCCTTCATCTTTTCCTGCCATGAAGAGGAAGCATATCTGCAGCTGAGAAAATAAGACCCAGAGGAAAAAGAAACCAGAGAGCACAGAAAGGCATACAAGGGAGGAAGGGGTCAGAGCATGTGAATATAAAATGAACATGAGTTGTGGCTCTGACCAGCTGACCAGATATGAGACTATTCATATAACTAATTATCCCACATGCACACTTGTGTGCTAAGTCACTTCAGTCATGTCCGACTCGTTATGACCCTATGGACTGTAGCCTGCCAGGCTCCTTTGTCCATGGGGATTTTCCAGGCAAGAATACTGGAGTGGGTTGCCATGCCCTCCTCCAGGGGATCTTCCCAACCTAAGGATTGAATCCATGTATCCTGATGCTCCTGCACTGCAGACAGATTCTTCACTGCTGAGCCACCAGGGAAGCCTATAACAAACATTTCAGAAAGCAACAGATATGGGCCAAATTATTTGGGTTTGGGCAATGTCATACTGATGTGGGCAAAGAGGACTAGAAAGCTAAGAATCTGGCTAGCTACAATTACCAAATCACAATCTTTTTTCTTTTTCTTTTTTCGTAGAAGACTTTGTTTTTAGCAATAAAATATGGTGATACTTTAGCAATAATTATCCCAGTCCTGGCTAACAGTGACCAGATAGCTTCGTGCTCACCCACCTTCTTCTGGCTCCACGGAGACAGTGTAGAATGTTACCAGGTCAGACGTATGACGTGAGCAGAAGTGCCTTGTAACACTGCTGGGGTGAAGCATTTAAAAATCAATCTTTAACCGTGTAGCTCCCTCTTCTCTGCCACAGTGATTATGGGATTTATGCACTGAGATAGTGTACCCACCAGCTGGAAGACTCTTTCACTGCTGAATGACCACATGGAGGACAGTAGCTCTGGAGGGGGTCAACCCAAGTCACAGCAGGCTTTGTATGAAAGAAAAATAACCTCTATTCTGATGAGTCACTGAGATTTCAGGGTTATTTTATTACCACAACATAACTTAGTCTCTCTTCACTAATATTTTCCTTTTTATTTCCCATTTCATTTTGCTCATAAGGTTGAGTTTGACAATATATGAGTAGGCATTTCAAAAAAAAAAAAGATCCAAAATCTTTAAGCACTGTTTTGGAGCTGTAGATGTGATTTATGGAAATTCTATTTTCAAGGAATCATAAAGATGCGTGTAGTTGTCAAATATTCCATAATTAATTACTGAGCCAACTATGCATATTACATTTTAACAGGCTATAAGTTTATTAAATTTAAAGTGAAACATCTTAAGATTCACTCTAAATTTTCTATTTTCACATATAATTCAGGTTTCTTTTGATAGTATAAATCAAAAATTTTCCTTCCTTGGGAACATGGACATTTTCCCATTGATTTATTTGTTTTCCTATTCACTACATTTATAACGATGATAGGTATTATACCATCAGTGTTCTGATGATTTTGCAGCTAATGACTTTTAATTTTTTATGTCTCAATAGACAATACAAAACATTATGTTTTTCATCAATCATTTTATCAACTATTTCCCAGTTATTCTGCTAAAATCATATATGTATATGGTAAAATAATCTAAGACATCAATTGATTGTCTCTGGTTCATTTTTTTTTTTTCAATAAAATGTTTACCAGTGTTTACAAAGGAGACATAATTCTGTGCCTGAAAATTTATAAAGCTGTGCTATAAAAGAGTTATTACCCACTAATTTCCAAATAACTAAATTTTTGTTAGTATCTATAGTGAAGTGAAAGTTGCTCGGTCGTGTCCAACTCTTTGTGACCCCATGGACTGTAGCTTTCCAGGCTCCTCTGTTCATGGAATTCTCCAGGCCAGAATACTGGAGTGGGTAACTGTTCCTTTCTCCAGGGGATCTTCCCAAGACAGGGATTGAACCCAGGTCTCCCACACTGCAGGTGGATTTTTTACCATCTGAACCACCAGGAAAATCCAATACAGTGCAGAATATCAAATCCACAAGCTAGCAAGTAATGATAACTGGTAGTAGAGCCAATTTATAGAGATTTTTCACAGGAAGAAGGGCAGATGAAGGTCTTCAATTGTGTCGCTTGAGTCATTTTTCAGTTTCAAGTTTTCAAGTAGAATCATGAACAAGAGATGCAACTCTTGCTGTCAATTAGGTTTCAGATTGATGGATGCAAGCAAATCCTTACTAGGACTGAAATTGATTTGTTGTATAAGCAGACATATAAAAGCTACAACCATTCTGTTGTCCTTCTCTCATCTCCTAAATTTTCTCTAGTGTCTTGATTGTATAGACTCACCAATTAATCTCACCACTAATTAACATGGATATTGACTAGAATGGCCTTGATTCAATACCTTCAGTATCTTCTTGAATAGACATTCAGATTGGAGATCGTTCCATAAGATTCTTTATTGAATTTGTATCTCAATAGGTTTCCCCCACACATCCCCATTCTAATCATGGTTCCTATTCAGTGAAGGCAGGCCAGGCTAGTGGTGGCTTGACAACTGCTCAGAGTCTGGAATAAGACCAGTATTCCCCAAAATCAACGGAGCAAGAAGGAGGCAATGGCTCAGCTCTGTAAATCTGTGTTTATCTGAGGTTAGAGGTAAGTAGAGTCAAACTAGGAAAACGTAAATGAACAGAGTTTCAGCCTCAGTCCTTTCTTTCTGTGTCTCCCCCAGCCCACATTAAGATGCTTCTTTCAAACGTGTTCCTTGCAAAACTCTTGCCTTGGCAGTGTGGACTTCAGACTATCTGCCAATACTAACTGGAAACTCTCAGGAGGGATTCTTCTTTCCCAAAAAAGCCCCTTTCCACCTCTAGAAGCCATAATCATCATTTCAAGCCTCATTAATTCATTTATTCAGGAAACATTTCTTGAATGTCTTTCTGCATGGCCATTGCTCAGTAACAAGGATACATAAATGAGAGGCAATTCCTCCCTGTAGGAGGTAGTGATCTAGTGATGAACACAGATGCAAATTAATATGTAAAATATACAGCAGTACATCACATGGGGTGACGTACAAAGACCACAGAAGTTCAAGGATAACCCGACCTGTAGAGGTTCTCAGTGAAGTCTTCCAAATAACTCACAGTCAGATCAGTGCTCCTCACTCCTTTCCTTTCCCCATGCAATTATCCTTGTGGCAGTGTGTGTGTGCGTGTGTGTGCTCAGGCACTCAGTCATGTCTGACTCTTTTGCCACCGCATGGACTGTAGCCCACCAGGCTTCTCTGTTCATATGATTTTTCAGGCAAGAATACTAGAGTCAGTTGCTATTTCCTCCTCCAGGGGATCTTCATGACCCAGGGGTTGAACTTGCATCTCCTGTGGCTCCTACATTGGCAGGGAGATTCTTCACTGCTGAGCCACCAGGGTAATTAAGAAATGGATTCTGAAACCCCAAGAAATGGCTTCAAGTCACCTCCCCTTTCTATCCATCAGTTTCTTCATCCATCTCATCTATAAAATGGAACAATAATAGCACATATCTTATGGCATTGGTATGAGGATTAACTGGGTTGATGTTTTATTGTCTAAGACTTTCTTTGATATGAACCATATTGAATTATTGAATTTTCTACAATACTGATTTTGTTTCACGTTTTGGTTTTTCAGCTGGAAGGCATGTGGGATCCTAGCTCTCTGAGCAAGGACTGAACCTCACCCCCTGCATTCGAAGGTGAAGGCTTAACCACTGGACCACCAGGGAAGTCCCTGGGTTGATTTGTTTAGAATATCCTGTTAAATCAGTGCCTGACACTTAGTAAACACTCAATAAATATTGGCAATAAATATACATTTTCCTCTTCTGCAGTCAGAGATTGTTTTCAGTATAACTATACTATAACCTTTAATACATTTGTAATGTCCTTTGGGGAACTTTTCTATGTTGCCAAAATTCAAACAACAGGATCTCAATAACTCTTTTCTATTTTTTTTAACTTTTTATTTTATATTGGAATATAGTTGATTAACAATGTTGTGATAGTTTTAGGTTTTCAGCAAGATGATTCTCCTTCTTGATCGGTACTCTTTCTCCCTGGACTCCTGGGTTGTTCTCTTTTCTGAAATCTAATTTGTTTGCATTTGCCCTCAACTTCTGGCAGTATTAAAATACCAACTTCCCTTTGACCAGAGTCCAGAATGATATCTAAGGCCTGAATGGAACATCTGTTCCTATGAACAATTGCTTCCATTGGTGGCATGTCTCCTCTTCGAAAAAATAGTGCTCTGCACAACACCCTCTTCTTCTTCAACTTTACTTTCCTATGACCCATCCCTAAGGTTTCTATGGTTTCAATTTGCTCAGCAATAACCCCTCTTCTATCAATAAAGACACCTTTTCTGGGCTCTGGGTTTTCCCTCTCCCATCTACACTCTTCAGTATGAAGTCCACTTCACTGTCATCATCAGTACAGAAATACTGAGAGGTGTGCGCACTGGCAGGACAGGAATAGGATGGCAACCTGTGAGCAGGATTAACAAACCCTCAGAGTGTTTATTAGCTGTGGCTGAAGGAGAAAAATCACATTTCCAGCTGCAGCTTCTGGCCCAAATTTCATGTTTTATCCTATCTTTGTATATTACATATCTTTGGCATTATATGTGAATGATATTTGTTTTACTATCATCAGTGAAGAGATGAGAGGTAGGTTAGTTAAATCAGATGAGTGGCTCTCAAAAAAAATGATCTAGCATGTGTTTTGAAGAATGAATGGCACGCATAAGGGAAAGTTTAAAGAAATTTGGCAACCCTAGAAGAAACTCCGTGCTACTGAATAAATTAGGACCATTAGTAAATACACCGACACTAATTGTGTTTCCAAGAGCCTATATCATAATGAGGACACCAATGGAAGAGGCTCTACACAGACCTGCCCAAGTTGATCTATATATGCTTGTCTTTCAATAACACAAACCTGGATGTGGAAATGGGACAAATTCAGTAATCACTAGTGATTCCTAGTTATCCCAAGGGGATGGGGTGTGTACAGTTGGGAGGAGACAAGCAATGATTCAGCATCAATTTGGAAATTATAATGAAACTCTGAAGGCAGGGGCAAGAAAGTGAATATTCAAAGATAAAAGTATATTAATAAATTTTTTGATTTATGGTTAAAATATTGGAATAGATATGTGACTCCTAGAAGAGAAAAGCTGGTGGTGCATAGGAAATGTGATATTATGAAGTTTTGGTTTCTGGGATGTTGCTTGAAGTGACATCGTTCAGTCGTGCCCGACTCTTGGCGACCCCATGGACTGTAGTTTACAAGGCTCCTCTGTCCATGGAATTTTCCAGGCAAGAGTACTGAAGTGGGTTGCCATTTCCTTCTCCAGGGGATCTTCCCGACCCAGGGATCGAACCCAGGTCTCCCACATTGTGGGCAGACGCTTTACCACCTGAGCCACCAGGGAAGCCCAGGATGCTGCTTATGATACCAGAAAAAAATAGATGCTTGAGGAGACAAAGTATATCATTTCATGAGATTCAGAAATTATGTATTTGTCCAGAAAATGGCTGATACGATCATAAGTAATTTAATTTGAACATGGAATGGAGAGATGAATAAAAGCCCACTTTAAGCTATGAAATCAGTCACAAATTGAGAACATTATCAAGGTAAATGCAGTGTAGAGACCACAATGTAACCAAGTATTAATAAAAGTATTATTGCCATTCATTGAGTGCCTACTATTTCCCAGGCAGTTGAAAGACATCTACTTCAATGCCCCAGTGTCCTTTTGAGGTAGGTAATTGATGCCTCCAATACACAGATTGTTTTAAATTGTGTTTAAATTTAATTTACTTAAGTCATGTGATAAAAATCTCACAGCTGGCAAATGTTGGAGAATGTGTTTGAAATCAAGATCATCTAACTCCACAGTTAACAGTGTAAACCATCATGCTATACTGCCTCATCATGGTCCTAGGCATTCAGGAAGGACATTTGGGAGGAGGGCAGGAAGTGGTCTTAAAAGACCACTGACCCATCTCCACATTGGATATAGGTGGGAAATATAATTGTCATGATAATGCAGGTGAAGATTAGAGATTCATGAGTGTAAATAAAACCGAGAAAAAATGGGACAATTACTCCCTTTTTTGTTATTTGAACAAGACCAGAATAGAAAACTTTAACACACATACACATATCCTATTGATATCAAAAAGAAAAGGGAAAATAATCTGAAAATCCATATTATATTCAGCTGGAGCAAAACTGAATTCACCTGGTCAGAAGAAGGACATAGATAAGAAGCTCCTGACCCAATCACAAAGCCTCCATGCCAGCTTGTATTTATCTATTGATGCAAGACCTGTTTGGCAGAAAGCAGGAGTCCTTCTAAGATATACAGCAGCACTTATAAGAAGGAAAAGGCTATGCAAAAGGCAGTGGACACTATCCATGGGTCAGCAGCAATACACTTATAAAAGACAGGGGTTCTAAGAGTTGGACACGACTTCATGACTGAACAGCAACAAGCTCAGTATGATTCAAGAGTTGATAGAGCTTCCAGATAAAAGCTGATGTGACCTAAGTATCCCTTAAGAAATCTATGGAATCCAGTTCCCTGCTATAACTGACCTGTGCTATTTGGTCTCCGTCTCATACTCAGTGTCATGCTTGTCAAAAATTTTTCAAAAGGGACTTATTGAACATGTGAAATGGGAAAACCAAAATATATATGAAGGGCTTTCGAAAGAAATAAACATGTTTAAAATAAAACCATAATTCAAAATAGTCGGGGTGGATATCCTCAAATATGTAAAGGATGAGTTGATTGCCACATGGAAGATGGAAGGTTAGTCTTGATGTTTTATAATCCCATCAGCATAAATTAAATGAAGATAAATTTTAACTCAACCTAAGGGAAGACTTAGAGCCATTGCTGACAATTGTGTTATAAGTTAGCTAGAAAGATAAGGAGCTTTTAGTTACTCAGTGCGGTCCAGGCATCAGGTGGACCTATACAGGTTAGCATCAATTCTTGATGGGCAGTTGGATTCAGTGACCTTTAAGATATCTCTCAATGCTGACACTGTAATTTGAACATACTCCTTAACCGCCCCTCTTGTAACACTGTTACATATTTATGAAATATTTTGACCAAAGTTTTCAGCCAGTTTTTAGACATAATTAGCTTGAGGATCTTCATAAGTGTCTAACCTGTGAGATTTAACCTGAGGCCTTGGACTCATGAATATTACATCCTGCAAACCTGAACCTCTTACATAGCCATGGCCAAAAAGTGTTTGTGAAGGAAACATATGTTGGTTATGTTGGTAAAATAAACATATGGATATATTCTTAAAATTCAAACATGTCAACATATTGATAAAAGTGCCCCTTTTCCCTTTGGAGACACCCACAAGCAGTCTTCTTTGGTTGGAGTGTGGGGTGTGGGAAGAAACACTGCCCACAGAAGCTCCCCTGGTCTCCATTTATATAGAAGAATCGGGTGTCACTAAAGGCAAGCTCAGTGGAAAGCTTAGTGTTTCTTCAGGGCCTTGCTATCCATTAAGGTCTGCTACAATATGACCACCCACCACTTCCTGGTTATCCAATGTCAAATTCCAGTACTCAGTGATGTATATGATAAGATGTGACAACAAGAAAGCTGATTTAAGTAATCTTAGCAGGATATTTCTTTTAGAATTTTAGAATCCATAGACAAGCAGGCAGATATTTTTGGAATCTTTCTTCCCTCCAACATAGATTGTGATGAGAAAAGCTCTGTGGGGTATGCCTTTTATCCCATGGAGGTAAAGTTTTCATGAAGCCACTACAAAGAGTATCAAGAAAATGAACAATAAATGCTTCCATGAATGACTGTTAACTGTGTGTTAACAACATCAGATTTGAGGAAGAATGTGAAATTGAATGTAGGAAAAGGCCAAGGAATATACCAGTGTGAATTTAGAAAACCTTCAAAAGAATATGGATAATTTATGAGAAATAATTCTTTAGTCAATTTAGTAAAACTTTAATTGTTAATGTAATGAGAGATCCCAACTGGAAATTTCTCAGCTTTGGTTGTCAGTTAAACAAACAAACAAACAAACAAAAACATAAGAATGCCCAAAAGGCCAAGGAAGAAATAAATGGGAAAGACATCACTGACAAAGTCAGATATGAGGTTGGATCTAGAAGAAAGTTGAACACATAGAAAATACTGAGTTAATACAAAAATTTGAGATCCTGCAAAGGAACAAAAAATAGCTAGTATAAAAAGATGAACCTCTAATTAAGGATCTTGAAAATTCCATGGAAATGAAAATAAAGGGTTTTTCACCATGTGGACTAAGCAGTAGTACTGGAGGATGGGAGAAGCAAAGGAATGGGATTTGTTTGCTTCTCTTCTCCAAAAGCAGAGAGGAAGAAAATGGATCGTAATGGTCTCTAAGCTATATTGTACCCCTTTGCAGAGGAAGGTCGAGAATAAGATGGACCTGACCAACGGTATCTGTAGCTCATGCCTGGACTTAGCTAGCTCCTGGCCAATTGCATTCTCATCAAAGTAGTTGGTGGCTACTTTGTGCAGGTGAACAGATCTCCAAATCATTCAGCTAATAGACCAGTTAAAATGAAACTTAGCATTCACTGGCAGCAATTGAGGAGAACATGCCTGACAAAATGCCATCTGCAGATCTGGGCCATGCCCATCCCTTAACTTTTGACCTCAACAGATGATACTCCAGCCTCTTGAGCCTCCCTCTCACTGCTTGTATTCATCATACCCAGTACTGTGCAAACACTCTACTCATCAGGTTGTGGCTGCCTGATGGCCACAGCTTGTAATACAGCTCTGCAGAGCCCAGCACCTATAGTTGAAATGAAGACTGAAAATAAAGTCTCAGGCATTTCCATGCTGACTCTGCAGTGCTTAGGAGTCAAATACAAGAATGAGAAAACATCCTGATCATGCAGACCACAAATTCAAAGTTGATAAATGAATCTGAACTTGGATGAAAGCTATTCCCAGGTTATGAAATAAAGATGAGTAGAAGCACTGAGAAAGTGGCCAGTGAGAGGAGGGAGATTTAGAGACCCTGTTGGTCCACATTAATTCTCAATCCACCTAAAGGCATTAAATACTTATGCTTGAACCCATTCAGATAATCCAGGATAATCTACCTATTTAAAGGTCAATTGATTAGCAACCTTAATTATANAAAGTGGCCAGTGAGAGGAGGGAGATTTAGAGACCCTGTTGGTCCACATTAATTCTCAATCCACCTAAAGGCATTAAATACTTATGCTTGAACCCATTCAGATAATCCAGGATAATCTACCTATTTAAAGGTCAGTTGATTAGCAACCTTAATTATACCTGCTATCTTAACTATCCTTTGCCATGAAATATAACATATTCACATATTCCAATGAGTAGAATGTTTGTATCTTTGATCTTTATTCTGCTGATCACAGTTATTAGCCACAGAACTTTTAATGCCATCTCTCCAAAGGCTTCCCAGGTGGCGCTAGCGGTAAAGAACCAACCTGCCAATGTAGGAGATATAAAAGACGTGGTTTTGACCCCTGGATCAGGAAGAGTCCCTGGAGAAGGAAATGGCAACTCCAATATTAATGCCTGGAGAATCCCATGGACAGAGGAGCCTAGCAGGCTACAGTCCATAGGGTCGCAAATAGTTGGACACAACTGAAGCAACTTAGCATACACCCATCCAAAGAACACTGTCTTATTTTGATATATCTTTTCTTGAAATTTAAATGTATATTTGCACTGTAAATTAATGTTTTTTGCCTTAAGTATACACAAAAAAAGTTTTATTAAATTATAACAGCAAACAATTTGAAGATTTCAACCTCTTGTTTATATTTAAATTTATCTCATAAAGCTGGTCTTATCAACCTAGTACAGAGTGGCCTGACAAAATATATATATTCAAATTTTAATTTGAGATAAACAAAAAGTAATATTTTAAGATGTCATAAATATTGCACACAACATATTTATGCAAAATAATTATTGATTATCTGAAATTCAAATTTAATTGAATGTATTTTTATGCAATAAAAAACCTGGTAACCCTAATCTAATATTTTTTTAAAGTAAGTTTGGGAAATGATGACTTATTATATACTGAATTGAGATGTAAAATGGCATAGTTTCTGCTTATCAGCACTCCATAGAGAAACATAATATTTTAATATTATAAATATTAATAATTTTCCTTCTATACATATTAACAATTCCAAAGTTGCTTTACTAGTCTAGGGCACTGAGATTTCAGGGATGTTATGACAAAACTGTATTTTAAAATATAGTTACAGAGTTTTTCTTATGATATTGTGATATATGCAATATTTCATCTCAATAATGAGAGAGATGACTTGAAGGGGACCAACTTTTCGAAAATAAAGTTAAAGTACTGGAATTGTGGAATAAGATGAAAAAGTGTATGTGGAATAAGATGAAAAAAAGTGAATGTAAATTATTGATAAAAAATGAGCAATTGACTCCATTTGTAAGTTGCTCTTAACTAAAATATACACTAATAGAGGAAACAGAATTATTCTGCTAGAGAACTGAAAGGGAATTTATAGGATCATCTGGTAAGATCTTTTATAGGAAACTAAGACTGAAATTAAATACAATTATGAGGTCAAAATAGTTTCAAAGAGAAGATTAAATTTGCTAAAATTTTTCAATAACTGAATATAAATATTTAGTTAACAGGATTCAGAAGGAAGCATACTGTATGGCACATGAAACTAAGCAAGCACCTATGCCTTCCTGATATAGAGTATGAAACCAATAGTGGAGTGATGAAAATGAGAACGATTTGGTATAAGACCAGATCATATAGACTAACTTTAAATTATTATAATAAACTGACAAAGAATACATGAACCAATTTGAAAAAGGAGCCATGCTTTAGGAATTTATAATATAAAGAGCTCAAACTGAAAAATGTTGTATCTTACATATACTTGACTTTACCTAAGTTATAGTCTAGAAATTATATTAAAATGAATTTCACTATGTAGAAATACATTTTCCCATTGACTAACAGTAAATTGAGACTGTTTTTCTCCAAAAAAATACTGTTCATACTTTTTAACTATATATTACCAAACACATCAATTTTTAAAAATCACACAGTTTATTTCCTGATAGAACAGATTATTAGAGTGTATGGAATATGGGAAAAAAAAAAACTTAGAAGTGAACTGTGTTATAACTACTCCTTTTCTACTTAGAGTCATATTACAGTCATAAAAATTTTTACTTGTAATATCAAATCACATCATAATTAATATTAAATGATCAGTCTCTACACTATTAAAACAGATGAAACTGTGAAACATTTACTGCCTGTTTGGGGCTAGGTCTACACTTCAAGAATAGGGTGCTATAGTTAGGATAGATTTATGTAACAAGAATATAAACTTGTACTGTCTCAAGTACCCAAATGCATTAGCACAAAAGAAGGGAAGGTAGAAGATGGTGAATGTCAAAGTCATTCAGATTGGTTGGCTGTAGGAAATTAAGGATACGTATCTCACCATCACCAGCACTGGAGTTACAGGAAGCAGTAGCCATATGTATAATAGTCTAATCTTGTCTGCTAAATACTGTTGGTATCCACATTTTACAAATGAGACCTGAGGCATAAAGGATGCAGCACAGAGCACATGGCTAAACCAAGATTTGTACTGGAAGCCGGGCTCATTGTGGATCTTATCCTTGTTGTAGTGAACGGGCTTGTAGAACCCAATGAAGCTATGAGTCATACTGTGCAGGGTTACCAAAAATTGACAAGTCCTCTGACAAAACGGTCCACTGGAGGAGGAAGTGGCAATCCATTTCAGTATTCTTTCCTGGAGAACCTGAAAAGGCAAAAAGAGCTGACACCAGAAGATGAGCCCTTCAGGTCAGAAGGTGTCCAATATGCTACTGGGGAAGAGCAGAGGCAATTTACAAGTAGTTCCAGAAAGAATGAAGCAGATGGACCAAAACAGAAATGATGCTCAATTGTGGCTGTGTCTCATGGTGAAAGTAAAGTACAATGCTGTAAAGAACAGCACTGCACAGGCCTGGAATGTTAGGTCTATGGATCAGGGAAAAATGGACATGGTCAAGCAGGAGATGGCAAGATTGAATATTGACATCTTAGGACCCAAAATGGACAGGAAAGGACAAATTTAATTCAGATGGCCATTATATCTACTACTGTGGGCAAGAATCCCTTAAAAGAAGTGGAGTAGCCCTCATAGTCAACAAGAGTCCAAAATGCAGTACTTGGCTGAATGACAGAATGATCTCTCTTCATTTCCAAGGCAAACCATCATGGTAATCTAAGTCTATGCTCCAACCACTGATGCCAAAGACACAGAAATTGATCGGTTCTATGATGACCTACAACATCTTCTAGAACTAACACCCAAGAAAGTGCCCATTTCATCATAGGGGATTGGAATGCAAATGTAGGAAGTCAAGAGATACCCAGAATAATAGGCAAGTTTGCCTTGGAGTACAAAATGAAGCAGGGCAAAAGTTAACAGGGTTTTATCATGAGAACATGCCGGTCATTGTAAACACCCTTTTCAACAACATGAGAGACAGCTCTACACATGGACATCACTGGATGGTCAATGCAGAAAGCAGATTGATTTTGTTCTCTGTAGCCAAAGATGAAGAATCTGTATACAATCTGCAAAAACAAGACCTGTGACTAACTGTGGCTCACATCTTGAGCTGCTGCTGCTGCTGCTGCTAAGTCGCTTCAGTTGTGTTTGACTCTGTGCAACCCCATCAACGGCAGCCTCCCAGGCTCCCCTGTCCCTGAGATTCTCCAGGCAAGAACACTGGAGTGGGTTGACATTTCCTTCTCCAATGCATGAAAGTGAAAAGTGAAAGGGAAGTCACTCAGTCATGTCCAACTCTTAGCGGCCCCATGGACTGCAGCCCACTGGGCTCCTCCATCCATGGGATTTTCCAGGCAAGAGTACTAGAGTGGAGTGCCATTGCCTTCTCCGCACATCTTGAGCTACTTATTCCTAAATTCAGGATTAAATTGAAGAAAGTGGGGAAAACCACTAAGCCTTTCAGGTATTACCTAAATCAAACCCCTTATGATCATATGGTAGACACTCTACTGTAGATAGAATAGAATCGAATAGATAAATAGATTCAAGGGACTAGATCTTTTAGACAGAGTGCCTGAAGAACTATTGGGTGGAGGTTCATGATGTTGTACTAAAACCATCCCAAAGAAAAATAAATGCAAGAAGGCCAAGTGGTCATCTGAGGAGGCTTTACAAATAGCTGAGAAATGAAGAGAAGCAAAAGGCAAGAGAAAAAGGGAAACATAATAAACAAACAAACAAAAAATACAGAGTTCCAGAGAATAGCAAGGAGAGACAAGAAGGCCTTCTTAAATGATCAATGCAAAGAAATAGAGAAAAAATATATAATGGGAAAGAGTAGAGATCTCTTCAAGAAAACTGGAGATATCAAAGGAATATTTCATGAAATGATGGGCATGATAAAGGACAGAAACAATAAGGTCTTAATAGAAGCAGAAGAAATTGAGAAATGTCAAGAATACACAGAAGCACTATACAAAAAAAGATCTTAATGACCCAGATAATCATGATAGTTAGGTCACTCTCCTAAAGCCAGACGTCCTAGAGTATGAAGTCAATTAGGCAGTGGGAAGCATTACTACAAACAAAGCTAGTGGAAGTGACAAAATTCCAGCTAACCTATTTAAAATCCTAAAAGATGATGCTGTTATTAAAGTGTTACACTCAATATGTCAGCCAATTTGGAAAACTCAGCAGTGGCCACAGGGCTGGAAAAGGTCAATTTACATTCCAATCCTAAAGAAGGACTATGCCAAAGAATGTTCCAGATACTATACAATTGCCCTCATTTTACAGGCTAGCAAAGTGATGCTCAAAATCCTTCAAGGTAGGCTTCAGCAGTGTGTAAACTGAGAACTTCCCGAAGTACAAGTTGTGTTTAGAAAAGGCAGAGGAATCAGAGATCAAATTGCCAAAATTCACTGGATTATGGAAAAAGCAAGGGAGTTCCAGAAAAATGTATACTTCTGCTTCATTGACTCTGCTAAATCCTTTGACTGCGCATCATAACAAACTGTGGAAAATTCTTAAAGAGATGGGAATACCAGACCACCTTACCTGTATTTGAGAAACCTCTATGTGGGTCCAGAAGCAACAGAACCAGATAGGGAGTAGCTGACTGGTTCAAAATTGGGAAAGGAGATGGACAAGGCTGTATATTCTTACCCTGCTTATTTAACTTCAATGTGGAGTATATAATGCAAAATGCTGGGTTGGATATATCACAAGCTGGAATCAAGATTGCCAGCAGAAATATCTGGCAAATAACTGAACCTCAGATATGCAGATGACCACAGTCTACTGGCAGAAAGCAAAGAGGAACTGAAGAGCCTCTTGATGAGGGTGAACGAAGAGAGTGAAAAAGCTGGCTTGAAACTCAGTATTCAGAAAACTAAGATCATGGCATCCAGTCCCATCACTGCATGGCAAATAGAAGGGGAGAAGGTAGAAACAGTGACAGATTTTATTTTCATGGATTCCAAAATCACTGCAGATGGTGATTGCAGCCACAAAATTAAAAGATGCTTACTCCTTGGAGGAAAAGCTATGACCAACCTAGACAGCACACTAAAAAGCAGAGATATTACTTTGCCAACAAAGGTCTGTCTAGTCAAAGCTATGGTTTTTCTAGTAGTCATGTATTGATCTGAGAATTGGAACATAAAGAAGGCTGAGTGCTGAAAAACTGATGCTTTCGAACTGTGATGCTGGAGAAGACTCTTGAGAGTACCTTGGAGAGCAGGTAAATCAAACCAATCAATTCTAAAGGAAATCAACCCTAAATATTCATTGGAAGGATTTGCTGAAGCTGAAGTTCCAATAATTTGGCCACCTGATGCAAGAAAAGATTGGGAAAGACCTTGATGCTCAGAAAGATTGAAAGCAAAAGGAGAAGTGGGCAGCAGAGAATGAGATGGTTAGATGGCATCACGGACTCAATGGACAGAATTTGAGGAAACTCCAGGAAATAGTGAAGGACAAGAAAGCATGGCATGCTGCAGTCATTCACGCATGCATGAAGTTGCAGAGTCGGACACAACTTAGCGACTGAACAACAAAACCACAAGCCAGGCTCTAATATCCATACTGTAATCACTGTCCCATGATGCCCTCATGCAGCTAAACTGAACACAATTCAATTGCTCATGTTAAAAACAGTGTACAATGTATAACCATTGTGATTGTGGTCAGTTAGAACTGACCCTAAAACACTCCCTGTGATAGAAATATGGCCTTTATTTTTCAAAATAAATCCTATGTATTTCTCTCTTTGTCTTACAAGGTCCTTAATCAATTGGAAGAGAACTCTTGTCACCTACCTGGCTATCATACTTGAATTGAGTCTTAAACAGTATTAATTTCTTTTCAAGAAAATGGTTTTTCTTGTTTCCAGTTACAAAAGGGCTTTAAAGTAACACCTTTTTCTTGGGGTCCAGAGGATGAGTGAATTAGGGAAAAAAAATCAAGTGAGAGAAAAATTCAAAGGTATATAAAGGAACTTAACTGGTTTTTGGTACCAGCATTGTATAATTTGTCATGATAGGGCTCTTTAGTAGACCCAATTCCCTGCTCTGTTCCTAGGGCACTGTGGCAGAGCGATTTATGACCCCACATTAACTAGAAGCACAAGGAAAATGTGGCAGAAGGGATAAGGAACTCACTAATGTGAGGCGAACTCAAAATCAATCTCTAACAAGAGATTACTTTACACATGAACTGCTCTGGGGTCACATTAAAGCCTTCCAGTCAGTGGCTTGTGTATATCTAGCAAGGGAAAAATAATTTGCCTGATAATCAAGGAGTAAGGATGAGCAGAATGTGCCAAAGAAAAAAGCAAGCTGAACTAGCAAAACCCGATGAGCTAGGAAATGTTTAGTTCACCTTTGTTTCCTTCAACTGGAGAGCAAGAGAATTTAGAAATTAATGTGGAGGATGGAATACTGAGTGGCTCTGTCATTTTCCTGCCTAAGATATCTCAGTAAAACTGAAAGAAACATATGGTGTGAGTACATTCCCCATAGGGCTTTTTGGAAAAGTAATTTAGACTCTGGATCATACGTTGTATCATGCTATGTTAATGTGAATGCACTTGATTAAGACTTAAGAGACTGATGACTGCCTCAAGCACATTTATCATCTACAATGCTTCCTGCATTCATTTGCATCCGTCACTACACATGCATAATGATTTTCATGTGCCTTTCCTTAAAAACTAGGTCATATCTCAGAATGGCTGACCATTTCCTATGTAGCCAGCAATCTTCTCTACAATAAGGGCATCTTAGAGTTAGACAAGAAATTAGAATTAGAGAAAATTGTGAATCTTAGAATTAGAGAAATTGTGAGGAAATCATACATCCTGGATGTATGACGTTCCCTGGGCTCTGATATTCCAAGTCAGTCTGGAAGACTGAGCACCTGGTCAAGTCCCATTTTACAAGTGAGGAGACTGAGATTCAGAGAAGGTAACTCAATTTATCAAGATCACAGAATTGTTAGGCAAAGGAAATGGCAACTTACTTCAGTATTCTTGCCTGAAAAATCTCATGGACAGAGGAACCTGGCAGGATATAGTCGGTGGAGTCACAAGAGTTAGATATGACTTAACAACTGAACTACTACTGCTAAAATCCGCACTGGAGAAGGGAAATGGAAACCCATTCCAGTATTCTTGCCTGGAGAATCCCATGGACAGAGACGCCTGGCAGGCTGCAGTCCATGGGGTCACAGAGAGTTGGACACAACTCAGTGACTAACACACACAAAAGTTGTTGACACAAGAACTATTCAATCCAAATATTTTCCCCACTTTTGTTTAAACTCACTTTCTGGCATACATTGACTCAGAATTGGCTTGGAATGTTTACCTCTTTCTTGTTTATCTAATTCCACAAAAACCTTTTCAGCTAAAAAGTATTTCCAATGTACTTCATCAGGTATGTGAGGCTAGGAAGAAAAAACTGGGTTCAATGAAACTTGTGGCTGTGAGAGATGGAGTTTACATTTGAGCTAATGGTCAATCAAAGATCATTTTAGTTTAAGAAATAGTCATAGCACATTTGATAACATTGGTAACAATTTTTACTGAGTAATTATTCTATTAATATCAGTTTAGAATCTACTAGAAATCAAGCTCCATGTAACTATGCTCCTCTGTCCATGGAATTGTCCAGGCAAGAATACTGGGATGAGTAGGCATTTTCTTTTCTAAGGGATCTTCCTGACCCAGGGATCGAACCTGGGTCTCCCAGATGGCAGCCAGATTCTTTACCAGTTGAGTCACCAGGGAAGCCCAGCCATATCTAGCTCAATCAATGCTCTCAGCATTCAGCAGAATGAAGGTGTTAAATAAAAATCGGTTGATTGGAGATCTCCCTAGTGGTCCAGTGGCCAAGACTCTGTGCTCTCAATGCAGGGGGCCTGGGTTCGGTCCCAGAACTAGATCCCACATGCTGCAACTAAGAGTTTGCCTGCCACAAATAATGCCACAACAAGATAGAAGATCCTGCATGGTGCAACTAAGACCTGGTGCAGGCAAATAAATATACTATAAAAATAAAAGTGATTTTATTTTTTTTAATGGTTGATTGAGTAAATATTTGAAAAAAACAGCAAAGCAGAGGAAGTATATGGAATAATTTATGGCCTACATCCAGAAGACACTCTTGAGTAAATGCAGGAGGTCGGTTCTTTCATCATCACAGAAGCCCGGACTTAGACTAGAGAATTGACCTTGAAAGTGGGAAGGAAAGGATGGGCCCAGGAAGAGTTTCAAAGGAATATAATTTGCTGACCAAGTTTAAACAGGAATGAAAAGGAAGAGGAAGAATATGTCAACTCAAAAGTTTGGATCTCTGAACAACAGAGATACTGTTGATAGAAACTAGGAATTAAAATAAAGATTTAGCCATAATGGAGAAATATAAAGCAGCTGTTAAAAGTAGAATTGGCTGTAGCATGTGAGATCTAGTTCCTTGACCAGGGATCTAAACCGGGCCCTCATAGTAACCGTCAGAGTGTAAGAATGATTGAATTAACTTCCCTGCATTTTAAATTCATCTCTTCAAGATGAAAGATAATTTATATATAAAAAAAAAGCTTAGGCCAGTTTTTGCACATAGCAGGCATTCAATGAATACTGTCTATTTCAAGTACAATAAATTTTGGTTTTAGATATCTTATATCTACAATTTCAGTTTTGGATTGCTTAATTTCACATATTTGTACATGTGAAAGAGCAGGAATGAATAAAATCATGTGAAGAGCATGAAGCTGAAAGTCACTCAGTCATGTCAACTCTTTGTGACCCCATGGCCTGTAGCCTGCCAGGTTCCTCTGTCCATGGAATTCTCCAGGCCAATAATGGAGAAGGTAGCAGTTCCCTTCTCCAGCAGGTCTTCCTGACTCGGGGATCAAGCCAGGGTCTCCTGCCCAAAATGCAGACAGATTCTTTGCCAACTGAGCTACAGCATTAATAGCAGAAGCCATGTGAACAGTGGATGAGTGCTTCAAGGGAATAGTGACTTGGAAAAAGACCAAAGTCAGGGGTGAGCCTAGCAAAAGGAAGACAAGATCAAGGAGACAAAGAATCATGTGAAAAGCATGATGACAAACAAAAAGAGAGGCAAAGCAACATGGTTTCCCAGAGTGTAGGGGAGGGAAAAACAGAAGATGGAAGTAGAAGTGTGTAAAGCAACATGTATTAGCAATCACAAATATATGTATGCTCTGTACATAAAATACACTATAAAAATATAAATGAAGTAGAAATAAGTAATTTGAGGGCCTTGTTTGGAGACATGTATTTTATACTCCTAGGGTACTGACTGCTTTTACTCATGTCTGCTTTTCTTGCAACTTTCAACACACATCTTTCTCTTTCATTCCAAATGTAATTATTTATTCCATACCTGTCATTGTCAATACTTAACAATAAGTAGGCAATATAACCAAATGTTCAATAAATTGAGTGTGATTGAATGGTTTAGCATGGCGAAAGTGTTTTGTTGAAGAAAGGGCAGTGCTACCATGATAAGCTGCCTGCTGATGTAAACACTTTATGGTTTTATGACAGGCTCACAATCTACCAATACTGTTTTCAATTCAACTCAATTTGTGTGAATGAGAATTTTTGGAGAAAACAGCTGGCAGAAGAAACCTATGACATTTAATCTTGCCTGACAACATGAAATCCTTTACAAAGCTATATGTGTACGTGTGTGTGAAATGTGTGTGTTTGTATATGCTTGCAAAGATTGTATAGGGAACTGTATTTTTCAGAATTTGGGCCAACAGACAGCAGAAAACATCACATTTCTTGGTATTTTTCTGTAGATACACTTGACTGAACAAATAACTCAGTGAGTATAAAATTCTGATGAAAACATTCAACTGACTGCAATTTTTTAACTAAAAAGATTTATTTTTCAAAATGAGAATAACCTGAAATCATCCTTAAAACAAACAAAACCCGTACAATTAATGTTGTAAGTTTCGATTGATTTAAAACTGCTTTTAAAAATAAATAAATAAATAAATAAATTAAAAAAAAAAAAAAAAAAAAAAACTGCTCCCTGTGAACAAGATCCTGAACACTGCCCAAAATGCAGAACTTTGCAGTTTACCCTAAGAACTCAATACATGGCTTTTTAGAAATGATTGTAAAGGGAAACAACAATATAATTGAAAATAGATTTATTTAAATATTATATAGCTAGGTGTCCAAAGTTGCACAAAACAAGATATATAATAAGGAAAAAAATAATGATTGAATTTGGTCATGACCCCGACAAGCAGAGAAAAATCAAGATTACTCTAAAATTTGCCCAAGATTAGCAGAATATAAATCCATCTAATTTCCAAATTGATGTCATGACAATGGTGGTTACATATTTAAGTTGAAGTCATAATCGTTTTGTAATGATTTGACTTTTATTTCTAAAGAAATTACTCTTTTATTTCTGCTCAAAATTCATTTGAATATTAGTTAGCAGTTTTGTTCACTGAAAATCATAGTCTACCAGATATTCTCGTCATCGCATTCTTACCTTTGCTTTTATCCATGCACTGATTTTTACACAACTTCACTATTTTAGGACCATATATCATTCTCCATTCTTGGCTGGAGGCAGTCATTAGCAATTTAAAAGAATTGCTTTCTCTCCATCAGCTCAGACCCGGTGAGAAGCTCCGGGCTCTTTCTTGAAGTCCAATTAGACAGAGAAGGTTCAGAATCACACCCAGATACTGACCACACAGTGCAAGCACCTCATCTCCCACTCTGTCCATTCCCAATTCAGCTGGAAATGAATCCCTTTTTTCCACTGCCAGAAGTCAAGCCCCTATATGTCTTGCTCAGATTTCTTCAGTAATATTATTGTCTTTTTTCCTTCTCCTTGTACACTACAACTCATCAGACCCATCACTGGCAGAGAAATTTCACAAAATGGGACTGTATTAAGAGTACAATCACGCTCAGAAAGATTCAAATACACTCAAGTCCCTCACCAACAAAGAACAGCTTTGGCATACGTTCCACTATGAATGGCTGCCAATTATCTGAAAAGCCTTATTTTGTGGGTAACCATATAATTTGTTGCTCTCACACTGGGAAATACATGTTTGGAGTAAAAGGAGTGCTATTAACAATGGGGCGAATCAGGACATATGGTCACAAACTCTCCCTGTGACTATCCTAAGCTCAGAACTGTTGTTCAGTCAAAAGTTTCATACACAATGCCCTTATTTTCCCTGTTCTGAAAGTTTAAACCCATACCTCCTATTACCTGAAGATGGTTTCCATCATTTACTCTCCAACTTTTGAGGCCGATTTAATCCCCCTGATCTTCATGGAGACTCTCTCAATCTCTCAGGAGGACAGGATCTTTTCTTTAATTATCCCTGACTTCATAACTTCATACAAGGCAGTTAGCTTTCATTATGTTGCCCTTCTTTGTACCAGGCCTCGGTGTGTTTGGTCTGGTTCCATGTGTGTGTGTACATGCATGCTATCTCTTTAATCATGTCCTACTCTTTGCAACCCTATGGACAGTAGCCTGCCAGGCTCCTCTGTCCATGGGACTCTCCTACTTGACTTCAAAAAAAAAAATGTGTCACTTATCTTTGTATTTTCCTAAACACCAAATGATCAATGCAAAGAAATAGAAGAAAACAATAGAATGGGAAAGACTAGAGATTTCTTCAAGAAAACTAGAGATACCAAGGGAATATTTCATGCAAAGATGGATACAATAAAGGACGGAAATGATATGGACCTAAAGGAAGCAGAAGAGACTAAGAAGAGGTGGCAAAGATACACAGAAGAACTACACAAAAATGATGATCCAGATAACCTCAATGGTGTGATCACTCACCTACAGCCAGATATGCTGGAGTGCAAAGTCAAGTGGGCTTTAGGAAGCATCCCTACAAACAAAGCTAGTGGAGGTGATGGAATTCCAGTTGAGCGATTTCACATCCTGAAAGATGATGCTGTGAAAGTGTTGCACTCAATATGCCAGCAAATTTGGAAAACTCAGNTCTTGCCACCTCTTCGTAATATCTTCTGCTTCTGTTAGGTCCAGAAAATTCAAATTTTTATAAACTCAATTTCAATTAAAAAAGAGAGAGATGGAGGTGTAAATCTCACCAATAGACTGATGCTTAAATTAAACAGCCCCAAACCATGCAGCTTCCTCTAAGCCACCCAAAAAAGTGGGATCATGGAATCTAGCTTAGGTTCATTGTACAAATATTTCTTTTTGCCATCTAATAAAATGGGTACCCCTACAATGAGTTTCCCTACATGTCTAAGTTGGTAATATTTTGCAGCAGTAATATGCAGAACAAATGGGGGAAAAAAAGTAGTAAGCCTGGCTAAGGCAGTCTTCTCTAGAAGGGCTACTTAACAGGCTTGCTTATATTGTGCCTTGGGGCTTCCTGAGTCGTAGTACTGGTAAAAAAAACCTGCCTCCCAGTGCAGGAGACATGAGAGGTGAGTTCGATCCCTGGGTTGGGAAAATCCTCTGGAGGAGGGCATAGCCACCCACTCCAGTATTCTCGCCTGGAGAATCACATGGACATAGGAGCCTGGCGGGCTACAGTCCATGGGGTTGCACAGAGTCAGACAGGACCAAAGCAACTGAGCACACATAGTGTGCCTTAGAATCTCCTTAATTTCATTTCTTTCTTTTACATCTTCACAAGTATATCATTTTTACTGAGTGTATAAAGTGTGTGTTAGTCACTCAGTTGTGTCTGACTCTCTGTGACCCATAGACTGTAGCTTGCCAGGCTCCTCTGTCCATGGAATTTTCCAGGCAAGATCACTGGAGGAGGTTGCCGTTCTCTTCTCCAGGGGATCTACCCAATTCAGGGATCGAACTCAGGTCTCCCGCATTGCAGGGCAAATTTTTAACAAACTGAGCCACTAGGAAATGCATAAATGAGCTACCATAAATGTTTTCTTTTCCAGCCTTTTTTTGTTTGTTTCTCTTCTTTATTTTATTTTTTTCCTTTCAGAGTTGATTGTACCAAGCTGGTATGATTAATCTTGATTAGACAAAATCTCCCATAATACCTGAAATTGTTCTGTAACGTGGGACACTGTGAAACCTCTAAAGGAAATAGCTTCAAATGTCTGTAAGTGAACAAGGAAAGAAAACTCTGTAAAGTTAATGATAATTGCAGACACACAAGATCAGTACTGATCACTGTTTTCCTTCCTTTCTTTCCATAGAAATGGAGAAAAAGTTAGGAGACAGTTATGGTTGATCTGATCTCTGAAAATTACTTCCATTGCTGTCTAGGTTATATTGACACTCTTACCCCAGGTTTTCAGGCTGTTCTTTCCTCATCTGTATTACTTCTCAAAGCAGGGACTTTATTATTGCTTTCAGAACCACCTTGAACAACTCTTGTTAGAGTTATTCACTTTTCAGTTTTAACCCAAGTATTTCAGCAACCACTTTCTGATGACACTTGCCTTTCTTCTAGTATTTTCTGCTGAATATATGAAAGCAGTTACATATTGCCTCAGAGCAACAACACTCTTCTCTCTCTTCCTAGTCCTGAAGATTTGTGTGTCTGTTTTTAACTTCTGTAATTTTGTGTGATTTACCCTCAGGCAAGCACCTGTGTTTGAAAAAGCACATCTGGTTGGGATGCTCCACAGACATGGTCTAAATGGCTGGAGAAATTAATGCAATTATCTGGATAATTTTAAATGCATTTAATCATTAAACAAATATTTCTGGAGAACCCATTCCAAGCCCAGTTTTATGCTAGGTATCTAGGATATGATAGTGAGCAAGATAAAATATGATTTCTGCCCTCATGAAATACAGCCAGCTTCTGTTGATTGCCTATTATGTGCTAAATACATCTTATGACTCATAGCATGTAACTCTCAGCAAAACTACCATGCTTGTGTGTGTGTGCTGAGTCACTTCAGTAGTGTCCAACTCTTTGCAATCCTATGGACTGTACCCTGCCAGACTCCTCTGTCCATGAGGTTCTCCAGGCAAGAATACTGGAGTGGGTTGCCGTGCCCTCCTCAAAACTACCATGAGGTACAAAAAACATACCATAATGGGATGAGAGGATTTTTTTAAGTCAGTCGTCTTCCTGCCCTTTCCTAGATGGTATGAAGTTAATCTACTTTAGTTTGTGAATAGGGCTGGGCACAGATGGCAGGCGAATGCTTCATGTTGCTTTATATCTGTGTTTGCATTCTCCAGGGAACGTATTGCTATCTATACAAATGGAGCCACTTCACTGCATTTTCTCAGCTAATTCAGCAGAGCTTCAGAATTTGAACCCACATCCTCCCACTCCAGAGTTCACACTCTTCCTGTCTCCACTCATCCACCTCTGCACCTCTGCACTCTTCTGCTCTTATCAACAGATTGAGTGAGAGCATAAGGGAGATGCTTTTGTCATGCAAAAAGCATCTGGGAAAACAGCATCAATTCTCCTTTGATTTGTGCATTTTAGACAGAACTAAGGACAACTTTATGAATTCCTTTTTATATTTCTCTCTAAATATTTATCAGTCCTATATCACAATAAGTGATACTAACAAAAATTTTTAAAGAAATGCATTTGGCCCATCATTCAAGGAAAAATATTTTTCAGGAAAAAAGTTATAATGGGAATCACAATATGATCACTATATAAAGTTACCTTATGTCATACTCTAACTTAAATAATAAAATAATAAGCAAACATTTTTATTATTATATTATGTTATTAATGTGCAAGGAAGGCACTCCATTCCCTCTTTCAATAGGCAATTGTTGAGAGCATTACACGAATGTAATAGGTAATTTTAAGAGATGTATTCATTCAGATACACACCAGACAGACACAAATTGCCCTCCATGACTAATAAAGGGTGATATTTGAAGGTGAGAAGAGGTGAATTTAAAGGGGTGAATGTGAGTAGATGGAGGGGTCTAACATAACACCGGGTTTCCGATTTAGGCTACTAGATAGAGGCTCATCCTGGTGAAGGAAGAAAGGTTGGTTCAGCATATAGGGGCTGTTTGACATTTAGGAGCTTTATTTTCTTTCCTGTCTCTAGGGTGTTTTGTTTTGTTTCCACCCTATGCTCTGTGCTCCTTGGAGCTTGACAGTGTCATAACCTTTGTCTGATTATCTAGGCTTTATGAACCCAATTAGAGATGGTAAAATATGTATTTAAGAGATTTCTGCCATCCTAACAACCCTAAACCACCCTTGAGTATTCTCTTCCTGACTATTACATTAATTATTTTTTTAAATTTTTGTCTTTTCAACCTAATTATGAAAGTTCACATTGGTCCCTGTCTGTGCCTCAGTGTCTCCGCCCCTCCCCTCAGGCTGATTTTTATAGGAAAAAAAAGTGTACTTAAACTATGATTTAGTAGAATGCAGCACTAGGTACAAAGCTAATAAATGATGTCACTAAAATGTATTAGGAAAAAATATGATTCATCTTGATTTTAAAATCTAAAAGAAAAAGAATGTGGGGAAATTTAAATGATGTTTTGTCATTGAATGAAGATATACTTTAGAGAGCTTTTTGTCCTCATGAATGCTACAAAAATCCCTTTATAACTTGATTTTACTCAGAGGTTATCTAAAACATCTATTTAAATTATTCAACTAATTTTGCTTTTTACTCCTACTTCTGTAATAATTTCAGAGAGACCTATGTGGCTAGATGGGTTTTCTCCTATAGATATGTCTCCATGAAACAGAATTCAATGCATAGCATGTTAGTGTTAGTAGCTCAGTTGTGTCTGAGTCTTTGCAACCTTGACTGTAACCCATCAGGCTCTTCTGTCCATGGAATTTTCCAGGCAAGAATACTGGAGTGGGTTGTCATTTCCAGTATTCAAAGCATACTGGAAGAAATTTTGCTCTTCTGCTATCTTCCACATTATAAATTCTGTGTCACAGGATGCATAGCTCTCTTTTGGCTTTCTCATCTCACATCTGACTCCTCACCATCTCCCCCTGCCCTTGAGCCTGATTTTCTCCTGCCCTTGAGCCTGGCACTTGCTGGAGCTGGCAGGCGTCAGACAGCATCGGCTAGGAGCCAGGCTTGGCCTTTGTACAGGGAAGGCTCTGGGAAGCAGACTGACATGGCTCAATAATTAGCACAATGCTGGACACAATGCTCAATAAGGATCTGCTGAATTAATGGCTGTATGTGCCGCCTGACTGTTGAGAACACTTCAAGCCGATAACACGGAGTTAACTGGCTGAGCATTATAAATGAGAGTGGAGAACTGACCCACTCTTTGGTCTTCCAAAGTCAATAAAACTTAGAGAAAGCCTGCCTTTAGAGATATAAATGTTTTTTTCACTTTTAATATCTGTGTCAGTAATTTTAGCAATGCAAAAAAATAAACAGTTTCAAACATTTTGTGTATTGTTTTGAATAATTAGAGATACTTTGACAGAGAATAGCAGGAAGCAAATTTGAATGTGAAGTGTTAGGATGACACATAAGTGTATTATACAAAATACTTCAGTAGTAAATCTCAGGTGCTTATCATATAATAGCTCCTGATGTAGAGGTGGTCTAAATTAAGCATCTCCAAGCCTAACTAAACAATTTGAGCACTTTCCAATGTTCTGAAAACTTCTAAAATTAGCGTTTCTTCCTGATTGCTTCAGTCATCTCCACATTCAATCATATTATCAATACAAATAAATTCCAACTAGCATATTTTATAAATTGGTCTTACATTGTGCTTCTTTCACTTACTATGATTCCACAAAGCTAAAAAGAGGAAAAGGAATTCTGGCTAGCTAGTATTCAGTCATCTCTCTGGAGGCACTGATACATCCAGAAGTATGTACATCAACTCCAGGTTATTGGATGGAGTGGTACAACTCCCATAGTCCCTGAAGCACTGGGCAGCCTCCACCCCCTGACTTGTTCATGTGTCCATTTCATCCTGAAACGTCTCTTACTGTCTCCACCACTGTTCCTCAGGGGACAGCTGCAACTCTGCAGAATTTCTGATCTGAGATGCAGTGTTTGTTTGTTTGTTTGTTTTTTCAATTACCCTAAAAAGAAAAACTTAGTATGATTCGTGTTTGAATTACTCTCAAGGTGTTCAATAGCTTGATGTAGGACCATGATTTTATTTATTCTAAAAATCAAGTCACTGAAAGAGTTCTCTGAATAGAAATAACATCTTATAAGCACTTATATTTGCTTTCCCAAGCCCTTGAAATCACAACATGAAAAGTAAGAGCAGGCTGTCATTTATAGAATGTAAAAGGAGTGAAAGCAAAAAAAATAATAAAAGGGAGTTAGATGTCAGAGCTCAGGAGATTTTGTTTGGTTATATATTTATTGTTGGGCTTCCCTGGTGGCTCAGTGGTAAAGAATTTGCATTCCAGGGCAGAAGACAAAGGTTTAATCCCTGATCGGGGAAGATCCCACATGTCGTGGCCCAACTGGGTTTCCCCTACACCACAACTATTGAGCCTGTGCTCTAGAGTCCAGGAGCCTCAACTACTGAAGTCCGTGTGCCTAGAACCTGTGCTCCGCAACAAGAGAAGCCATCACAATGAGAGGTCTGCTACCACAACTAGATAGCAGCCCATACTCACGGCAACTAAAAGAGTCTGAGGAACAACAAAGACCCAACACAGCGGAAAAAAAATTTGTTGTTCACAAGAAAGCAAAATAAACTATCGCTGGCTTTCTCTAGGTAAAACAATAAAGAAGTATATATTCAGACACAAATACAAGTACCACTTAAATTGATGTTATTAATAATTCACATAATGTGGACATTTCCGGACCCTGAAAAATGTTCTTCCCAACTAGTCCAACTAACCATGTCCAAACAGATCTAATAAACTTTGAGAGACACAAATTTCTTCCTAAGTAAAATTTACAAGTTTTACATAGATTCCCATCTGCATATGCCAAAATATAATGTTTTCTAGTTAGGTTTAGAGCCCCAAATTGTCTTACTTTACTTTCCTGCCTTTTTCAAGGACTTCCATCAGATTAGTCAAGTCAAGAAAGGTCACAGGTCTGGAACCCACGGCAAAGTTGCTCTATTTACTGGTGCATTTGCTGAAGTACGCTTTGTATCTTTCAAAGTTGAAGACCACATTGATTGAGTAAGGGATGAATGCTCATACTAATGAGCTCTCCATGCTCTTGTTGAGTATTTTTCTTGTGAATTAGTTGAAATTCTAAGAGTTATGCAGGACCTTACTTGGAATGTTAGAACCCAGGGAATAAAATCGCCACTCCCACTCCCACCCCAGATGTTTTGATTTCCTCATGACTTCAAATGATGGAGAATGGAACAATCTTTACATCTTTACACCGAGAAGAATTTTCTTATATACAATTAAGACTGAAGAGCTATCCCTTTAGAACGGTAGCATTTGCCTTTGTTTTATAAGCTGTCTGTCTCCAGCACGCCACCCAAATCTTGAATTCATGGTTAACATTAATCCTCTGTTTTTCTATACATAGATACATATATATCCAGTTCAGCACATATTTCCTTTCAAACACAGATGTTCTTTACAAACAGTGTTTTATATGGAGAGGTTTATGGAAGATTAGTAACAAAATAAAATGATTTTGGAAAATTCAAATGATCTTCAACCTCTAAAAAAATATAAACTGTATTATATAATAATCCATTGTTTCTTAAACCCTCCCCACCATCCTCCACATATGGAAAAATGATAAGAATGGAGACTAAAGAGACATAGTAAGATGGTTCAGATTGAACTAAGCCATTTAATTTCTTCGTATTGTTGAAGTCTGCTTCTATAATTAAAATCATCATGACTATTAAGAAATAGCTTTCTTTCAGAGTCACATTAGAACCAGAAAAGGAGACATTTGTCATGCATTGAGATACCTCTGGCATAGCTCACTCTTCTGAATCATGTCTGCCCTTTCTCCCTTTCTCTTTTAACATTTGGAAAACAACATCTATGTTAGTTGATAACAGAGCTGGAAGAAAGGACCAAGAAAATGATGTGAGCTCTGTCAATCTTCAACCTCGCCAAGGAAAACACATTAAAGTGTTTTTCATGGAAAATCAGCTTCAGTCTACAAATATTCAGAGCAAAGTGACCTTGAATATATATAACACACCAGGATTCTTGTAAGAATATAAGTGAGCCAAAGAGAAAGAAGGGGAAACATCCTAAAGGAAGAAATTAAATCCAGGAAAACGATTGGCAGATGCATTTCTTACCTTTTCTGCTGACTGGGCTGTACCAAAAAAGATGGGGATGAAAGCTAACCAAATGATGCAGGTGGTATACATGGTAAATCCAATAGGTTTGGCTTCATTGAAAGTCTCTGGAACTCCTCTTGTTTTAATGGCATAGACAGTACAAGTAACCATTAAGAGAATACTGTACCCCAGTGAACAAATGAGCGAGAGATCAGAGATGTCACACTTGAGCACTCCCCTGGCATTCTCCGGATCGAGAGTCCTCTGTTCTCCATAGTCTATGATAATGTGTGGTGGGTCCACAACAAACCAGACACACACTCCCAAGAGCTGGATGGAGATCAGGCTGAAGGTGATCACCAGCTGGGATGCAGGACTGATAAACTTAGGTGCTGTGACAGATTTCTTCCCCTGCTCAAATATCCGGTGGATTCGGTTTGTTTTGGTCAGGAGCGCTGCATAGCTGAAACACATGCCGAGTCCTAGGAAGATCCGCCGGAAGGAGCAGATGATGGTATCTGGCGCTGCAATCATCAAAAAGGTGATTGAATAACAGAGAAAAATCCCCGTGAGGAGCACGTAACTAAGTTCGCGGCCCGAAGCCCTCACGATAGGCGTGTCGTTATAGCGGACAAAGGTCACAATCACAAAGGTGGTGGCGATGATTCCCAAGATGGCAACGAACACAGGCACCACCGCCCAGGGAGAATGCCACTCGAGTTTGATGATGGGGATAAGCTGGCAGCCTGTGCGGTTGACGTTGGGTCTCTGATCCAAAGGGCAGAGTTCACAGGACAGCTCATCTACCTGGTAGTTGTAACCTTCGCAGCGCTCGCAGTGCCAGCAGCAAGGGACTCCTTTCACGGTCTTCTTCCTCTCCCCGGGCTTACAGGGCAGGCTGCAGACCGACGCCGGGGGAGTGTGCTCTCTATTGGCCCACTGCATGTCTTCCACCTGTGGGTATAAAATATTAATGAGCCTTCCATTTTCCCCCCATTTATAATATCCTAATTCTAGCCACAGGTTTGTAATAAATCACTGAATGCTGACAGGACAGTTTACCATAACAAAAACCCAGAGTTTCTTTCCCTGACTTTATGAAAGTATTAAATGACTGGGGCCAATAAATCATTCACATCATCAACTTGATGAGTGTCATTAGTTTCCATTTACCTCCTTGATTTTGACCAATCTGACATTTGGAGAAAGATGCATTGATCCAAACAGCTTTAAATTGAAAAAAAAAAAAAAAGTCCCATGGAAAGAAACCTGTTAGAGCTAAACTCAGATATAAATGCCCTGAAATACTGGCTAGGATATAAATACAGATATAAACAATGAATCAAGTCTTTCTACCATATTTGGGGAAATTCAAATCTCACTGTGTCAATTTTTAAAGGAAATGGCAAAACTAGCTACTTTAATCTCTGACACTTCTCATGTGTCCATAGTGACAACTGTATGAATGGTTTTGCCTCTGTTTAATATTCAAATTCACTTATTCCCCTCAGCCTTGCATTTTCACATTGTGGAAAAGACCATGCTGTGTGAGACAGCTTGATGATGATGTTTCCATTGAACAAAAATAGGCTTAAAGCAGTGAAATTGATACAAATGGGTGAGATTCCCCTAGTAGGATTTCTGTGTCAAGGCCTTAGGGTTCTATTTCACTCTTTTGAATTAGACCATAGAATAACTCTATTAAAACAAAAGTGTTATTTTAAAGGAATTTTGCCAGTCATTGACCCCTTACCTTAAATTGCTTTTCTAAAGGTTCTGGACCCAATTCCAATATGGGGGACAGGGCAAAAGGGGTTTCCTAAACCACAAAGAAATTCTAGAGCACTAGCTGTTTGTCCTATAAGTCAAATCAATTCTGACACCATCTACTTGAAAATAGCATCACATCTCATAAATGCTATAGGAAACAATCAGAAATTACGGATCAACAATTTATTATGACAAGCAGTTTCTATATAAAAGGTAAGCTCTATCAACAGAGTGATTTTGCTCANTCCTATAAGTCAAATCAATTCTGACACCATCTACATGAAAATAGCATCACATCTCATAAATGCTATAGGAAAAAATCAGAAATTACGGATCAACAATTTATTATGACAAGCAGTTTCTATATAAAAGGTAAGCTCTATCAAAAGAGTGATTTTGCTCATTGATGTGGACAAACAATGACGGACACTCAGTTCATCCTCAAATATTGATTGAATTTGTGAGGAAGGAAGAATGTGAGGGGTACCCCTGAGGTAGAGGGAGCCAACTTGAAAGTGCAGAGATCTGGAAATAAAGGATTGCTCAAAGAGGCGCAGAGACAAGAGCTGAAGGGATGTTTAAAACAAAACAAAATGAAAAACTGTTTTTCCGAGACCAGCTCTATAGAAAGCCAAAAGAAAAATCACCATATCCTGTGATAGCCTGGCTCCAAGATGCCCCCCAGTAACTTTACCTCCTGGAATCATGCACTCAGGGAGTTCTCTCCCACTTTAAACGGGCTGATTTGTATAAACAATAATATATTCCAGAAATGCTGGCATGTGGTTTCTGAGGTTAGGTCATCAGTGACATTTTGGCCTGTGTCTTGTTGTCTCTTGGATCGCTCAGTTCAGGGAAATAATTAAACTATCATGAGAGTTCTCCGGCAGCTCCATGGAAAGGAACCGAGGCCTCCCGCCAACAGCCAGCACCCACTTGCCATGCATGTGAGAGTGTCACCCAGGTCTGGCCCCAGGCAAGCCTTCGGATAACTGCAGCTCCAGCTGACACCTTCACCACAAACTCATGAGAGACCCTGAGCCAGAAAAACCCAGCTAAGCTGCTTCTGAATTTCCAATCTACAGGAACTGTGTGAGCTAGTGTTTTCTTGTCTTAAACTGCTAAATATGGAGTTATTATACAGCAATGGAAAACTAATGCAACTCAAGTTTACTTCTTACCCATTCTGTGAACACCACCAGTATAGCAGTCTATGGAGAATCTACTGAGAGGTAGTGACAGCTGACTATCTTTTACCAAACTGTGCCCCCCACGTTGACTACTGTCAGCAGTATTCTATCATCACTCTTAAGACTGCCTCCCCTGTGGGAACTATGTGACTGAGATTGTTTTCATAAATATATCTATTGCTTAAGGATGCTTTCCTTTCTTGAATGTGGTGTGAATAGTGAAGGGCAGAGAATTGTAGCCACTAAGCTCAACATTTGCAGAGGACCATCAAACCCACCTCAGGTGAAGTGGAGAATTCACGCATGTTTAATTTCAAATATCCACCCTTGAGAAAGTAGATGGTACTTCATGTGTCCTAAGGGCACTCAAGATTATTAGTTCTACCTTGTCTGTTCACCACAAAGGAAAAGCAATCTATCATAACCCTGTTAATTTTCTATTAGCTTTTAATGATTTAGAGAAGTTATTTTATTTATGTATAAGATTCCATTAGGCAAGAAAAAAGTTAAATTGAAAGTGGCTTCTCTCAAAAATATTGAGAAAAATGAAATGCTCCACTGAGTGGCTAAAATATTGATTTTATGCCCTAATGGACTCTTATAAGATAATAAAATATGTTTTGTGAAGGTTATGTTTCAAAGCTAATTATTGTAAAATCAAAATTGCATTTTGTTTGGGGCTTCTATAGATTTATAATATTACTGTTGAAGAAAATGACAGTAAAAAAAAAAAAATTCTCAGAAACATTAAACTTCAAATTTGGTAGAGACCTTAAAGGTCAACTTGTCTAACCACATGTCTGATTCTTTAATTCTCAAAGCATTTTATTTTCTAGAAGGAAATGACTTATTAACAAAGAAATATACTCAATCATATAGGCCTCGTTACAGAAGATAAATATTCATCATTCTAAGCTAAGCATTACATTTTTCTTGATCAATTTTTTGAATACTCAACTAGTGAAAAAAATGTTTTCATAAATAAAAATTGAAGTTATAAGATAATGAAAATACCACATATTTTAACAACTGTAAATTTACTTTAAGTAAAAAACAATGTAGTCATGAAATGTGTGTGATATTTCTTGATATAATGGAGAAAACTATGTATGATTCAGTATACGTGTTAAAAATACATGACTTCATTTCATCAAGGAATCTATTATGTATAACTGTACTGTGTTTTGATACCATAGTTGAAGTCTGGGAACCAACTAATATCCACCCCAAAGAGGAAAAAATAACAAACACTTGAGTCAGGTACTTGTAAATATATTAGTATTTGAGACAAAATTTATTTTAGATATGATGCCAAATTAAAAATAATACTAATAGAGATTAGTGGTATTAATAGAAATTAAACTTCTTATTTTTCACAACTATACTATAAAACACAAAGATCATTCAGCCCTCTTGCTTTGCTATATTAACAAACATAGCATCTTTCATAATGAGTAAAAATATTTTAAAATAGGTCTTCCTCTCCTTTGGCGTTATTCTGATATTAAGATATTTGTGTCTAAAACATGTGTTCTAACAAATGGATAATAGTTATATTGATAGACCTTTCTGTCTTGACAATGTTCACCAACAGTGATTCATTCTGTAGGCCCCAATCCAGTTCATTCTATAGAATATGAGCTATCAACCAGCTTCTGTTGTCAAATTCTATTATTAATGCAGACAAATGCATCAACAACCACAAAACCAAAACTTTCTGAGTGTGCCTACATTTTTTAATCTTTAATCTTCCCAGACATAAATTAAAGACATTATTTTTAATAAAGTAATTTTCTTCTGTGTAGTTCTAATAGCTCCTGATAAAAGGGCTACAAAAATTTTCCCAATTAAAGGTCCCACTGTAATTAATCATTTTCAGTATACACTACAAAACTCTCACTCAATTCAATACTTCTATTACAGTGTTTTTTCCCAAAATATTAAGTTGTATCTTCAATGTTATGATTACTATACATGTGGGAAAATTTTAAATATAACACAAAGATAGTTGAAATCTAGTCATACCATTCTTAATTAGCTCTTTTCATCTTGCTTTATAAATAAGCATAGTATTAATAATCATTTTGATGACTACTTTGCCACTCCCATATTCAAAAACCCAATTCTTCATCTGACTTATGTAACAACATAATGCAATCATTTCCAGTGAAACTGGACATTTTCTCAAAGGTTTACTTGTTAATTTCCATATAATCAACAGGTTTAACAAGTGTATTTAATTAGGATGAGTATTTAAAATCAGTATTTAAAATGTTAGAATTTGGTTACATATTTTGTGAAGCATATGGTTTTGCTAATACAACTCAAAATAAAGTTTATCAATATATTACTTTATACATTCATATTTATAAATGTTTATATATAAATATATATTGTTTCCTTAATATCCATCCTTTCTTTTGGGTCATGCAACAATGCTTTCTACTTCTATTCAAAGTAGTAAGTAGGTTTACTGTCCTTTGCAAATCTAGTATGTGTGTATGATCCCCAGATTGAAGTCACAGTTTTGTGTGATATTACAGCTCTACATAACCTCTAAAAATGTAAACACTCCTCTTATTTAAAAAGACAATATTAAATTAATTAAGATTTTACTTACAATAGAATTAAAAATAACATACTTAGGAATAAACTTAACTAGTAAAGTGTAATATTTTTAACTTAAAGCTACAAAATATCATTTTAAGAAAGTTAAAGAAATAAATGAAAAGAAATGAAAAGAAGTTCATGGAT
Organism: Neotragus pygmaeus; assembly: GCA_006410875.1. Lineage (NCBI taxonomy): Eukaryota > Metazoa > Chordata > Mammalia > Artiodactyla > Bovidae > Neotragus > Neotragus pygmaeus. The sequence continues at coordinate 83,851 of SJYV01024399.1, read as the reverse complement.
CAGAAGACTGTACATTGCCAAGATGGAAATACAAAACTAATCAACAGATTCAACATAATCTCTATTGAAATCTCTTCTGAATTCTTTGAAGAAATTGATTAATTGATCCTAAAATTCATAGGGAAATGTAAGGGACCAAGAATAGACAAAATGATCTTAAAAGACTGAAGTTGGAGAATTTACACTTCTTTTGATTTTAAAACTTCCTACAAAGCTACAGTAATCAAGCAGCATGATACTGGCACAAAGAAAGACTAATCAATAAAAGAAAATTGAGAGCTCAGAAATAATCTATTACATATAAGGTCAATTGATTTTTTTACAAAGCTGACAAGAAAATTCAATGGAGAAAATTAGTCTTTTCAACAATGGTTCTGGCACAAGACATGTCACCAAAAGAATAAGCAACAAACTTAAAATAAATAAATCAGACTTCATCAATCTTAAATACTTCCATAATTCAACAGATGCCATTAGGAGAGTGAAAAAACAGCCCACAGAGTGGGCAAAAATATGTCTAACTCATATATCTGATAAGGAACTCATATCAGAATATATATTTTAAAACTCTTAGAATTAAACTGTTAAAAAAGCATGCAATCCAATTAAAAAATAAGTAAAAGAAATGAAGAGACATTTCTCAAAAAAAGAGATTTGAGTGGTTAATATGCACAGAGAAAGATATTTAACATCATTAGTCAACAGAGAAATGCAAAACAAAACCATAGTATCCACTAGGATGGTCATAATAAAAAATACAGATAGTATCAAGTTTTATTGAAGATATGGAGAAATTAGAACTCTTTATATTATTGGTGGCAATGTAAAATGGTACAGCTATTTTGGACAGCAGTTTGGCACTTCCTTGAAAAGTTAAACATAGAATTGCCATATGACCTAGCAATTCCACTCCTAAATCATTTCAGTCTAAGAAAACTGGAGACATATGCTCACACAAAAATTTATACATGAATTTCATAACAGCGTTAGTCATTATAGCAAAAAAGCATAAAAAATCCAATTCCATTAAAGAAATGTGCTTTATCTATTCAATAAAATATTAAAAATAAATAAAAAGAAACAGTTATAATATATGCTATGAAATAAATGAAACTTGAAAATATGCTAAGTGAAAGAAATCAGTCAAAAAGACCAGTGTGTAATTTTAATTTATACATACTGTCCAGAATAAGCAAAGGCATATACAACCAGTAGATTTTTGACTGCCAGGAGTTAAGGAGAGAACGGAATAGAGAAGATTTCTTGGGAGGTGATGAAAATAGTCTAAAATTAGTGGCGATGGATAACATGACTCTGACTATACTAAAAACCACTGAATTATGTACTTTAAAAAGGGCAAACTTTATGGTATTTAAATTATCTCAATAAAGCTGTTATTTTTTTAAATATGCAAACTATGTTGATACAGTCAGAAATAATTAACATTCAGTACTTCATTTGCTGTATAAAAAAAACATATTGCATACCCACTCTGTTTGAGACACAAGACTCAACATGAGAATTCAACAGTGACCAAGACGTGATCCCTGGCCTCCAGAGTCAGTGCAGGTGGGGAAAGAGATAAGCAGAGAGCCAGTCACAGCTCAGTATTAAACTCGCTGAGAAAGAAAAGCAGGGAGGAAGTGGTGCTGCTAGCAGAGGATTCAGCAGGGGCACTCAGCCTGGGTTTTTGGGATGTGTGGACAGCAGCCTGAAGGCTGTATAGGAGATAAACCATCAGGAACAGAAATCCCAAGAAGGCATCAAAGCAAAAATAAAAAAAAAAGATTAAAACTCAGGGGTGAGAAGCCATAACAAACTGGAGAAACTAAAGATAAAACAAATAGCAAAAATACAGATTAAAACACTGGATGGAGTGGCAAGAGGTAGGCTAAGGAAGAGAGGAAATGCAACATCATTTTAAAAGAAACTTATAAGACATTGAGACGAGTTTGGATGTTATGTTGAAAGTGGTAGTTGAGATCCTCTGAAGGGACAAAGAAAAAGGCAAAAAGGTTGTCTGAGGAAACCTTAATAATAGCTATGAAAAGAAGAGAAACGAAAGGCAAAGGAGAAAGGAAAGATAAACCCATTTGAATGCAGGGTTCCAAAGAATAGAAAGGAGATATTAGAAAGCCTTCCTTGGTGATCAATGTAAAGAAATAGAAGAAAACGATAGAATGAGAAAGACTAGAGATCTCTTCAAGAAAATTAGAGATACCAACGGAACATTTCATGCAAAGATGGACACAATAAACGACAGAAATGGTATGGACCTAACAGAAGCAGAAGATATTAAGAAGAGNGGATCATCCCCGTGCACCAGCCCCAAGCATCCTGCATCCTGCATTGAACATACATTTTACTTATAGGAACTAGGCTAAAAATACTTTAAAATTTTTTGTTTGGACAATCCCATGAACAGGGGACTCTGGAGTAGAGCATGGCAACCTACTCCAGTATTCTTGCCTGGAGAATCCCTATGATGGGGTACAGTCTGTGGAATCAAAAACAGTAGGACATGACTGAAGTGATTAAGCACATGGACAGAGGAGCCTGTCAGGCTATAGTCCACAGGGTCACAAAAAGTCAGCCACAAATGAGCACACATGCATAGCCATATGCTGGATTATAAACTGGTTCATAACAAACCAAGCATTCATAAAAAGGAACGAGTTTCAGTCAGTTGTGAGGTGGATGAATCTAGAGTCTATAATACAGAATGAGGTAAGTCAGAAAGAGAAAACCAAACATCCTATATTAATGCATACATATGAAATCTAGAAAAACAGTACTGATCAATCTATTTACAGAGAAGAAATGGAGATGAAGACATAGACAATGGAATTATGGACACAGCAAGGGAAGTAGAGGCTAGGAAAAATTGAGAAAGTAGCATATATATAAAAGATAACTAGCAGAAAGTTGCTGTATAACACAGGGAGCCCAGCCTGGCACTCTGAAACAACCTAATGGGCTGGGATGGAGCAGAGAAAAAGAGGCTCAAAAGGAAGGAAGTGAAGTGAAATGAAGTGAGGTCGCTCAGTCATGTACGACTCTTTGAGATCACATGAACTGTAGCCTACCACGCTCCTTTGTCCATGGGATTTTCCAGGCAAGAGTACTGGAGTGGGTTGTCATTTCCTTCTCCAGAGGATCTTCCCAACCCAGGGATTGAACCTGGGTCTCCTGCATTGTAGGCATACGCTTTACCATCTGAGCCACCAGGGAAAAAAGGAAGGAGATATATATATATATAATTCTGACTGATTCACATTGCTGTATGACAGAAACCACCACAACATTGTAAAGTAATTATCCTTCAATTTTAANACCTGGGTCTCCTGCATTGTAGGCATACGCTTTACCATCTGAGCCACCAGGGAAAAAAGGAAGGAGATATATATATATAAAATTCTGACTGATTCACATTGCTGTATGACAGAAACCACCACAACATTGTAAAGTAATTATCCTTCAATTTTAAAAAAATGTCAAAGAATTTAAAACATTCTGACCACAGAAGTGTTTCTTTATTTCTTTATTTATTTTTATTAATCTTTTTTCTCTTTTTTTAAAATTTAATTTTATTTTTTACTTTATTCTACTTTACAATACTGTATTGGTTTTGCCATACATTGACATGANCTCTGAGAGGTGGTGAAGGACAGGGAAGCCTGGTGTGCTACAGTCAATGGGGTTACAAAGAGTTTGGACACCACTCAGCAACTGACCAACAACAACAAAATTCTGGAGGAAATAATACCCATGACCAAAAAAAAAAAAAAAAAAGTACTGCCAGAAAATAGAGTCTGGTCTTCCAGGGAAAAGTGCAGTGAAACACAGTATAATTATAACAGATGTTCTGTTCCTCTGCTATTTCGCCTATCACACTCTAATGCAATATTAGAATGCTTTAGTAAGATATGTAGAAAGTTTCCAATAAATACAGTAAGAGCAAAAAAACTTTTGATATTTACTCAAATGTGAGTGATTCAATATTGACTTATACATAACAAATCAAAAGCTACAGTTGTTAGTTTCTGCAAAAATTTCCCAGTCAATAAAGGCAGAACCAAGGCAACTGTACTAGACCTAAGAACCCAGAGCTATAAGAAGGGCAACTAAGCAGAAAAACTAATGCTTGTGATAAAGGCAGGCTCTGATATCCTGTTGCCACTTAGTGAAGAAGGCCGAGTACACTGATGCAAGGCAATCTTGTATGCGTTTCACTAGAGCAAATCATGGTGTGTAAGTGGCATGTGTGACATGCACTGTACAAAAGGAAATGGGCCACAGGTAGCTGGAAAAGCAAAATAAGCCCAGTGCTTGCTTGGAGAGTCTCATGGACAGAGCCTGCCAGACTACAGTCCAAGAGGACACAAAGAGTCATGCACGACTGAAACTACTTAGCACCCAGCACGCACACAGATCATAAAGGAAATGTTGGCTGCAAGTAATTTCAACACCAGTTGAACAGTTTCAACTTTAACAAGATTCAAACTCCATCTTGATTACTGTTATGCTGGATAATTCTTGAATGGATTGAATTGTCTTGCAGCTCAGTTCCTTCTAAAATGCCATTTAAGTGACCTAACAACTTACAATGATACACAGTGGTGGCATTGATGTGTGAAATGTGTTCATCATCAAAATCCACTCAATAACTTTGGTGAATTCTCCCAATGGTACCAGAATCTCTGAGGATAAAGTTGGTATTTCAGGGCCCCACATGGTAAGAATATAAACCATTATTTTAAATTGGAACTGAAAATTCAAAACCTATTTTTTCTGTTGTGTAGGCTCAGCATAAGTAGTGAGTGTAATGCCACTGGAAGTGATATATGTGTCCATTTGCAACTGGATGTATTAGATTTCCTTTGAAATTCTCTTCAATCACTCTCTAGTCGTGAAATAGCAGCAACTGTAATTGTGTCAATAGACATGATCATTTTATGATCTGAGGAAGTTGGAACAACAAATCCAATGTCACTTGAAATCTAACCCAATAATACTAAGCTGCATTGTCAGAGAAGGCTGATCTTTACTCATGTATCAGTAGCAGTGTTCATATCCTATGCTGACTTTGCTTCCTTTTTTTTAAAGGCATCACTGAACTTCTATTTCAGATGAAAGAACCTAAAAATGTTGGACAATGAACTTTTCAGAGCCATATAAATTTTAGTCTATATTAGTGATTATGTAAATCATAGATTTTTAACTATAAAGTGAAAGTGTTAGTCTCTCCATCATGTCTGACTGTGACCCCATAGACTTTAGCATGCCAGGCTCCTCTGTGCATGGAATTCTCCAGGCAAGAATACTCGAGTGGGTTGCCATTTCCTTCTCCAGGAGATTTTACCTTCTTTAACTAGAAGTCAGGTTATTGGCAAGGCTTCTAATTATTAGGAACTGCTAATATTCTATCCTAGATAGCATATTCAAAATGAGAGACAATACTTTGCCAACAAAAGTCCGTCTAGTCAAGACTATGGTTTTTCCAGTGGTCATGTATGGATGTGAGAACTGGATGGTGAAGAAAGCTGAGCACCGAAGAATTGATGCTTTTTAACCGTGGTGTTGGAGAAGACTCTTGAGAGTCCCTTGGACGGCAAGGAGATCCAATCAGTCCATCATAAAGGAAATCAGTCCTGAATATTCATTGGAAAGATTGATGCTGAAGCTGAAACTCTAGTACTTTGGCCACCTCATGCAAAGAATTGACTCATTGGAAAAGACTCTGATGCTGGGAGGGATTGAGGGCAGGAGGAGAAGGGGACGACAAAGGATGAAATGGCTGGATGGCATCACTGACTCGATGGACGTGAGTTTGAGTGAACTCTGGGAGTTAGTGATGAACAGGGAGGCCTGGTGTGCTGCGATTTATGGGGTCGCAAAGAGTTGGACACGACTGAGCGACTGAACTGAACTGAACTGAATATTCTATCTGCTTTATACAACACAGAAATAACCTTGATCTATTATATTTGATGGAAAGGTAGCAAAGAATAGAGAAAAATTATGTGAAAACTTTTGTATTCTTGACTTATAAATTTTAGAAAGATGTTTATTTACAACTTGAGATTTCAAAAAGCAGGAGAAAATACATTTAGTCAGCCTTTCTGTTACTTATAAAGAGTCAATAAATAAGTAGAAATCTCTTCATAGAGGTGAAATGAAATAGCAACACACCGAAGAGTACAATGTAAACAAACACCACAGATGAAATTTATTGGTCAAAACATGTCTTTTTTGGCTAAGAACACAGTGTAATGAGTAGTTAGATCTGATTTAGTAAATAAATTACGTTCTCTAATAAGCTTCTTCAAGGAGACCAAAAATACTCTTAATGAAGCACTGTAATTCTGTAAGTACCATTTTGAAGTATTAGCATTCCAGCCTTGGGGATAGGATTAAACAATTCTGGGACTGATGGCATTTAGGAATAGGATGAGGATAGTACAGTTATCCAAAGAAGACTGATAAAATGCACATTTACTGACTTGGCTAAATAGGAACTTTAACAAAATACACTTATGAATGACAATCTTGTGTTTAATTTAATTATCATGGCAGCCTGTGAAGTTACATGAGCTTTTCTAAGTCACTCCTTAATGTGAGTTGTAAGAAAATGGAGTTTTGATACTGGAAATCAGTTTTATATAAAACTTTGTTTAGTCAACCTTTCCTACTTATAATGACTCACTGCATGATATACTGATTCCAGCAGTTGTCAACACAGCAGAATATATATTCCATTATTCCACCTGGTTTACCATGATTACTATTACTGGCAGCTTCTATCCTGCATCTCCTTAAGAAAAAAAAAAATACAGCAGTAGTAAAACAAAAACCAATTCAGGATGATACATCATATTGTTACCAAAATGAGGCACTTCCTAGGTGGCTCAGTGGTAAAGAATCTGCCTGCCAGTACGGGAATAACAGGAGACATGGGTTTGATCCCTGTGTTGGGAAGATCCCCTAGAGGATGAAATGCCAACCCACTCTAGTATTCCTGTCTGCCAAATTCCATGGACAGAGGAGTCCAGTGGGTTCTGGTCTGTGAGGTTGCAAAGGAGTCAGACACAACTTAGTGACAGCTGCTGCTGCTGCTAAGTCGCTTCAGTTGTGTCCGACTCTGTGCGACCCCATGGACGGCAGCCCACCAGGGTCCCCCATCCCTGGGATTTCCAGGCAAGAAGACTGGAGTGGGTTGCCATTTCCCTCTCCAATGCATGAAAGTGACTAAACAACAGCAATACACACTATATTTTGTTTTTACAGTTAGGTCATAAAGAGTTGGACATGACTGAGCATGCATACTCCAAAATGATAGTACATTCTGCTCAGCAGCAATGATTTATAGGTCCTTCCTCTTTATGCATGTATTTTCTGTTGTTTTTCATTAAAATGTGTAAGTGATGTATAAGGTATTTTCTTTTATACTTTTAAATCACACTTTATCTTTAAATAATATATCCAATTGACTTATCTTTAAAAAAAAAAGGTATTTTCCAAAGACCTGAAATGTAAAAATAAAATTCAGAGAGTATATAAAAAATAGTTGTGTGTTGTGTGTGTGTTAGTTGTGTCCAACTCTCTGTGATCTCATGGACCGTAGTCTGCCAGGCCTCTCTGTCCATGGGATTCTCCAGGCAAGAATATTGGAGTGAGTTGCTGCTTCCTTCTCTATGGGATCTTCCGAACCCAGGCATCAAAATCAGGTCTCCTGCATCGCAGGTGGATTCTTTACTGTCTGAGTCACCAAGGAAGCCCATTAAATAGTTACAGATGATAAAATCATTAACTGCCAAGCTGGATTAAGAGGACTGAACTATAGTTGAATGAGATATATTGTCTTGACGGCTGAAGTTTTATATTGGAGTATCTGGGGGTGAAACTCTTGATAAAGAGAAATGGAGAAAGGTTATATTTGCGACAGAGGTTTCACCAAGACTTAGTCATTTTCTTGCAGCAAAAGGAATGTGCTCACTTCCAGGGTTTCTTGAACTACTTACCCTGCATGACTAGTGATAACTGGTTAAATAACTGTTTTTTGAGTTTTAATTGACTAGGGCATCCTGGCATGAGGGATATTTACTGTATTAAATTTCATCCAAGAAATGTAATACTCAGTTCAGTTCAGT
>SJYV01024399.1:62092-75431 GCA_006410875.1 Neotragus pygmaeus | reverse complement strand
ACTTTTTTCACTCTCCTCTTTCATTTTCATCAAGAGGCTTTTTAGTTCCTGTTCATTTTCTGCCATAAGGGTGGTGTCATCTGAGGTTATTGATATTTCTCCCAGCAATCTAGATTCCAGCTTGTGTTTCTTCCAGTCCAGCGTTTCTCATGATGTACTCTGCATATAAGTTAAATAAGCAGGGTGACAATATACAGCCTTGATGTACTCCTTTTCCTATTTCGAACCAGTCTGTTGTTCCCATGTCCAGTTCTAACTGTTGCTTCCTGACCTGCATACAGATTTGCCTTGATGTACTCCTTTTCCTATTTGGAAGCAGTCTGTTGTTCCATGTCCAGTTCTAACTGCTGCTTCCTGACCTGCATACAGATTTCTCAAGAGGCAGGTCAGGTGGTCTGCTACTCCCATCTCTTTCAGAATTTTCCACAGTTTATTGTGATCCACACAGTAAACAAGCATTTAACGTTGAAGAAACACTTAGTTAATATAAACTAAGTAAGAAGTTTCTATGTGGTGCATCATTTAAGAATCTAAATTAGGAAATAACATTTGGGTAAGACTTATGTCAAAAGTTAACAGTCAAGAATACTGGAGTGGGTTGCTAGTCTCTTCTCCAGGGGAGCTTCCTGACCCATGGATTGAACCCAGGTCTTCTGCATTGCAGGCCAACTGACTCTTCCTATGAGCCACCACAGAAGCTCTATGTTAAAACAAATAAAGGCTTTAAATAAGTGGGCTCTAAATGTTAAAAAGACAGTTAAAACAAAGAATTACTGAAGGAATGTATGGTTAAGTAAGTGACTATTATTATCCAAAGTATCTCAGAAATTCCCATTGTAAAATATGTGGATATAATGTTTGTAGCTATAAAGCCCATTATAACGAATGTGGCAATCCCTTAGCCTCCTGGTACTTGTATGTACTTCTCCCTGTTATGCTGGCGTTAGCAAACTTGACCCTGTAGAATCCACAGACATTATACTCCACCCTCAGATAATTATGATATCAATGATATTTTTAAATTCTTGGTATTTTGAACCATTCTGAAGTCCTTTTTGTGAAAAAGCAGAATTGTTGCTTGCCCTACGAAGTTAAGACAAGCATATTTTACCAGCAACACTCATTGTTTCTCATGCCATCCCCCAAAATACTAGGAAATCATAATGCTGAGTCAGCCTTTTTCCTTGACTCAAAAATCTAAGTTATAAACCCAAAGCTGAAAGGTCTAAGCAGAGCTTCCCTGAGAATGCTTTGATTTTTGATTTACATTCTAAAAGCAAGAGAGTTCTAGAAAAACATCTATTTCTGCTTTATTGACTATACCAAAGCCTTTGACTGTGTNCGAAGTTAAGACAAGCATATTTTACCAGCAACACTCATTGTTTCTCATGCCATCCCCCAAAATACTAGGAAATCATAATGCTGAGTCAGCCTTTTTCCTTGACTCAAAAATCTAAGTTATAAACCCAAAGCTGAAAGGTCTAAGCAGAGCTGCCCTGAGAATGCTTTGATTTTTGATTTACATTCTAAAAGCAAGAGAGTTCTAGAAAAACATCTATTTCTGCTTTATTGACTATACCAAAGCCTTTGACTGTGTGGATCACAATAAACTGTGAAAAATTCTGAAAGACATGGGAATACCAGACCACCTGACCTGCCTCTTGAGAAACCTAAATGCAGGTCAAGAAGCAACAGTTGGAACTGGACATGGAACAACAGACTGTTTCCAAATAGGAAAAGGAGTACGTCAAGGCTGTATATTGTCACCCTGCTTATTTAACTGAAATGCAGAGTACATCATGAGAAACGCTGGGCTGGAAGAAACAAAAGCTGGAATCAAGATTGCCGGGAGAAATAACAATAACTTCAGATGTGCAGATGACACCACCCTTACGGCAGAAAGTGAAGAGAAACCAAAAAGCCTCTTGATTAAAGTGAAAGAGGAGAGTGAAAAAGTTGGCTTAAAGCTCAACATTCAGAAAATGAAGATCATGGCATCTGGTTCCATCACTTCATAGGAAATAGATGGGCAAACAGTGGAAACAGGGTCAGACTTATTTTGGGGGGGCTCCAAAATCACTGCAGATGATGATTGAAGCCATGAAATTAAAAGATGCTTACTCCTTGGAAGGCAATTTATGACCAACCTAGATAGCATATTCAAAAGCAGAAATATTACTTTGCCAACAAAGGTCTGTCTAGTCAAGGCTATGGTTTTTCCAGTAGTCATGTATGGATGTGAGAGCTGGACTGGGAAGAAAGCTGAGCACTGAAGAATTTATGCTTTTGAACTGTGGTGTTGGAGAAGACTCTTAAGATTCCCTTGGACTGCAAGGAGGTCCAACCAGTCCATCCTTAAAAGGATCAGTCCTGGGTGTGCATTGGTAGGACTGACACTAAAGGTGAAACTCCAATACTTTGGCCACCTCATGCAAAGAGTTGACTCATTGGAAAAGACCCTGATGTTGGGAAGGATTGGGGGCAGGAAGAGAAGGGGATGACAGAGGATGAGATGGTTGGTTGGTATCACCGACTCAATGGACGTGAGTTTGAGTAAACTCCGGGAGTTGGTGATGGACAGGGAGGCCTGGCGTGCTGCGATTCATGGGGTCACAGAGTTTGACATGTTGGACGTGACTGAGCAACTGAACTGAACTGAACTGAAGGGGTCAGTAAGTTACCCTAAAGGGCAACCAAGATTCAGGAGCATCCCACTTTAAGGATGGACACCCCCCTCCATCCCACCATAATCCTGAACTTTCATCCATACATGGATAAAATTACTGTGGAGGGCATCCATCTAAAGGCATCCATCTGATGTTCCAGCCTTGTGAGAAAGGCACTATTCACAGTAGAGACAATTGATATCTGATGAAAAGATGTTCTGGATAGATTTCTACTGTGTAACAGAACCTACAGGTATATTTGGAGCTACAAACAAAAAGAAGGCTGGTGAGATAGGTTTTTATTTATCCTGATGTATATCCTAATGTGTATGAAACTGCATGTCAACACAGAGAGTGTTTAATGCTAGAGAGTACTCAAGCCTGGAGACTTGCTAGAGAAGCCTGAATCAAAGAGATAAAAAATGACAACAGTAAAGTGCCTCATCCAGTCTGAAGTTAAAAGTGTGATGATTATGATTACATTCTGGGAGAGTGGGTGACTTCCAGGACCTTGCAGATGAAGAATAGGATTTAGTAGTAGTTAATTTGGCTACACACACACACACACACACACACACACACACACTGTGGCTCCAACTTTACGTGGAAAACACAGAAGTTACATAATAGGGAGATACTGTAGGTAAGATTTTCAAGCAGCCTCTGAGTCAAGCAATGAGACATTTCTCTTAATCACAGAGACTTGTTTGGAGATTTTGATCAATAGCAAAGGCCAAGGGATATTATGGCTGTTGTTTTCTGANTACATAATAGGGAGATACTGTAGGTAAGATTTTCAAGCAGCCTCTGAGTCAAGCAATGAGACATTTCTCTTAATCACAGAGACTTGTTTGGAGATTTTGATCAATAGCAAAGGCCAAGGGATATTATGGCTGTTGTTTTCTGAAGTGTTTCTCATCAGAGAAGATGTGAGGATGAAGCTGAACTCATCTCAAAGAGATCAAACCATCTGCTGATTCAGAAGATACCTGTCAGCCATAGTCACCAGCATATGGAACTATACTGAACCAGACTGAGGTCAAAGATATTTCACAGTTACTTACAAGCCACCAGATGAACTTATTCTCACCTATTGCTCCTCTCTGCCCCCAAACTAGATGCTGAGAGAAAGAGATAAGATGCTTAAAAAGAGAACACTAGTCTTGGACACATCCCCCCACTCATTCCTGCCCACAGTCCCTAATTTACACTTCAGTTGGCCAAAGTAATAGCTCTCAGAGTCGGACACAACTGAAGTGACTTAGCAGCAGCAGCAGCCTACACTGGGGATGTAAGGGGTAGAACTTTGGATAGAATGTGAGCTTGTAGCCATAAATGATGTTGAACTCATTTTGAGAGCAAAAAAATTATCAGAAAGCTATGGAATTTGCACTCAACTTTTCTAAAGAACTGGAAGAGAAGTAAGCAATGTTTTATTTATACCCTCAATAAATTAAACTTATTTAGTAAGCCAGTTATAATAACAATAAAGGAAGAAGTTTGGCTGTTGTTTCAGAGCTTGAGGTCCTCAAAATTTGAAAGAATAGATCAGAGATGAATATAAAGCTAAAAAGGAGAGAAGCTTCAAAACTTTATATTATCTCTTGGCTCAAGTATTTCCAACATGAATTCATTATTCTGTTTAAAGTTTTATGAATTTCATGATATCAAATATATTCATTTACAATGACAGTAAAAAAAGAGATATTAANTACAGTCCATGGAATTTTCCAGGCCAGAATACTGGAGTGGGTAGCCATTCCCTTCTCCAGGGCATTGACCCAACCCAGGGATCAAATCCAAGTCTCCCACACTGCAGGCAGATTCTTTATTATCTGAGCCACCAGGAAAGCCCTATCTCACCTTATTTCCACAATAATCCCATTATATACGTTTTATTATCATTGTTTCTTATTTCTTCACATAATACAGATGAGAAACTGAGGCATAGCGAGGGAAAATGATTTTCCCAAGGTCATACAGCTGTTCATGTCAAAGCTGAGATTTGGACCCAAGTAGCCTAACGTCTTTTTCTCTTCCTTAACTAACATATTTTAAATAATGAGAACATGCCAGGCACAAACCAAGCAGATTACACTGTAGTTGGGAAAGACAAAACTGTCAACCTCCACCTGTCTAAGGGGCCACAGGGACCAAGGCTTCAGTGACAGTTTGAACAAAGGTGCAGTTTGAACAAAGTTTTCAAAAATGAGTAAGAATCCACCTGCCAGAGGACCTACTGTATATAGCACATGGAACTCTGCCCAATGTTATGTGACAGCCTGATGATGGGAGGGGAGTTTGGGGGAGAATGGATACATATATATGTATGGCTGCGTCCCTTCACTGTTCACCTGAAACTATCACAGCATTGTTTGTTAATCAATACAAAATAAAAAGTTTTTTAAAGTTAAACAAAAGACAAAACACAATCAAATTAGCAAATAAATATATAACATTTAGGATATATTCAGGATAGTAGGGCAAGAGGATGAATAGGTAAAACTTCTATCTTGATATTTATTTTTTATTATTATTTTGAAATTTATTTATTTGGTCGCACCAAATCTTAGTTGCCACACACAGGCTCTTTGCTGCTGCTGCTGCTGCTAAGTCGCTTCAGTCGTGTCCAACTCTGTGCGATCCCATAGACGGCAGCCCNGGAGGGGCAAGGATTGGGAGGGAGGCCCAACAGGGAGCAGATCAATTCAGTTCAGTACAGTCACTCAATCCTGTCTGACTCTTTGGAACCACATGGACTGCAGCACGCCAAGCTTCCCAGTCCATCACCAGCTCCAGAGCTTGCTCAAACACATGTCCATTGAGTCAGTGATGTCATCCAATAATCTCATCCTCTGTCATTCCTTTCTTCTCCTGCCTTCAATCTTTGCCAGCATCAAGGTCTTTTCCAATGAGTTATTTCTTCACATTAGGTAGCCAAAGTATTGGAGCTTCAGTTTATGCATCAGTCCTTCCAATGAGTATTCAGGACTGATATTTTTTAAGATTGAGTGGCTTAATCTCTTGAAGTCTAAGGGACTTTCAAGAGTCTTCTTCAATGACACAGTTCAAAAGCATCAATTCTTTGGGGCTCAGCTTTCTTTATGTTCCAACTCTGATATCCATACATGACTACTGGGAAAACCATAGCTTTGACTAGACAGATTTTGTCAGCAAAATGTGTCTCTGTTTTTTAATATGCTTTCTACGTTGGTCATAGTTTTTTTTCTTCCAAGGAGCAAATGTCTTTTAATTTAATGGCTGTAATCACCATCTGCAGTGATTTTGGATCGCAAGAAAATAAAGTCTCACACTGTTTCCATTCTTTTCCCATCTATCTGCCATGAAGTAATGGGACCAGATGCCATGATCTTAGTTTCTTGAATGTTGAGTTTTAAGCCAGCTTTTTCACTCTTCTGTTTCACTTTCATCAAGAGGCTCTTTAGTTCNCATTCTTTTCCCATCTATCTGCCATGAAGTAATGGGACCAGATGCCATGATCTTAGTTTCTTGAATGTTGAGTTTTAAGCCAGCTTTTTCACTCTTCTGTTTCACTTTCATCAAGAGGCTCTTTAGTTCCTTTTCACTTTCTGTCGTAAGGGTGGTGTCATCTGCATATCTGAGGTTATTGATGCTTTACTGTGCAATCTTGATTCCAGCTTGTACTTCACCCAGAGCAGCATTTCCCATGATGTACTCTGCAAAGAAGTTAAACAAGCAGGGTGACAACATACAGCCTTCATGTAATCCTTTCCCTATTTGGAACCAGTCTGTTGTCCCATGCCTGGGACATGTTTAACTGTTGCTTCTTGACCTGCATACAGATTTCTCAGGAGGCAGGTCAGGGGGTCTGGAATTCCCATCTCCTGAGGAATTTTCCACAGTTTGCTGTGATCCACACAGTCAGAGGCTTTAGTGAAGTCAACAAAGCAGAAGTAGATGTTTTTCTGGAGCTCTCTTGCTTTTTCAATGACCCAGTGGATGTTGGCAATTTGATCTGTGGTTCCTCCACCTTTTTTAAATCCAGCTTAAACATCTGGAAGTTCTCAGTTCACATACTGTTGAAGCTGGCTTGGAGAATTTTGACCATTACTTTGCTAGCATGTGAGATGAGTGCAATTGTGCAGTAGTTTCAGCATTCTTTGGCATTGCCTTTCTTTTTGATTGGAATGAAAATTGACACTTTCCAGTCCTATGGCCACTGCTCAGTTTTCCAAATTTGCTGTCATACTGTGTGTAGCACTTTCACAGTGTCATCTTTTAGGATTTGAAATACCTTAGCTGGAATTCCAACACCTCCACTAGCTTTGTTCATAGTGATGCTTCCTAAGGCCCAATTGACTTCACATTCCAGGATGACTGGCTCTTGGTGAGTGATCATACAATCGTGGTTTTCTGGGTCATGAAGATCTTATGGTATAGTTTTTCTGTGTATTCTTGCCACCTCTTCTAATATCTTCTATTAGGTCCATACAATTTCTGTCCTTTATTGTACCCAATTTTGCATGAAATATTCCCTTGGTATCTCTAATTTTCTTGAAGAGATCTGTAGTCTTTCTCATTCTATTGTTTTCCTCTATTTCTTTGCACTGATCACTGAGGAGGCCTTTCTTATCTCTCCTTGCTATTCTTTGNGCAAAACCAATACAGTATTGTAAAGTAGAATAAAGTAAAAAAATTAAAAAATAAAAGAAAATATTCTACAGAAAAAAAAAATAAAATAAAATTCTTAAAAGCAGGCACACTGGATTCAGATAAATACATGCCTGTGTATTTCATCTGTGTTTCCACTAGGCCAGTGATCTTAAATAAACAACTTATTGGTATCCTTGTTTTTCTCTTCTATAAAATGGCCATTCTAAGTGTAGCTACCATACAGGGTTATCACAAAGATTAAATGAGTTAATAAATGTAACTTAGGTGGAAAATTCAACTTAAGCCACTATTTCTCAGAGTGAGTTTCAAGGAATATTAGTTTCATAAAATGTTCTTCAAATAAAAAGGGATTCATGGTTAAATCAATTTATTAAACATTACATTCAATGCCCACTTCTCAGTCAGCCATGATGTACATTAATATATTAAAGGGTCTCTAAAACTTGCTGGAAAACAAAACAAAGCAAAACAAAAACGGTTGTCCTGATATTCATTAAACTTAATAGAACAGAGAGCCTTTGTGTGCATATATAGTAGCTATTTAAAATCCTGCATAACCAGTGCTCTGAGGAAGGTGTTTGGAAAAAATGGTGACTTGAACAAGAGCCATAGTTATCATTTTGGAAATTATTTCAGCCTCAGATGTCCAACTTTTTTTTTTTTAAGAGACTACTATCTCCTAATGTTCAGAGTCATCACAAACTCTCATAAAAATGAACCAAATTGTCCTATGGGAAGCTGTGTCCTAGGGTAGTAAAATGATATGAACTTTCTAAAGCCCATTATTTCTTAACAATTCTGAAAAGATATAAAAAAATTCTATTTTTTGTGCAATGCCCCAAATTGCTCAGCTAGCCTGTAACAGGTGTGAAACTTCATCTCAGGAGAAAAGTTCAACATAAAAATATGTAAATATCTGATAAAGAGTGGTAAGAACTCCAAGAGACTCAGGAAGTAGGTAAGCTCATGCCTCTGATAAAGGCAGACTCAAGAGGAGTTCATGGTGCCTAAGTTCCAACACGTGTGTGTGTGTGTGTGTGTGTGTGTGTGTGTGTGTGTGTGGTCATGTGCAACTCTTTGTGACTGCATGGATTGTAGCCCACCAGGCTCCTCTGTCCATGGAATTTCCAAGAATACTGCAGTGGGTTGCCATTTCTTACTCCATGGGATCTTCCTGACTCAGGGATTGAATTTGTGCCCCTGTGTCTCCTGCAGTGGCAGGCAGGTTCTTTATGTAAAGCACTGTGCCACCTGGGAAACCCCTCTCTGACCATAAAACTGTTGACTGTACATGAGGTTAAAGAGTAAATGCTGTGGCCTGACTGCCTCAATGTCACAGCCTGAATGCAACCAAATATTTGATGACCCAGTAGGAATTCCAAGATCATCTTATTTTTCTCTTTTTATAGGAGCAAAAATAAGCCAAGCTCACATTTATTGCTCAAATATAGCCTATTTTTCTCTGCTATGACATCCCCTAATTCTTCACAAACACAGGACTTAGCCCTCCTTTTAGAGATAAACTAACATTTTTCCAATCACTTTAGTCTTTCGACTTAGCCCTGCTTGAATTCACTCTAACCAACAAAATCAACTTAACTTCCCTATAGCAGAGTCCAGTTTTGTCTTTTTTTTAATGTGATAAAAACATGCAGCTGGGAGAGCCGAAGAAAATTACTGTCATATCCATTTTTAACAGTTTTTACACTTCTATTAAAACCAAGATAGCAAAATACCTTAGCTGTCATTATTAACTTCTCTAATTTTGGTTTATTTTTCATAAGGGATGGGTAGCCATGCTTCTTTAGAATAAATACGCTAGATTGAAAAAAAAATCATAGAAGGAAGATCTCTTGTCTAGTGACGTTTACACTATATGATCATTTCTGTATAGGTAAGTAATGAAGGCTTTAAACTTTTAAATCTAAAAAATAGGTAATCAAAACAGGAAAACACATCATAATATAAATCTAATTACCTGGATTATCCAATTTGAGAATAATGAGAATAAAATGGGAAGAAATTTTAGTGCATAACTTCATTAAATTCCTAATTTTATTTTATTTTTTTTATTTATTTTTTTACTTTACTCTACTTTACAATACTGTATTGGTTTTATAAATATGGAACTTGAGAGTCCAAATAGTAAGTAACAAAGCACAACCCTATCACAAGATGAGTGAGAGCACAGGCTAAAATCAAGTTTCCCAGTTTCCAATGCCACTTTCCACACCATGCGGAACCTCCCTAGGTCTGTCCTCCAGCAACCTGCAATGTATGCCTTGAACAACATGAAATCAAATCCCTGTCAAATATTTTACAGAGACCATTTATAAAAATTGCTGACTCTTTGATAAACTAGTTTAAGGATAGGATAATTGAGGAATCTAATTCACAGTTGCCAAGCTTAAAGTGGGTTCCTGCTAGGAGATTTATAGAGCATATGCCAACTGCACTGTCCTTGCAGGTCCCCTTTAAAAAAATAATCAAAGAGGTTAAGATCAGTAGTCTCAAAGGTCTTATGTGGCTTAATCTGGAAGTCACATCTGATTTTTAGAATCTTAAAAATATGGTCTAAATGTAGAAAAATACATGTACCAACAGATGCAACAGCTACAAAAGCAGTCAAATGATAGTTTAGCACAACAAAGCTTGCAGAGTGTCAGAACAACTTAAGAAATACAGGATAGGAATGACTTTGAGGAAGTCTTAGAAACTCAGTGAGTGTTGGGTTTTGGTTGCATGACAGTAACTTTAGTGCAATATTGATAAAAGGCATTGGAAGGTAAAGCACGAGGAGAAAGAACATAGATGTGTTTGCACAGACTCTAAGGTCAAGAGGATGCAAGCCCAAGTGGCATCACTTTTAAGTAAGAACTTTTGCTCTTAGGTATGTTTGCTACATCTGTAGTAAGCTTAATGCAGCCAAGGTATCACTATGTTGGTTGTGAAGGATCCGAGGTGCATGTTGCAGCAAGAAAGTTCCCTTATTTTCCAAAATATTCCATATTAAAGTGTTAAATATAATTTCTAAAACTGTCATATAACAATGATTTAGTTCACTTCCGAGATGACTCATCACTCTTGCCTGCTGTTTCCCTCAATGTAGAATTCAACAAGTACTCATAGCAGGTTGCTACATAATTATTTTGCATGAGTTCTTCAAAGAGTGAATAACTAAACAGAGTTTAGTATATCTACACCTCAGAATCTGACTTAATACCTAAAAGAGACACAGCAACATGGATAAATTTTGAGGAAACTATACTGAGTGGAAAAAAAAAGTCACAACCAACAGGCCATATACAGTATGACCTCATTCACACAAAATTCTTGAAATGACAAATTCAAAAAATAGATAATATATTAGTTGTTTCCAAACTGGAGGGATGGGAGGGATGTGGGTGTGGCTATTAAATGGTAACTTGGGATCCTAGTGTTGACAGAAATGTTCTATATCTTGACCAGAGTGGTAGATACATGGGCCTACACAGGTCACAAAAATGTATAGACATACCTCCCTCCCACACATATGTAAGTAAAACAGGAGATATGATCAGGATTGGCAGACTGAATAAATATCAAGAACCTGCTTATGCTATTACACCATAGTATTTCAAAATGTCACCATTCAGTGTAAAACTGAGCAAAGGGGACATGCAATCTTTATTATTTCCTACAACTGCACGTGAATTGGCAGTTATCTCAAAATAATGTTTTCTTAAAAATGATTTTATAACAAATAAAATCAATCAAACACTACTAAGATTTAGTATGTTTCTGTGTCCTCATTACATCCCTCTGTCATTTATGTATTTAAGACAGAACATTATTTTACATCTCAACCCCTGAGTTTATGTACAGTTGCACATTTCTGCAACTTCACTTGGAGATAAGGTCATGAACCTAATAAAATATAATAGGGACTTTGGGAGGAGTCTAGCTTCTGGCTCTGTTTTCCTTTCTTAGACAGTAGAAGGACTTTGAGGAAAGAAGTCATGTTAAACATTTGATTCAGTCAATAGACATATTAACTTTTTTCATTTTAGTTTCACACTCTTATCAACTGCTGCTGCTGCTGCTGCTAAGTCGCTTCAGTCATGTCCAACTCTGTGCGACCCTATAGATGGCAGCCCACCAGGCTCCCCCATCCCTGAGATTCTCTAGGCAAGAACACTAGAGTGGGCTGCCATTTACTTCTCCAATGTATGAAAGTGAAAAGTGAAAGGGAAGACACTCAGTTGTGTCCGACTCTTTGCGACCCATGGACTGCAGCCCACCGGGCTCTTCCATCCATGGGACTTTCCAGGCAAGAGTACTGGAGTGGGGTGCCATTGCCTTCTCCGTCTTATCAACTACTGACCTCTAACTGCAGCTGGGGGCTACTTATTTTATTCTTATATAATAATACTTTTCAGTTATGGTAATTCTCTTGTACATTGCAGATTTAACATAACACTGATGTGTCCACTGAGCTTTTTAAAAGTACCGTAGGATACAAGGTTCACATACATTTTAGTAAATCTACCATAAGAAAATGACTTTTAAAAATCAGTTATTCCTCTATTCTACATTATCATTTTATGTTTATAACCTTATTGTAACCTTACTGATTCTACTCACCATGTTAAAATTACACTTATTTTACTCTTCCCAAGGTTAAAATAAAGATTAAAATACCATTTGTTATCATTTTTATTACTTTATTATCCCCATAAGAGTCTAGAGTCACCATCTTCCTTTGCCCTTCTTTGGTACTGGTATAAAGAGGCACTTTCTATTAATTTTTTACGTTATGTCCTTCTTTAGCTGCATTGCCTTTTCCAATTTAACTTCTATGAAGTTTTTTAGCTTTCTTTTCCCTTTCTGTGTCATTTACATTATTTATCAAAATAACTATGCACTTATGACTTTTCCTATTTTTCATGAATAATGCTAGATTTTTTAGTGCCCTGCTTGCATTTTCCCTGATGAACTATTAAATTCCTTGGACACTATCAGCTTGCCACAGGAAGCTGCGCCCAACTACATCCAGATAACTGAATCCAGCTTCTCAGTTCTTAATCAGATTAAATCATTTTATGTGGCATAATTCCATGTGTTCTTAAAATAGCAGCATGATTTTTTTCTTACTCTACTGAACAGCCTTGATACATCTATTGGCTATAATTATTGATGAGGAAATCAAACTCAACTACTAACTAAAATTGATCAACTCCCTTAATCCTGTCCTGAATCCACCTGGTAAAGAATCAACCTGCAATGAGGGAGACCTGGGTTTGATCCCTGGGTTGGGAAGATCCCCTGGAGAAGGGAAAGGCTACCCACTCCAGTATTCTGGCCTAGAGAATCCCATGGACTGTATATTCCATGGGGTCCGAGAGAGTCAGACATGACCGAGCGACTTTCACTTTCACTTTTAATCCTATCTGCCTAATTTACTTGTTTCCTACTAACGATAAATATATCTTAGGAAGTCCTTTTAAATACTTTGTGGAACGAAACTCAAACCAAGGAGATAGACATATATGGCAGAAAGAACCTGCCAAACAATTAAGTAAAATAAGAAAGAAAGTAACTGTCATTTATCAGTTCATTTCAGTTCAGTCGCTCAGTCGTGTCCGACTCTTTGTGACCCCATGAATCACAGCACATCAGGCCTCCCTGTCCATCACCAACTCCCAGAGTTCACTCAAACTCATGTCCATCAGTTGTGTCCGACTCTTTGTGACCCCATGAATCACAGCACATCAGGCCTCCCTGTCCACCACCAACTCCCGGAGTTCACTCAGACTCATGTCCATCAAGTTGGGGATGCCATCCAGCCATCTAATCCTCTGTTGTCCCCTTCTCCTCCTGCCTCCAATCTCTCCCAGCATTAGGGTCTTTTCCAGTGAGTCAACTCTTCACATGAGGTGGCCAAAGTATTGGAGTTTCAGCTTCAACATCAGTCCTTCCAATGAATACCCAAGACTGATCTCCTTTAGAATGGACTGGTTGGATCTCCTTGCAGTCCC
>SJYV01024399.1:0-61417 GCA_006410875.1 Neotragus pygmaeus | reverse complement strand
GCATAGTCAATAAAGCAGAAATAGATGTTTTTCTGGAACTCTCTTGCTTTTTAGATGATCCAGCAGATGTTGTCAATTTGATCTCTGGTTCCTCTGCCTTTTCTAAAACCAGCTTGAACATCTAGAAGTTCGTGGTTCACATATTGTTGAAGCCTGGCTTGGAGAATTTTAAGCATTACTTTACTAACGTGTGAGATGAGTGCAATTGTGTGGTAGTTTGAGTATTCTTTGGCATTGCCTTTCTTTGGGATTGGAATGAAATGGCTTCTACTAAATAATGAAAGGATCTCTTCTCTAACCAATCTACCCTTTGCTGCCCAAAATGTTTCCCTGAAGTTTAAAGCTGAGAATATCTTCATGGAAAAGCTCACTATAGCTTAAAAAAACATCAGCTTGTGTTCTAATAGTCTTTGAAACCTTGTAAAATTTGGCTGCAAAAAAAACCCCATCTTTCTCCACTCCCCACACTGTCCTCTCCTCAGATAGTCCTCTGTCCCAGCAGCTCAGGATCACACTTCATTCCCTAAAGAAACTGTGACCCTTTCCACTCCCTATGAAAACCTAATCAACACTCATCTCCATCAATGCACCTACAACTGACATTGTGTAGGCGGGATAGGCCTACAGATGTGTACCTCTAACTTAGGGATGATGTCGGGACCTGAATCTGTAACACTACTAAATAATTTCAGCACCTTGTAAAGCAATGGAACAGTGGAGGCACTTTATTCTGAAATGAATGGATAGATAAATAAATGGAAGGAAGGATGGACGGATGAAATTATATATGGATGCTTTTTCCACAGCCCATGAATTGTTCCTACCATTTCTGGCCACCAAAGTAATTGAAGATCCAGTTTGAATTCAACACATTTTATCCAGTCACTATAGTTGGAGATAATCATTACATATTTTAATTTATAGTTTGTTCCTTAATCTGTACCTTCTAATTATGCTTTTATTATAATTATTGAAGTGCACAGTTGCCTTTAATTGATTGCAAATCATTTGCTACCTGGGAGCTTATTGAACTTTGTGCTCCTCAATGGCTTAACATTCAGCCGGGCAGGGAGCAGTCACTGAATAATCTGTGCACAAGACTACATGATAATCAATAATCTTGGAACAGTGTTCCATAGTAAATCAGTATTTAGAAAATATCAGAATAGTGTTCATGACAAAAATTAACAAATATTAATACTTACTGAACCCCTACTCTGCGCAAATAAGAACATAGTTAAACTTCAATTACCTTGACTTCGCTTCATGTGTCAAAAACATAAATTGACTAAATGTTTATTTTCTCATAAACAAAAAAATAATTACTGACCCCAAAATGACTAATTTTGAAAAGAACAAATTTGTGTCTGGTGAATGAAAATATCGTTTTGTATATTTATGTCAATATAATATTTTTATATATTATGTCATATATATGTCAACAAGTTTTGACAATCATGTTGTTACAAGGAAAGGAAGCCAAGAAAAAGTCTTACATGAATAGAATATAAAGGCAAGAACTATGGTGGCATTTAAAGTCCTATTGGAACATAGTCGAGGGTCTCAGAAAATTGACTTCACATTCATACTTTGTAGGATGGGAAGAGCTATTTATAATGCTTGTCTCATAGGGTGAATGATCTTTTATATGCACTGACAATCATATGAAAGCATTTTTTCAAATGCAGTCAACTTATCAATGGGGAAACAGAGGCAAAGAGAAAATGCATGATTTCTAAGAGTCACAGCAAATAAAGGGTCCAGCGTCCCCTTGAACATTGTTTCCACTCCATTCACTCTATCCTCTAATTCAAGGTAATTTCAATATTTTTCATTATAGAAAAGCTGTTCATCTATGACATTAGGGAATCTCATGATGTTGGTTAAAAACTTTTGATGTCTATCCAAAGCAACATAACCATGGAACAAATAAAGGGATTCAGAAATTCTCTCTCTCTGTATTTCAAGCAAGCTGAGGAACCCCCTAGTATAACAAGTATTTGGCCATTGACAGATAAAGATATATACTCAATTAAAAGATCATTTTATAAATACTATACTGTAAGTACATAGGAATTTTGTTGTTCAGTCACTAAGTCTTGATCACCTCTTTCTGACCCCGTGTACTGCAGGATACCAGGCTCCTCTGTCCTCCACTATCTCCCAGAGTTTGCTCAGATTCATATCCATTGAGTCATTTATGCTATCTAAATGGGCTAAATTCTACCAGAAAGTTTACTCACATTTCTGGCTGTCCCCCCGTGCATTGACTCATGGAACCCACTTTTTTTTTTTTCCACACAAAAATTGACGTCTGGGGTTTGTTATACAGGCATACTCAAGTTATAATGTATGCACCTCTTTTTACAATTACTCCCTACTCAGAACATCAAGATAAAGGCAGAAAAGACTTTTCATGTATGGAATTTAAGATTGCAATACCCATTAAGAGTCCCCTGCAAAAGGGTAGTTATCCTGGAAAAATAAAACAAGGTTATTATATCATATTCAATGGCAACCCACTCCAGTGTTCTTGCCTGGAGAATCCCAGGGACAGGGGAGCCTGGTGGGCTGCCGTCTATGGGGTCGCACAGAGTTAGACATGACTAAAGCGACTTAGCAGTAGCAGCAGCATGCAGCAGCAGTATTCTAGGATCTTTGTTTATGCCATGTCCTTCAATTATCTCAACAACTCTATGAAGTAGTTATGATTGTTTCATGTAGACAAAGAATTGAGACTAAAAGAGGTAAAATAGCATGTGCAAGGCTCAGTAATGGAAGGTTAAAACACAGAAATCTTCTTTCTGACTTTGAGATCTTGTTCTTGACCCCTATATGCCAACGCATTTAATCTTCATAACAGACCTATCTATTATCCCCACTTAACAGATGAGAAAAATGTGGGTCAGAATTCAATACCTGTTTAAGAGTTACTTTCTTCTATGGAGTGACTCACACAAAATTAAATGAAGCCCTTTTCCCTCAAATCACCATTTCCAATTGACACCATGCTGCTAACAACTGTGGTGGAAACACCCTTATGAAGTCATTGTCTTTTAACATTTGTATTAATTTTCAAACTATTTACTTGAACTAAAGTTAAGAAAATAAAATAACAAAACAAGCAAAAAATATGTCTCAATTTCTTACAGTAATCTAGAAAGAGTAGCTCTGGTTGGAAGTTCAAAAACAAAGTCCTCAGTTATTTTAGGCCCATCCAGTAAACTCCATACACCTTCTCCCTGTGGACTTGAAGCAGCATATGGCTGTTCTTTTTACAGTTCAGGCCCTACTGTTTTCTCTGAACCTCTAGGTTACTGATGTTTTGTAATCACTAATAAGGACCACCTGCCTCTTGAGAGATTCAGTCTCACCAAACGAAGAAGCCTAATTGTTTAAATTCACTGTCAGGTAGATAATACGCCCTTCATGGGTAGACTGAGATTACAGAATAAAAACCCGAAATCATAATGAACAATTCTACTAATTCATTGTAATTGCTAAGTTAAGAACATATGCTGCTGCTGCTGCCAAGTCACTTCAGTTGTGTCCGACTCTGTGCGACTCCACAGACGGCAGCCCACCAGACTCCCCCGTCTTCCATTAAAAAAAAAAATACTTGGAACAATACAGATAATGCTTTCGAGGAAACAAAAGCTTCAGAATTTTCCAGGGGGAAAAAAAGAATAAACTACTTGCTTTAAAATTTCTTTTACTTCACTAAGATATATTCAGGACAAATTTATTGGACTCATATATGCTTAATCATACACCCTCTATGTACAAACTTATCCTATGGCTGAGTTCAGTGAGAAAAATGGGCTGCTTTTTTTAAAATATATAAATTTATTAAAATAAGTCAAATTCAATCCAATGCTTATTATTGAAAGTATGAAATCTACTGCAAATTTGATTTAAGAGAACAAGGAGAGAGGGAGTGCTTGAAGAGTGCTCTCCCCTGCCCTCATCAGAACCCCCATCAGCAGTCAGGCCAGGTTAGAAGCCTGTGTTCGGCTGTAAGTGCAAAACCACAGACATAACGTTCATCTGTGTTCCTGCCTCACTGCACTAGAATTGTTGATTTGAGGGTCTTTCTATCCTTCCAGTCTGTGGGAGTCCTGAGAGCAGGGTCCACATTTTCACTCTAATTCCACAGAATGAATGTATTCAATCCATTCAAAATGACTGCCTAGGTGACAATATTTAGCCACACCCTATCCTAGGAAAAGTAACTACGTATTTATATTAAATAAAGTTTACTTTGTAATGCAGAGAGATTTGCTAAAGTATTAAGGTCAATATTAAAGGCAGGCAATAGGCTATAGGGACAAATGGTCTCCATTTATTTATTTATTTTTAATTGAATGATAATTACTTTACAATGTTGTGTTGATTTCTGCTGTACAGCAGTGTGAATCAGCTATGAGTAAACATATATATATCCTCCTTCTTGAGCCTTCCTCCCATCTCCACCACCTCACCCGTCTAGGCCAACACAGAGTACTAAGCTGAGCTCCCTGCGCCATACAGCAGCTTCTCACTAGCTAAAATGGTCCCCATTTTAAGTGAACAGATTCTGAACTTGTTAAAGCAAACAAGTGCCTCTTCCAACAGGACCTTCACTTCTCTACTCACCACATTCATCCTCAGATCTTCCCTTGACCACACAGCATCATGAGACATTGGATTAGTAATAGGTAACATTTATGGGCATCATACGTGCCAAGCTCTGGACTAACTGCTTTATTGTATTATTTGATTTAATTCTTAAAACAACCATCTAAGGTATGTGCTATTAATGCTTCCACTTTATAAAAGACAAAACTGAGGCAAAGCATGTGTTTAGTGTCCTCCCTGAGATTGGGGGCTTCCCTGATGGCTCGGTGGGTAAAGAATCCATCTGCAATGCAGGAGACATAGAAGACACGAGTTCAATCCTTGTGTCGCGAGGATCCCCAGGAGGAGGAAATTCGCTGGGTTGGGGGGAACCCCAGGAGGAGGAAATGGCAACCCACTCCAGTATTCTATTTTTCCCCCCTACGGACGGTGGAGACTGGCGAGCTACAATCCACAGGCTCACAAAGAGTTGGACACAACTGAGCAAGTAAGCACACACACACTGCCTGAGATCTAAGCAGAACTTGAGCAAACCTGTCATTTTCCAAGCTATTCCTACTGCACCTTCAAACAGATGAGTAATCCAGTTTCCAAAGGGAAATAGTCATTTTGTGTGTTCTGATAAAATTCAGAATTCAACCCTGGACGTACAACCTCTCTTTACAATCTAATTGACTCTATTTTCTTCTGAGAGTTGATTCTCTCTGTTTCAGTAAAGCTGGCATGGCCATTTAGTCATAAACAATCATAATCATGCATGAGAAATAATTCTCACAAATTGTTTTGATATATTTTATGAGCAACAACACAATAATAAACATAAAACTTTTCATGCACCATAAATGTACATAAAAGAGCAGCTTGAGATTCAACATAAAGTTTTATAATAAGCATATATATGGTGAGAGATGTGTGTGAGCACGTATACTTGTGTACAGTCATTTTAGGTATCTTGGTATTATATATATATATGTGCGTGGATTTTTCAACCATTAAACTTTGTTATTCAAATCTATAATCGCAGGTTGGCATTTATAAAAGTCAGATAAAAAGAAGCTTCCCCATTTTAACCCTTAGCAAATTTTCTTTGTTGTGTTCAATTATTTGATTTCAGAGAGGTCTGCTGTCAAAAGGACTTTTGCCAAGGAACTATAGATGTCCAGGTTAGTATCAATAACCTGTAGAGTTATCAAAGTTTTGTTTTGGTAAATGTTAATTTGGGTTGCAGGAGGATGGAAGTTTCATCAGGTTCCTAGAGGCAGTAAGCTGTAGATATGTGGTCTTACATACTATAACAATAGTTGCAAAATAAGTTGTCTTTGCACATTATTGAATGTAGAACTGAGATAATTTTCAGGAAGTCAAACATAGACAATAAATCATAAATATCCTAATTTTGTTATTTCTTATTATCTACTTTGCTGAGAATTGTGGTAACTGTATAAACATAGCATTTCAGTGACTATATTTGGACATTGATAAGTGAAAAATGTATTAAAACCACCACACTAAATTGATGTTCTCTGAATGGGTTCAGACATAAGAAAGCACACACACATGTAACACACACAGACCAGAATGATCTCTCTCCCCACCTTCATGGATGACATACATCACTGCCTTCCAGCTAGGATAAGCTGTAGCTAGGAAAGGACCTTAATTATTCATTTAAGAAATGAACTCAACTCTCACAGTGTTATGGTAGCTTTGAGAATCAAGAATAGAGGCTCTTATTAGAAGAAAGAGTGAAATACTATGACAAAAGAACCATAGAGTAATATGCTTCTAGTTTTATTTGACACATTGTAAAGGCTCCTTACTGCCTACAGAGGAAACACTGCTGTTGTAGTGATTCCTTGGCCACGCAGTCCCTGTAAACAGCCCAGCGTTACAGATAGACACACGAATGTATTTCGGACATCGATGTTCATGTATGAAGGAACTCTGACCCTCAGCTGAGACTCCCAGACAACACTCCTTATTTCTGTACCGGAAGGAGTCAGTGTGCATGGATATGGCATTCCAGGCTCTTAAATCTGAAATAACTCCTTACCCAGTGGTAAGCAGACGCTTCTCCAACACCTCTACACCCCTGCCATGCAGCCACCACCAGTCCTATACCTTGGGACTTTCTGGGCCTCCCCATCCATCAAGTTCAGGATTAGCTTCCTGCTCCAGAGCCCCTTCTGATTAGTGGATGCTGGTATCAGACACCACTCCCGAGGGTGCTCAAAGATCCCATTCCCTAGGATAGTCCCTCTGCAGGGCTGCCTGCCCACCATACACATCTGCTAGAGTTTCTCCTGCTGCTTTCATCCACATACCATCCCCACCTGGTCCCAGCAGGAGAAGACAGAGCCCAGGGCATTGGTAGAGCATGGCACTGAGCAGGCAGACGCCAATTGCCTTTGGCACCATCCCATCTGGGACCCAGGTGGGACCTCTCAGGGTAGGACCCACCCTGGGACCTTGCTTCCATCTGGTCTCCAAGTTGTCCTCACATGGCTACTTGTAGGAACAACAAAATCTGTGGATCTTGATGACTTTCCAGGAGAAGGGGATGGCAGGCAGCCCTATGGATTGTTAAAAAATCTGAACATTTCTTTTGGGTACATTAACTTTCTCTGGTGTTGTGATTCAAAAAGGTAATATAAATGAGGACCCTGATTCACTTCCATCCATCAGATGTAGCCATAGATCTCAACTTATGATATGGCAAAGGTGAAAAACACTTATTTTTAAGCACCAACTTAAAAATTTTTAAGTACCAACTTGGTCATTCACAGCACACTGTCACCCCACCTCCCCAACATCCACACATACACAACATACACACATACTGTATAAACATTTGAACAAGTGAGTCTTTCAGAAAAGTGCAAAATCTCCAAAGTGTTTATATAGTCACTTAAAAGGAAACGAGATCTTCATTAAACCCCTACAGATACCAGATTTCTCCAGAGACCACTTAAGATTTTCCATCGCATTTTAAGGTTGAGGAAGGATCAAATCATACATTTTCTAAAAGTTGGCTTATAAGAAAATCAATTCTAATAAATACTATATTGATATAATACACTTAAAAGTCAAGCATCGCTCCTTCAAAACCATAGGCATAAATGTAAGGTCATATTGATACTTGCTTTTAGATGAAGCTGATTGGTCCAGTGCCCAATGATCTTGTATTCTGTACTTTTGTTGGTTATTTGGTACTGGAAGATGTCATAGCGACCAGGAGCATCTCCATTTTCATTAAAAGTGACTGGTGTACCAGCACTACCTGTAAATGTTTAGAAAACAACGTTAATAACTTTCCAGTGCGATAGCCTACTGGGGCTTATTTTTCCCTAAGAAAAAAATAGTAGATAAAAATATATTGTGCATAGTAAGAGGTATGAAGATTACAATCCATACAAGGTCATTCTTGATAGCATAGTATCTCTGACATGAAAAGAAGCCCAGACGTACATTCAAGAAGACCTGCCTCATTACGCGCATTAGAAAGTAAATGATGAGCATCCAAGTTAGGCAATGTATAAAACAGTTAAATAAATAAAAGTTGATAGGCTAGATAGCTAATATCAGCTACAGAGAATGACAGTTAATAGAGAAGAGTGTAAATTCCTCGAAGCATAACAGCTATTGTACAGTATAAAGTATGATTAGTAACTCAGAATGTGGCAGGGGAACGTCCCAGACAGATTCCCTAGAGCTTTACTTTATTTGGGCTTGAAGGCCATCTGGATCTACAGCCCCATTCAATGTTTTTTCTTGGCTTCCCTGATGGTCCAGTGGTTCCATGCTTCCAACGCAGGGGGTGTGGGTTTGATCCCTCGTCTGGTAACTAAGATTCCACATGCAATGCAATGTGGCCAAAGAAAATAATAATAACAATATCACTTCTAAGATGCTGCTTTTGCTACCTCTGCCCAAGAATTTATCAACATGGGCTACTGTTTGGACCCTCCCATTGGGCAGGGCAGTGATCACTGAGAAGTCCTGCCTCTGCTCAAATCACAGAAGATTCCCCCAATTCACTGTGATGGTGTAAGCAGGATGCAAGAAAAGTCAGCTTTTCTAAACTACCATTTCTCTCAGAAGCTTTAATCTTCTCTTAATAGCTTCTGCTCACTTTTACTTTCCTTCGTCAACTTTTACATTATCACAGGATTTCTCTCTCTCCTTTTGTTTTTGCTATTTTCCTCTAATTTAAGCATTCAAAAAAAATATGCAAATATCGTTTTTTATTTGGAGAAAAATGGCTTTACAATGTTGTGTTGGTTTCTGCCATACAACAATGTGAATCAGCCATGATTATATATATACCCCCTCACTTTTGAGCTTCCCTCCTCCCCTTATTCAATCCCTCTAGGTCATCACAGAGCACCAGGCTGGGCTTCCTGTGTTATATTCAACTTCTCACCAGCTATCTATTTTATGTATGGGAGTGCATGTATGTTGATGTTTTAGATTTATAAACTAATTGTATATAAATATCATAAAGACATCCCATGCCAAGACTAAATCTCCTTTTAGTGCAGAGATAGTAACACAATTGATTGGAAGCAACAAATTTAGTTAACAATTAATACATATTAATAACCCTGGAACTATTTGGTCTTATCAGTCCCCAAAGATCTGAAACCACAGCTCTCCCTCAAACTGATTTTCCCCTTCATTTTCCCCCTCCATTCTTTGTTAAGAAAATCTTAGCTTCAACAATAATCACAGGTTTTCAGGATAGAAAATGATCTCGACACTCAATGTTTTCCTGTTCCATCTGTAGCCTCAATATCTATATAGAACTTCCTTTTCTCTAAAAGTCTTTAGATATTGCTCCCATCCCACACCCTTTATCTTCTTGCCTTTTACTTTGCTACCTTGACAAATTCACCTAAACATTAATCTATTTCCTTTGTGCCTATCTTGTCTCTGCATGTTCCATTTCCTGAATTTATTCTTACCCTATATCAGGTTTAATTTCTATACTATTCAAGAAATTGTCCCCTACTTGCTATTTCTTTTCCATATTGTACTCTCCAAAAATATATGTACTATTAATACTTACACATTTCAACTCTATATAGTTCCATCTTATAATGGATTACTTATTCCAGGGGTCCCCCATCTCTGGGACCTAACGTTGATCTGAGGTGGAACTGATGTAATAGTAATAGAAATAAAGTGCACAATAAATGTAATGTGCTTGAATCTTCCAAAATCCATTTGCCCCACCAATCCAGAGTCCATGGAAAAAATGTCTTCCAAGAAACTGGTCCCTGGTGACAAAAAGGTTGGGGACCACTGTCTTATTCTACTTGTGGAGTTTTTAAAGAAAACTAAAAATCACAAAAGTCTAAAACATTTTAGTTATCAAACAAAACGACGGCCTAAAACAGTAACTTGCAAATAAATAAAGTCAGAATCACATAACAGCATTTAGGACACTTTCCTCCTATTTCAAGGAGAGAAATCTAATAGCCTCTATTCTCTGATTGTTCAGTCACTCAGTCATGTCCGACTCTTTGCAAGCTTGCTGACTCTTTGCAGCACACCAGGCTCCCATTTACTTTACTATCTCCTGGAGTTTTCTCAGACTAAAGTCCTTTGAGGTGATATGCCATCCAACTATCCCATCTTCTGTTGCCCTCTTCTCCTCCTGCCTTCAATCTTTCCCAGCATCGGGGTCTTTTCCAGTGAGTCAGTTCTTCACATCAGGTGGCCAAAATATTGGAGATTCAGCTTCAGCATCAGTCCTTCCAATAAATATTCAGGGTTTATTTCCTTTAGTATTGACTGATTTCATCTCCTTGCCGTCCAAGGGGTTTTCGCGAGTCTTCGCCAGCACCAAAGTTTGAAGGCATCAATTGCTTAGCACTCAGCATTTCTTATTGTCCGNAGTCCTTCCAATAAATATTCAGGGTTTATTTCCTTTAGTATTGACTGATTTCATCTCCTTGCCGTCCAAGGGGTTTTCGCGAGTCTTCGCCAGCACCAAAGTTTGAAGGCATCAATTGCTTAGCACTCAGCATTTCTTATTGTCCGGCTCTCAAATCTGTACATGACTCCTGGGAAAACCATAGCTTTGACTCTATGGACTTCTGTCATCAAAGTGATGTCTCTGGTTTTTAATACACTGTCTAAGTTTGTCATAGCTTTCCTTCCAAGGAGCCAACGTCTTTTAATTTCATGACTTCAGTCACTGTCTGCAGTGATTTTGGAGCCCAAGAAATAAAATCTGACACTGTTTTCACTTTTTCCCCTTCTATTTGCCATGAAGTAATGGGACCAGATGCCATTATCTTAGCTTTTTGAATGGAGTTTAAGCCAGCTTTTTCACTCTCCTCTTTCACTTTCATCAAGAAGTGCTTTAGTTCCTCTTTGCTTTCTGCCATTGTTAGTTACTCAGTGGTGTCTGACTCTTTGTGACCCCATGAACTGTAGTCAACTGGGCTCCTCTGTTCATGGGATTCTCCAGTCAAGAATACTGGAGAGGGCTACCATTCCCTTCTCCAGGGGATCTTCCTGAGGAATCAAACCTTGGTCTCCCGCACTGCCAGCAGATTTTTTACTATCTGAGCAACCTGCCATTAGAGTGGTATTATTTGCATATCTGAGGTTGTTGATATTTCTCCTGGTAATCTTGATTACAGCTTGTAACTCATCCAACCTGGCTTTTCTCATGATGTACTCTATATAAGTTAAATAAACAGGATGATGGTATACAGCCTTGATGTAATCCTTTCTCAATTTTGAACTAGTCCATTGTTCCATGTCTGGTTCTAAATGTTGCTTCTTGACCTGCATACAGGTTTCTCAGGAGACAGGTAAAGTGGTTTGGTATTCCCATGTCTTTAAAATTTTTCAGTTTGTTGGGCTTCCTTGGTAGCTCAGATTACAGTAAAGAATCAGCCTGCAATGAAGGAGATCTGGGTTTGATCCCTAGGTCAGGAAGATTCCCTGCAGAAGGAAATGGCTATCCACTCCAGTATTCTTGCCAGGAGAGCTTCAAATCATTTTCTGATCTCTGGAATCTTCTTAAAATTTGAATACAGTGTGAAATCTTGGATGAGATACCTGGCATCTACAAACACTGTTAAGAGCACAGGAGATTGGCACAGCATGGAGGAAAGAGCATTGTTATGAGAGACAAGGGCTGCTCATTCATGCTCACTTTGCTTCTGCATGTATTTTCACAACTTACATATCTCTTTTCTTCAGTTGTCACATAGGGACTTAACAACAAAGATGAACATATTTAGCAGTCTCAAAAATAATACGCATTTAAATTATTAGTTCACATGGGAAATAACTTTAGATATAAATCAAGAAATAGGGAATTGGGGAATAAAACAGGAGCTCTCCTATCTCTTAGCTCTTCATTAGATACACAAGTGGAAACCCCTGTCCCACAACTGATGTAGATATTTTCTTTCCTTATTTATTTATTTATTTNTGGAGTAGTTTTGAGCTGCCTGTATATTGAAGCTCAGGGGTGTGTTCCTGTGTTGCTGGAGAATTTGCGTGGTATGTCTTGCTCTGGAACTTGTTGGCCCTTGGATGGTGCTTGGTTTCAGTGTAGGAGGCGTTTGATGAGCTCCTACTGAATAATGTTTCCTGGATTCAGGATTTCTCTGCTGTTCTCTGGATTTGGACTCAAGCCTCCTGTTTCTGATTTTCAGTTTTATTTTTACAATAGCCTCTGTATTTCTCCATCTATACCCTGAGCAGTTGTTGCTGTTGTTTTTATTCAAGTCCAAATCTTCTGAGACCCCATGGACTGGAGCCCACCAGGCTCCTCTGTCCATGGGATTTCCTAGTCAAGAATACTGGAATGGGTAGCAATTTCCTCTCCCAGGGGATCTTCCCAACCCAGGGACTGAATCTGTATCACCTCCATTGGCAGGCGGATTCTTTACCACTGAGTCACCAGGCAAGCCCCGATCCTGAGCAGGCTAACTAAAATGGGAGCAATAATAATACTTGTCTCATAGAGTTGTTATGAAACTTAAACAAATACCTTTCAAGTACAAAGAACAATGCAGATGGTAATTAAATATTATGATAATAATGATGATGATCCACCCCATATGTATTCTCGGTAGACACCAATGCAGAGTAATAGATAGGATGATGAAAATCTTTTAAGTAATGTCTAGACAATGGATTATGGAAATTCAATGAGTAAGAGATTACAAAATGACTATATATGTGTGTGTGTGTGTGTGTGTGTGTGTGTGTGTGTATACAAGTTATGAATTTCACATTAATATCATCAAGTCCTGCATTTATATACTACTTTAAAATTCTGATATAATATACTTTGTGAATAAAGGAATATTTGTTTTTTTCTAACTTTCTCAATGTTGTCATATTCCTCACTTAATAGCTCCTTATCTCCTACAACAGCCTCCCAATGTTTTAGGAGAATGTCACTTGTGTAACATATTCTCATGAATATACTCTGAGTTATATATAATTCCTAGTGTGCCAGCTGTTTCCATATCTCTTTTTCCAACTTGTAAAAGTATATTGGAAGTCAAGTGAATTAGAACTATATTATCATAAAAATAATTGCCCAACTTAGATTGTTGTTGCTTAGTCACTAAGTTGTACCCCACAGACTGTATAGTCTGCAGGCTCCTCTGTCCGTGGGATTTCCCAGGAAAGAATATTGCAGTGGGTTGCCATTTCTTTCTTCAGGGATCTTCCCAGTCCAGGATTGAACCTGTATCTCCTGCATAGGCAGGCAGGTTCTTTTCCACTGAGCAACCACGGAAGTACTCCCCACTAAACTTAGAAAATTCAGCCATGCAGGTCAGGAAGCAACAGTTAGAACTAAACATGGAACAACAGACTGGTTCCAAATAGAAAAAGGGGTATGTCAAGGCTGTATATTGTCACCCTGCTTATTTAACTTATATGCAGAATACATCATGAGAAATGCTGGACTGGAAGAAACACACGCCGGAATCAAGATTGCTGGGAGAAATTTCAATAACCTCAGATATGCAGATGACACCACCCTTATGGCAGAAAGTGAAGAGGAACTAAAAAGCCACTTAATGAAAGTGAAAGAGGAGAGTGAAAAAGTTGGCTTAAAGCTCAACATTCAGAAAACTAAGATCATGGTGTTTGGTCCCGTCACTTCATGGCAAATAGATGGGGAGACAGTGGAAACAGTGTCAGACTTCATTTTGGGGGGGGGTGCTCCAAAATCACTGCAGATGGTGATTGCAGCCATGAAATTAAAAGACGCTTACTCCTTGGAAGAAAAGTTATGACCAACCTAGATAGCATATTCAAAAGCAGAGACATTACTCTGCCAACAAAGGTCCATCTAGTCAAAGTTATGGTTTTTCCAGTGGTCATGTATGGATGTGAGAGTTGGACTGTGAAGAAAGTTGAGTGCCGAAGAATTGATGCTTTTGAACTGCGGTGTTGGAGAAGACTCTTGAGAGTCTATTGCAAGGAGATCCAATCAGTCTATTCTGAAGGAGATCAGTCCTGAGTGTTCATTGGAAGGATGATGCTAAAGCTTAAACTCCAGTACTTTGGCCACCTCATGTCAAGAGTTGACTCATTGGAAAAGACTCTGATGCTGGAAGGGATTGGGGGCAGGAGGAGAAGGGGATGACAGAGGATGAGATGGCTGGATGGCATCACCGACTCGATGGACATGAGTCTAAGTGAACTCCGGGAGTTGGTGATGGACAGAGAGGCCTGGAGTGCTGTGCCTCATGGGGTCGAAAAGAGTCAGACACGACTGAGCAACTGAACTGAATTGAAATGATAACAAGTTATACTAAATTTGGCATTTCGTAAAGAGGCAGTATACTAAATTATAAACACTATAAATAAGTAAATATATTCATATACACTAAATTATAACATACTAGACATGTGGGTTTGGAAGCCAGATCATTGGATTCCAACCCCAGCACTGACACTTATTAGACAGATGATCTCAGCTAAGTTACTTTATCTCCCTGTACTTCATTCAGCTCATTTTTAAAATGGACTAATTTTATTTCCCACCTCAGAGGGATATGTGAGGAATAAATGAATCAATACACAATAAATATTCAATAAGTAGTGTTTTACAAATATTAGCTATTATTTTCCTTATTGTTTTATGGCAGTGCTGTGTTTGAGATCCAGGGTCTATATGTGAACATAAAACTCAGTGAGCTTGTATGGCTTATCTGAAGTCACCCTTTCTAATTTTCATTCTCCTCTCCCAACACAAGGTCACATATACTTAAAATCTAGTTCTTTAAGTTCATCATACTCTTTCTCACCATCCTGTTTTACACATGTTATTTTCTATAAATTTTCTTACTCCTTTATTCTAACTCTTCTTTTTTTTTTTTTTTTAACTTGGCAAAAGTAGTTACTTTTATTTACAATTGCATGTATTAAGGTTACAGTAGAAACACTAGTGATACCATCTGAACAAAAGCAAAGATTTATTGGTAATGGAAATGAATGAAATATTGAAAGTCTCTGGCGATAATCAAGCAATTATCCAGGAGCTGTAGATCTGATTGCAATATGGTCTTCCAGTGTCTTTTGTACCTTTAGTGGCTTTCTCCTTTTTTGCCAACTACTCGCTTGAAGTCATTCATATTTGTTGCCTGGACTGGAGTCCCAATAAAAGTAAAATATGAAATTCTTGTTGTTTCTTCTTCACCTTGAACAAATATAGTTACACTGTTAACATTCTGAAACTTAACATAATGAAGAGGGACAATACCATCTTCTTTAATATCATCCTCTGTTAGTTCCAGAGCTTGAGTTGGCTCACTTCTTTCTGCCTCTTCAAAATCCATAGATCGGGGTAGATTGATAAAAATTTTTACGTATTTAGGACCCTGACCATTATCTGGCCCTTGGAATTTCATTGAATAACTCTTCTTCTTTATATATTTCCTTCAAGATGTGTATTAAAGGCACGTCTGTAAGGAACCTTATCTTCTAAACCTGGAGCAGGGCTCCAAGGCCTCTTCATGTTCTATCCGGACTCTCACAGCACTACCATCACTACCATCCATACACTTGTATAATCATCCCCATCCCTAATTAAAATATCCATCCAACAGATATTCACTGAGAGCTTATTATGTGCTCAATACTGGGTGGATCCTCTGCCTTCCTCACAAAACTATAGTCTCCTTAATAAAGGCAGATTGCATCTCTTATTGTGGGCAATGCACCAAAGACTGTTCAATTTTTAGTATGCAAATAATAAATTACACGAAAGAAGCACCCACTAATGATCTCAAACAAATCCATGTTCACCCCCTTTGTAACATTATAACTTCACTTATATCA
The DNA here is from genome assembly GCA_006410875.1 of Neotragus pygmaeus. Classification (NCBI taxonomy): domain Eukaryota; kingdom Metazoa; phylum Chordata; class Mammalia; order Artiodactyla; family Bovidae; genus Neotragus; species Neotragus pygmaeus. Next base: position 45,466 of record SJYV01024399.1, on the reverse strand, counting down.
TCTTTCATTTTTTAATAGTAACAAATAAAGGGACTAAATCAGTCCCTTTTTCACTGTCATTGGTGTAGTGTTAGAAACTTCTTTTGCAACTTGGTTTATTAATCTGATTTCTGATATTGGGCTAGGTTTGCAGTTGAATTACTTCAACCCTTTCAGCCAAGAACTGATTCAACTCATATTGGTTTATTTCAAATAATTGCCCTGGTACTGTGATCCATGTAACAAAGAACACCCTAGAATAGCCATGAGGGGCTATGGTGGTGGTGGTTTAGTCGCTCAGTTGTGTCCGACTCTTTGCAACCCCAAGGATAGTAGCACACCAGGCTCCTCCGTCCATGGGATATCCCTGGCAAGAATAGTAGAGTGTGCTGCCATTCCCTTCTCCAGGGATCTTTCTAACTCAGGGATTAAACCCAGGTCTCCTGTATTATAGGAAGTCTCCTGCATTTCTGGAGGATTCTTTACTGACTGTACCACCAGGGAAACCATGAGGGGCTATGTTGTTTACTAATTTCTACAAGTAGAAATTTAAAAGGTCATCTTTAGTACTGAGACTGGGCATCTTGAAAAACAGAATTAAGTGGGATTTTGTCCAGAAAAAAAAATCCTGATAGTATAAATTTTTCAATATATCCATCAATGTATTATGTTTTACTAAAAACACAATACAAATATTTTTAGGCTAAATTCATACATATATAGTGAACTATGCTCTAGGAAATTTTCCTGTGTTTCTTTCCATCCTTTATTTCAGAAATTTTGAAGTGCACCAATTTTTTACATACCCTTCAATTAATGTGGGCTAGTGGAGGAATGAAACCAAAGAACATGGAGGCTGAGGGAACTTTTACTAGTCAGATACTGCTCTCAGAGTCTCTATATCACCTTGGATATTTTCTGCATGGAAATGCCTGGGAAAAACTTTACTTTGATTACTAGGCAAGTCACACTCCAATGTGCTTTTGTAAGAAAAATGATCCAACCAATGAAGATTTTATTTGAAAATGTTGACTCTGTTGAATATTGTTCTAGGGAAGAGTATGAACTTGGGATTTCGAAACTGGGGCTTGATTTCTCACTTTGCCTGTTACCTGTGTGATCTAGGCAAGTTATTCTCCCAAAACCTGTTCTGTCAATTGTCAAGAGAACATTATAGCCCCAGCCCTCCTAGGCTATTTCAAGGGTTACATAAGACGATGCACTTCAAGCACTTAATGTGTGACTGGCACACAACAGGTATGCAGTAGATGAAAGCTATCATATCATTATCCATTCCTTTGCTTACACTTATGCTCCCTTGGTCTACATTTTCTTATTTCCACAATGTGAAAAGCAATGCAAGAGTAATTCATTCATCTTTATGTGTATACATTATAAATATATTTATAAGTATAAGCCACCCAGTGTATAGTATAGTCATGTTTATTGCTTTGCTTTCTCTTCCTTGCTACAAAACTATCCATTTTTCTTCTCATAACCACCTGGGCTATTTGGTAAGCAGAAAAAATAAGCAGGCTAAAAATAAAATCAGTTAATGTATTAATTTTTAGCACCCTTAAAAAAGAATATATGAGATGGAAGTCATTGACTAAACTGCCAGAGGAAATAGCAACTTGCAACAGAATCTCAATTATTCATGCTTTCCCTTTTCTTATCCAATTTATTTTTATCAAGTATTCATGGCAATCAATAAAGAGAACTGTATATTTGAATTAGAATCATACTAGAGTTTAATTATTTAGTGATCAGTCAGACTACTCTTACATATCTGTTACTTAGCCTTGGTTCATTAAAAACTTTAGCATTTGACTCACTATATTCCCTTCCATCCATATTTCTGTTTATCATTTCCGGTGGCTTCATCATACATCTGAATGACTCCACACCCTGGCCTCTACATTAGCTGACGCTTATACTTCCAGTTTTCATTCTTTTCATGCATCTCACCAGCTGCTCTCATGATAAGACTCCAAACTCAGTAACTACCACATCTCCCAAACTTTGCTCTCTGTATACTGCCTTCCACCCTCACTGCAAGAATTCTAGGAGCCCCTAAAGTTATTGATTCTTTTATTACCCCAATTTCTCATTATATTTCACCCCCATGATAATTTCTCTTCCCTCCTGGTCTTCATAGGTTCTATGACTTTCCTTGCAAATGCCCTCTGTACTTCTCCCTCTGTCCGATTTTATTCCTCTGCCAAAACACTCAAGATTGAACTCAATTGTATATCCTCTTTTTTTACACAAGCAGCTCAATATTGCTTAAAAAAAAAAATCATGCAACTGGCTGGTAAAGTCAGGACTAGATTGAAGCACGTGAGATGCCAGGAGCGTGATTCTGAGCTTCAGTGCCTCCCTAGATTCTTCACATTAGGTGACCCATTTGCCTTATCTAGTCCCAACCCTGTGCTCTGCTCCTACTTTAAATGCATGACCTCGGGGATTTCCCTGGTAGTCCAGTGGTTAAGACTTTGCCTTCCAATTCAGGGGTGTGGGTTTGATCCGTGGTGGGGGAGATAAGATCCCATGTGCCTCCCAGCGAAAAAATCAGAAACAGGAAACAGAAGCAATATTGTAACAATTTCAATAAAGACTTTAAAAATGGTCCACATTAAAAAAAAAATTCTAATGCCTGATGTGACCTCAGATTCAAATATATAGTCAGCACTGTTCTGTGTTGTCCTATCACACTTCCCCCACTTCTGGATGACTGACTGTTTCAACCTCACACATCCAACATCTTCTACCCCTGTCACTTCAGCTTATCTCAGACTTTCTCACTGAAAAAAAAAAAAAAAAAGCATCACTAAGACAAAGACCCCTCCTCATTCCCCCACAGAACGTGCAGCCTACCTGTATCTATGCTCAAATGATCTCTCTTGCTGAAACACACAAGCCCCTGATCCAATCAAACATGTGCTCCTCCACTGGTGCTGGGACCTCCTTCCCTCTCACTCTCCAGGCACTTTTAGTTTCATCTTTTTGTTCTGTCACATCCATAGATTTAGACTGTCTATGGTGGTCCCTTCAGTTTACAACTGAATTCTCAAAGCTCTCATGTTAAAAAAAAAAAGAAGAAGAAGAAGCAAGCCAATAAATCTCATTATAAAATTACAGTTTCATTTATCCCATTCTCCTTAACAGTTAAAAAGAAAGTTTTTTTGAATGAGCTGTCCTCACATTCCATTTTCTTATCTCCCATTAATTCATCAGACACTGCTAACTTGAATCTCAAATGTATACATCTAGCCCTGAGCATAGATTTATCCAATTACCTGAATCTCCACTTGGTTTTCTGATAACCATCTTCCACTTTATGTGTCCAGAAACAACACTTGATTTTTTTTTTTTCATTTCCAAACATGTTCCTCACAGTCTTTCCCCTCTTAATGAGGAACTAAAGATTGTCTATCCATTCAGTCAACTTGAAACCTAAGTTAAAACTCCACATACAATGGTAAAACACAAAGAGTGAACAAAAATTGTGGACTTTAGCTAATAGCAATGTATCAACACTGGTTCATTAGTTGTAATGAATGTACTATATTAAAAACATGAAGAAAGTGAAGAGGAACTAAAAGGACTCTTGATGTGGGTGAAAGAAGAGAGCAAAAAACTGGCTTAAAACTCACATTCAAAATCATGGCATCCAGTCCCATCACGTCCAAGACACGGGAAAAAAGTGGAAATAGTGACAGATTTTCTTTTCTTGGGCTGCAGAATCACAGCGGATGCTGACTGCAGCCATGAAATTAAAAGACACCTGCTCCTTGGAAGAAATGCTATGACAAACCTAGACAGCAGAGACATCCTTTTGCTGATAAAGGTCCATGTAGTCAAAGTTATGGTGTTTCCAGTAGTCATGTAGTATGGGACAGTTAGACCATAAAGAAGGCTGAGTGCCAAAAAATTTATGCTTTTGAATTGTGGTACTGGAGAAGACTCTTGAGAGTCTCTTGGACTAAAAGGAGATCAAACCAGTCAATCCTAAAAGAAAACAACCTTGAATATTCATTGGAAGGACTGATGCTGAAGCTGAAGCTCCAATACTTTGGCAACCTGATACAAAGAGCCAACTCAGTGGAAAAGGCTTTGAGGCTAGGAAAGATTGAGAGCAGGAGGAGAAGGGGGTGACAGAGGATGAGATGGCTGGATCCATCAATGACTCAATGGATATGAACTTGAGCAAACTCCGGGAGATAGTGAAGGGCAGGGAATCCTGGCGTGCTGCAATCCATGGGGTCGCAAAGAGTCAGAAATGACTCAGTGATTGAACAACAACAACACTAATACAAAATGTCAATTACTGGAGAAAATGTGTCTTTGAAGGTATGAAATAAGTGAACTTTCTATACTGTCTGCTCATTTCTTTCTATAAATATAAAGTTATTCTTTAAAGAAGTTTAAGGAACTCTCTGGTGGTGCAGTGGTTAGGACTCCATGCTTTCAGTAACAAGAGTGTGGGTTCAGGGAACTAAGATTCTGCAAGCCTCATGGCAAGGCCAGATAAATCAATCATCCAATAAATAGAGCTTAAAAATTAAAATAAATAAAAATTATTTTCATTAAAGCATTTGTGTAACCTATTATATGTAATGTATTATTATATCAAAATATAACCAATTCCCTGGTGGCTCAGATGGTAAAAAAATTTCCTGCAATACTGGAGACCCAGCTTCAATCCCTGGGTCAGGAAGATACCCTAGAAAAGGGAATGGCACCCCACTCCAGTATTCTTGCCTGGAGGATTTCATGGACAAAGAAGCCTGGCAGGCTACAGTCCATGTATTATACACAGTCAGACATGACTGAGCAACTCACACACACACACACACACACACACACACACAAATGTTAATGAGATATTTTACTCATTTTTATATATCACATCTTCAAAATTCTATATATAATTTAGACTTACAGATCATTACATTTGGATTAGTGGTATTTCAAATGCTCAACTGTCATCCATATATAACAGTGCAGGTCTAAAAGACCCACCCCTGCCTTCACTAGTTCTCCCCTAAAGAGCTGCAGATCCATCCAAGCCTGACCAGTGGTTCAGTGGATGCCACAACTGGAGATGAGATCCTAAAATAAAATTCAAACTGCTCCAGTGGTAGCAAACAAAATCCCACGTCTAAGACATCAACACATCCTGTCTCCAAAACACATCCAGAATTGTCCAGTTCTCTCCATTTCCTCTTCTCTGCATTGGTCCAAGCTGCAACTGATCTCTCCCTGCACTGCTAGCTGGTACCTGTGTTCACAGTGATCAACAACAATCCACTCTCCATCCTGTGGCCAGAGTGAGACCGTGAAACAAACATCAAATCAGATGGTTCTTCCCCCTAAAATCATGCAGTGGCTTCCCATTCCACTAGAATAAAACACAAAATGTTTACCATGGCCCAAATGGCCTTGTTAATGCTCCAGTCACTCATTTCCATATTTCATCTACCCTGGGGTTCTTTCTGTTACTCAGATGCATGAAATTTGCTCTATTTCAGAATTTGGGTTTTTTTTGCTGTTTCTCTCAGTTCTTTGCCTCTCTCTCCCTACTCTCTCTCCCCACAACCCACTCTTTCTTTCTCAAATGTTCTACTGAATTGGATCTTTGCATGACCCAGATCCTTCTCATCATTTAATGTATTACATATTACAGGTGAAGCAGTGGTAAAGAAACTGCTTGCCAATGCATAAGATTCAGAAGACGTGGGTTCAGTCCCCAGGTTGGGACTATCCTGTGGAATAGGAAATGGCAACCCACTCCAGTATTCTTGCTGGGAGAATCCCATGGACAGAGGAGCCTGTTGGGCTACAGTCCATGGGATTACAAGCAGTTGAACATGACTAAACACACACATACTCTCTCATACACACACACAAATAAACAGTATTAATATAAAATAGATAAACAACATAGATCTACCTTATAGCAGAGAAAACTATACTCAATATTTTGTAATAATCTGTAAGAAAAAATAAACTGAAAGGTTTTCTTTAACTGATTATTTGAGTATGCGAAACAAACAGGACAAGGAATACAGTCAAATGGGATTTCTAATTCTCTCAGCCAACCCTCCTTGATTTTGTTATCAAGAAACTGAACTGACAATAGTACTTTCTATTGTGGAAATGCCCTTATGATCTTACATTAAAAGTGTTTTAAAAATAAAAGTATCATTATCATGAATGAATAGCACTATTTGAGAAGTAGAAATACAACCTGTAATTGCACTGATGGTACTCAAATAAGGTGATTGAATGTTTAATATGAGAAAAGCTCCATTATTTAGTGATATACATTTCAGGGAAGCAGATGAATTAGGAGGTTTAAATAACATCTTTTAGAAGAAAAGTGACCTGAGAGATGATTAAAATATCAAATGTTTGTTCAAAAAAAAGAAATGGAACATTCTTCTACTCTACTATCTTGAGAGTTAGTTCTCTGAGAATATGTAATAAGTAGGCATTTTTAAGTAATACATTTTAAAAGGAATTTGGAAACATATCAAAATGTGTTGCAATACGCAGATCTCAGTATAGTTTCATTCTCTGACAGAATTCCTCTCTTTTTCCAGAGCAAGTTAAGCCCTTTATGGTTCTATTTGGGAGGCATTTAATACTATATATATACATTCATATATATATATGTATATATAGTTGGGAATGGACAGGGAGGCCTGGCGTGCTGCGATTCATGGGGTCGTAAAGAGTCAGACACGACTGAGCAACTGAACTGAACTGCATATACATACGTACATACATATATATGTACATATATATATGTATGTACGTATGTATATGTATCTTAAGTCTCCTGCATTGGCAGTCAGATTCTTTACCACTAGCACCACCTGGGAAGACCACATATGACTTCCGTGATAAGTTTTAATTAAGCATTTTCTCTGTAACAGTGCTACATTTAAGAGTACATTTATGAAAATGAAGTGCCTGTGTAGATGTGTGTGTGTGTGTGTGTACATATGTTCTTGTCTTTTCAAATTTGCTGTGTACTAGCAGAAGGTCTCTGATGATCTAGTCCAATGTGTTTTAAATCTGGATTTAAAATAGCCAAATTTATCAGTTTTTATAACAACTGTTTACTAAGAGCTTTAAAATTTTGCTTTTGATATTTGCATTTTTTTAATCTGCACATAGTTGGCTTATGGTGTGAGGGTGGAAAATAATTTCACCTTTTTCATATGTTTATGTTGATAAACAGCACTACTCCCTTTTTCTAAATGACTGGACAGATGCTCTATACCTAAGTTAAATAGAGGAATGTGTCTTTTTTCTTTTGCCTTTCCCTCCTATTCCATTAATTCCTTTGTGTGTCTTTGATTCTACATCAGACTGTATGAATTACTAAAGTTCCTTAAGACTGATAATGGTATGACAAGTTCCCATTCCCTGTTCTTTTTCTCAGAAGTATTCTGACTTCTCTTTGCTTTCAACTCTTTTGTATACAATTTAGAACCATTTTTTAAGTTCCATGGACAATTATATTTAGATGATGATTGGAAAAATGTATGAAATCTATAAATTAATTGAGGAAGATTTGATATCCTAATAATATCTTCCTATACATAAACATAAGTTGTCTCTCAATTGTGCAGATCTACTTTTGCAGTATTTATGCAGTCTTGTAATCTTCTTTCCATAGCACTTAAACTTTTTTATAGACTTACCCTTAGGTAATTAATATTCTCTGATGCTATTGCAAATGGTGTCCAAATTATATTTTCTACTATTTGCTGCTAGTATAGATAATTCAGCTGGGGTTGTTTTGTTTTGCATTAGTCTTTTATTTAGTCTAGGGGTTCTCAGTTGGAGGTGATTCCATCCCCTGGGGTATTAGCAAAGTATAGAGATAGGTTTGCAATCCCGGGTGGTGGGGTGGTAAAGAACATGCCTGCCAATGCAGAANAGGCCTGGCGTGCTGCGATTCATGGGGTCGTAAAGAGTCAGACACGACTGAGCAACTGAACTGAACTGCATATACATACGTACATACATATATATGTACATATATATATGTATGTACGTATGTATATGTATCTTAAGTCTCCTGCATTGGCAGTCAGATTCTTTACCACTAGCACCACCTGGGAAGACCACATATGACTTCCGTGATAAGTTTTAATTAAGCATTTTCTCTGTAACAGTGCTACATTTAAGAGTACATTTATGAAAATGAAGTGCCTGTGTAGATGTGTGTGTGTGTGTGTGTACATATGTTCTTGTCTTTTCAAATTTGCTGTGTACTAGCAGAAGGTCTCTGATGATCTAGTCCAATGTGTTTTAAATCTGGATTTAAAATAGCCAAATTTATCAGTTTTTATAACAACTGTTTACTAAGAGCTTTAAAATTTTGCTTTTGATATTTGCATTTTTTTAATCTGCACATAGTTGGCTTATGGTGTGAGGGTGGAAAATAATTTCACCTTTTTCATATGTTTATGTTGATAAACAGCACTACTCCCTTTTTCTAAATGACTGGACAGATGCTCTATACCTAAGTTAAATAGAGGAATGTGTCTTTTTTCTTTTGCCTTTCCCTCCTATTCCATTAATTCCTTTGTGTGTCTTTGATTCTACATCAGACTGTATGAATTACTAAAGTTCCTTAAGACTGATAATGGTATGACAAGTTCCCATTCCCTGTTCTTTTTCTCAGAAGTATTCTGACTTCTCTTTGCTTTCAACTCTTTTGTATACAATTTAGAACCATTTTTTAAGTTCCATGGACAATTATATTTAGATGATGATTGGAAAAATGTATGAAATCTATAAATTAATTGAGGAAGATTTGATATCCTAATAATATCTTCCTATACATAAACATAAGTTGTCTCTCAATTGTGCAGATCTACTTTTGCAGTATTTATGCAGTCTTGTAATCTTCTTTCCATAGCACTTAAACTTTTTTATAGACTTACCCTTAGGTAATTAATATTCTCTGATGCTATTGCAAATGGTGTCCAAATTATATTTTCTACTATTTGCTGCTAGTATAGATAATTCAGCTGGGGTTGTTTTGTTTTGCATTAGTCTTTTATTTAGTCTAGGGGTTCTCAGTTGGAGGTGATTCCATCCCCTGGGGTATTAGCAAAGTATAGAGATAGGTTTGCAATCCCGGGTGGTGGGGTGGTAAAGAACATGCCTGCCAATGCAGAAGACATAAGAGATGGCAGGTTCAAGCCCTGGGTTAGGAAGAGCCCTTGGAGGAGGGCATGGCAATCCACTCCAGTATTCTTTTCTGGAGAATCCCATTGACAGAGGAGCCTGGCCGGCTACTGTTCATAGGGTCACAAAGAGTGGGATATGACTGAAGCAACTTAGCAACAGCATCAGAGACATTTTTGGATGTTGCAATTGAGGAAGTGGAACTGCAGGTGATTGGTGGAAGAGGCCAGAGGTGCTAATAAATGTTCAACAATGCACAGGGGAGCCACCTTTAATAAAGAATTATCTAGTTCAAAATGTCAGTAGTTTTAAGGCTGAAAACTTTTGTAAACTCTATTATACTTCAGGACTTGTATCTGTAAATTCTTAATACTTTTTAGATTTCTATGTGAAGAATCATGTTTACCACAAATAATTGAAATTTCATTTTCTTGCTAACAATTCTTATGACTGTAATCTTTTTCTTTCTTTTTTTATTGCACTATCTAGAATCTTCAGTGCAATTTTGACATGAAGTGGCAGTAATGGAAATCCTATACTGCCAGTCTTAAGTGAATATTTTTCACATTCCTCATTTAGGATTATGTTTGATCTAGGCATTTTATAGGCATTTATTTTCTTATTGGTTTAAGTCCCTTTCATCTTAAATGTATTAGGATTTTTATCATGAGTATATTTTTAATATGAGCTATGTATTTTATGGAGTCTTTTGAGACAAAATATTTTTCTTTTAATCTGTTATTGTGATGAATTACATTCATACATTTTCAGTTATGTCATGGAAGTTTGTCATGGGATGGATCTAACTTGATTTCAATATTTTTTTGCACTGTTGGATTCAATCAGCTAATATTTTGTTTAGAAATTTTATATTCATACTCACATGTGAGATGGATCCATAATGTTCTTTCCTTATAATTTCCTTTTTGTTTTGGTTTCAGGGCTACACTGGCCAAATAGAATAACTTGGAAAATATTCCTTTTTTCCCTCTCTCTGCAAGAGTTTTTGTAAAATTATAATAATATCTTCCTTGAAAGTTTTGTTGAACTCACCTAGAGCTATTTCAGACACAATCAAGAGAATGAATAAGTCAATTGCAGTACATGAACTGTTTATACAATAGAATATTATACTGTAGCCAAAGTGAATCAACTATAGACAGCCATAAACATGGATGAATTTTAGCAATATAATATTGAGTGAAAAAAAGGACTACTAAAAATACATTTTACAAAGGTATACATGACTAGAGGAGAAGGAAATGGCAACCTACTCCAGTACTCTTGCCTGGAAAATTCCATGGATGGAGGAACCTGGTAGGCTACAGTCCATGGGGTCACAAAGAGTCAGAAATGACTGAGTGACTTCACTTTCTTTCCTTCTATAGTTCCTTTTGGAGAAGGAAATGGCAACCCACTCCAGTGTTCTTGCCTGGAGAATCCCATGGACAGAGGGGCCTGGTGGGCTACAGTTTAAGGGGTTGCAAAGAGTAGGACAGGACTAAGCCAACTAACACACACACACACACACACACACACACGATCAGAATTTTTAAAATTTGCATGCTTTTTTGGGAATACTTATGCAAGACATATGCAGCCTGGTGTGCTGCAGTCCATGGGATCACCAAGAGTGGAACATGACTTAGCAACTGAACAACAAAAACAAATCAATTTTAAAAGGTAGGAATGTTGACTATTCAGGAGGGATGTAAGGATGGATTAGTGATGAAAATATGTTTGGATACTGCTTTTTATCAGTCTGAGGTCTTGGGAGCAGGGGAATATTTTCATAGATGCTTCCTGGACTCTTTGAAGTAATCAAACTAACTAAATAAATAAATGAAAGTGGACCTTGCATAGAACAATGATAAGGATGTATCACTTGCAAAGGAGCCAAGAGGAGAAAAAGAGACAAAGAGAAAAGGGAGAGGGTGAGGAAGACAGGAAGTAAGGAAGCCTCTCTTAACGAATGAAGGAAAGGTAGAAATAATAAATAAAAGAATGAAAGAAAAGAGAAATACATTAATTATGTAAAAAAAGGAAGGATATATTGAAGGACAGTACTTTAACTGTTGTATAATTCTGTGAATTAACTGAATGCTATACTTAGCTCTGCTATTATGCCCTTGGAGAATATGAATCCTCCCTGTGGGTCTATGAACCCAGACAAAATAGGTCACAAACAGAATTGTCTTCATCTCCATCTTTAAAGCAGGTTTTCTATGTATTTATAAATTTTATATCTGTCAGGCTTCTGTCAGAATTCCCAGTTTATGAAATATAACTATCTGGGATTAGGATCACATTATATTTTTAAGCCAAAAAGCTTAATTTCCTTTTTTATTATGAAGATGTTTCTGAAGAGTAAAATAAAGTTAAAATTCTCCTCTTACCAGTTGAGTTATTACTTTATTTCCTGCTGAATATCAGACTGTTCTTTTATCTTGGGTTATGTATGCCTTTGTAAAATTGATTGTTTAAAATATCATTAACATACAGTCTTTCAATGCATTTCAGGATTAATATTTTGTTAATATTTATAGAATCACAGAAAGTTAAAGACAGATAATACTACAGGAATAAATGTCAAAGTGTCTAAAGAAATGGATAAAATATCTAACTAGGAGAGATCTACTCATTTCTTATAATAATTTATATATTGAATTTAAAACAGGATATCAAATCATTTATTTATAATGGATCTGATTTTATGTAATTATACAAACTGTCAATGTATATTACGCCACTCTTATAAATATGAATTGTCAATGTTATGGTGATTTGAGGTGTTTCTCCTCTATGCTGCATGCATAACAATTTGGAGCATAATTAAAAGAAACAGTGATATATGTAAGTAAAAAACTGACCTATTAAATGGATGAAAACAGTAACTATTAAATTAGGTTTTATTTCAAATATATAAAAAATACTTATAAAAATTATTATCTACTCCAAATAAAATATAAATAATTATCATAAACTAAAACTCTCAATTCATATTATCTGATCACTACTAAAGAGACAGAAATTTTTAAAATAAACTTTAAAAAGATTAAAAATTAGAGCAAGATAAGGAAGACAAACACTGGAAACCTCTAAAGATTCAGAAAAATATAATTAAGTGTTCATGTTAATTAATTCTTGAGTCAAAGATAGCTGAAACTAAAATTATAGAGTACTATTTAGGGGATATCATACATTTCAAAACTAGAAGACATGTAAAGCCTTCTCTCAGAAAAAATTTAGAGAATTCAGTGTTTATTGTTGCACATGGCCTAGATGAAATATAGAAAAAGATTTTTATATTTGTGAAATAATAAATGGCTTTTTAAGCATGATATCAAGTAAAAACTACTAAGGACATAATCAATAATTTTCACAATGTAAAATGCATAATTTTTGTGTATCAAAAATAATTTTAAAAAGAATCAGTCTAGAGAAATATAAGAAGGGATTAATACTTTCAATATGCAAGGAGTTCTTGAAAATAATAAGAAACCTTTAGCACTCTAGCACAACTGGGAAGTGAACAGAAAATCTGAAAGTAAAATATATGCAATTACAGTAAATGTATATGCAATGATCCATCTAATTAGTAAGAAAAAACATCAATGAGACATGAATGTTCATTTGATCTAAAAATAAATATTATGGGTAAAGGTGGGCTAAAACATACTTTCATACTCTGTGGATAAAAATTTTAATTTACAACCATTCTGGAGGCAAATTTTGAAGATATAACACTTATTCTTTGGCTCCATAATAGACATTTATACTATAAAAATGAGCAGGTACAAAGTGTATACATGTACAGGTATACATGTATACAAAGACACATGTATAAATACATTAACTGTACTATTGCTTCTGTGTACTAGAGTAATGGGAAAAAGTTGACAATCTAAATGAATGCAGATATATGAATCTTTAGGCCATTTTTTTTAATACAGGAAAAACAGAAACAATATAAATATATATCAGCCAAGGTATGGATAAATAATGACACATCCATACAATGGAATATAATGTTGTAGACAAAATCATTTTGGTTAAAATGAAAACAACTTGTACTAAAACAATTGGTTGAGATAATGTTCCTTACACTGATATTCTTTATGTAATTTAATCTTAAATTTTGAAAACCTTTAAATAGCTAAAAGCACATTTCTTTCCCAAAAATTGTTAGGAGTTCTTAAAATAATATATATTAAAACAATGTCTCCCTTTTCATAATATATAGTATATTTTGGGTATCCATATTAACAAGGGATTTAAGTCTCCATTTTACAATTAGTTTAGTTTAGCCCTTACATCAATTACCAAAGAACAATTTCTCATGTGTTCTGGTACATGTATCACAAGTACAGGAAAGAATAACACTTTCATCTTAAAAACAGAGGTACATGTTTTAAATCTATGTTTATAAAATTTTCCCAGTGTATTAATTAGCATGGTTTTGTACTGGAATGCTATATAGAAATTAGTTTTATTCAGGAATAAATTTCTTGGTTCATTTAAAAAGAGAACTGGGTGTATTATTCATGATCATTAGAGAAAAAAACCTGTTGTCATTTTCAAGTTATGTTTTACAGAAACTCATTGGATTAAAAAGCTAATTAAAGAGCGAAGAGCAAGTAAAAGTGTTTTAAAGTGATACTAAATATGTCTGTGAAAACACAAAGTTAGTTCTCTGTCCAGGCCATCATCAACTCTCTCTTTCCAACTTCTTCTGGCATTCTTATGTCCCAGATCATAGCACCACCAAAAATATGTCCTGAGGAATATCGCACCCTGCCTTGGGAATTTCTGTAAATCTGCATATGTCATCCTTCTCATTCATTAACTGAACTTAATTTCATAGGTTGTGAAGCTTTTGTTTCTCATTTTCCTTCTTGTGTTTGCCTTTCAAAACTCAGCTCCAGACAATTTAATCTCAGTATTGACTTAGACCCCTAGAGAGATCTTCCTCTCATGTTTGCTACTGACTGCAAGTTCCANCATAGGTTGTGAAGCTTTTGTTTCTCATTTTCCTTCTTGTGTTTGCCTTTCAAAACTCAGCTCCAGACAATTTAATCTCAGTATTGACTTAGACCCCTAGAGAGATCTTCCTCTCATGTTTGCTACTGACTGCAAGTTCCACATTAGTAGAGCAGAGTGCTTTCTAACCTAATCTGGTCCTCCTAGACACCTAGTACTGGGCCTTGGTCAACCTTCCCTCCTCGGCCTTCCTGCACTTTCAGGGAAACTGTACCTCATCATCACCTCCACTCACATCATCACCAACACCATCAACCAGTTTTAAGTCCTTAGTGCTTGGTAGACATTGTGGATATGCACAAACATAAGGTTATCCTTTACTTAAGTTAACCCATGAGATCTCAGTGATTTTTATCTTTCTTTAAAGCAGTGATGTTAATGTTTAATGTTGACTTTTAATGATGCAATGTTAAATAATGAACATGAAGGTCAGGATTGAGCATCTATGCAAAGGGAGAAGGGTCTAGTGGTACTAAATTGGTACAAAAGTAATTGCGGTTTTGGACTGTGAACTTTTTCATTATAACTAGGCCCAGACACATCTTTATTAACCAAAATAGGAACCATTACAATCAACATATTTTTTGCAATAGGAAATAAATTTGGTTATTCCTGTAGTGTAAAAATCTGTGCTTGTAGATTCGATGAACTCTGCCTCCTGCTAGTTGTTGAAGCATTTTCCCTGTGAAAAAAGTTGTCGAGATGCTTGGAGAAGTAGTAGTCAGTTGGGATTGGTGAGAGGTCAGGTGAATATGGCAGATGAGGCAAATACTTCATATTCCAATTCATTTAACTTTTGAAGCAAGCATTAGTTGTGTAACCTGCAGTTGGGTATTGTTGTGCAGAATTGGGCCCTTTCTGTTGACCAGTGCCAGCTTCAGGCATTGCAGTTTTTGGTGCATCTCATCAATATGCTGAGCATTGTTCTCAGATGTAATGGTTTTGCTGGGATTCAGAAAGCTGTAGTGAAACAGACAGGCCGCAGACAACCAAACAGTGACCATGATATTTTTTTGGTGCAAGTTTGGCTTTGGGAAGTGCTTTGGAACTTCTTCTCGGTCCAACCACAGAGCTTGCCATTGCCAGCTGTGGTACAAAATCCACTTTTCATTACATATCATAATCCTATCGAGAAATGGTTTGTTTTTGTTGCATAGAGTAAGAGAAGATACTTCAAAACAATGCATTATTGACTTTCAGTCAGCTCATTGGGCACCCACTCGTGAAGATTTGTCACCTTTCCAATTTGCTTCAAATGCTGAAAAACCATAGAATGGTTGACATTGAGTTCTTGGGTAACTTTTTGTGCATCTGTAAGAGGATCAGCTTCAATGAACCTCTCAGTTGGTCGTTTGTCAACTTTCAATGGCCGGTCACTACGCTGCTTCAAGGCTCTCATCTCCTTTGCAAAATTTCTTAAACCACTATTGCATTGTACCTTCTTTAGCAGTTCCTGGGCCAAAAGTGTTACTGATGTTGCAAGTTGTTTCCGCTGCTTTACAACCCATTGTGATTTGAATTAAAAAGACTCTTGAGAGTCCCTTGGACTGCAAGGNAAGACATGCGCACTAAAATGATGTGTAACATAACTATATTTATTTTAAAATGTATTCTAATATCAAATAAAAAATCTCAACAATGCAAAATCGCAATTATTTTTGTGTCAACCTAGTAGAGCAGACTGTGGAATCAATCCTGCCATAGCTTGCAGATATCTGAGAAACTGTCACTGTGTTTGTTCCCTCTTATCCATGAGGTGAATATCACTTACATCAGAAGATGGCTGGAGGATCGAAAGATATGACATTTTAAAAACTTCATGTGCTAATAATTATTAGAGACCCCATCCCTCAGTGCCATGTCTATGAATGTAGAATAAATCAATAACTGTTCAACCAAAAAATTAACTTAAAAAATCTATCATTTCCCCCAACTGATTTAATCAATTAAGAGTGTAAAAAATTAAATAGGTTGACATTTCATTTTGGTCAACATGAATTTCCATTTGAAAGAAATTAATGCCTTTTAGCTATTTACATTCATAGTGGTGATTAATATCAAATTTCTGCATTTTACCCTATATTTAGCTAATTAAGAAATTGATCTGTTGAATACCATGAAAATTATGAAAACGTAATAGTCAAAAATATCAAATCCACCTATCCCTTTACCTTGAGCTGTGAAGCCCAAGTTTAATGGGCGTTTAAAGTAATTATTTGTTTCTGTAATAAAACTAAATTTTCAGTACATTACAAAACATTCTTCAAAATTAAAATTTTGCATCAGACAAACTCTGAGTAATGTATTTTTTATTTCCTCTTATGAATATCACATTTAAAAAATATTTTTACCTAAGAACTCTGGCATATCACATATCATATTAGTGGAGTAAGTAAAGTAACATCAAAATGCATAGTATATGCGTGTGATGTACATGTTTATCATGTCACATACAGAGAGAAATTGTGACCCCTTGCATTGCAAAGGATGATACTGGGATTACAAGCAGCACCTATTAGAATTCTAAACTAATGTCATTTGCTTAACCCGAGATTATTCACTCACTGTTATAAAATGAGTAATTAATTTACTGTTTTATTCAAATAATATTAGACTTCTAAAATACACAGAAACATTTACATAGCATAAAATCATAAAACCAGAGAGTTCAATAGTGGTTATTAGGGGTTAGGCGGATGGGAGAAATGGGAAGATGTTGGTCAAAGGGTACAAAGCTTAAGTTATGGAAGACGAATAAGTTCTAGAGATCTAGTGTACAACATATGCATGTAATTAACAATTCTGTACTATATACTTGAACATCTGCTCAGAGAGTAGCTACTATAAGTGCCCTTGGCATACTAAAACTTTTCTTTGAAAAAAAGATAAAAACAAATTAAAGGAGAAGGAGGAAACTTTTGGAAGTGATGAATAAATTTATGGCATTGACTGTGGTGATGGTTTCATGAGTATATACATATCTCTAAACTCATCAAGCAGCATACATTAAATATGTACAGCTTTTTGTATCCCAATCACATCTCACTAAAGTGGTTTTTTAAAAAGCCATTACCAAAAGCAAAAACATTCCTCTTTTAGAAAGTTGGATATCCCAAGCTAATGGTGATAGCATACCAAAAAAATTTTTTTGATTCATAAGATGAAGTTCTAAATGTTCCCCAGCAAATGTCTGAAAAGAAAAATAACAAAAATATTCTTTGGAATTTTTATGAAGCTCTGTTTTTCTCCCTCTGAAATTGCTGAATGTTTTATGCTTTATGATTTAAATGTCTACAGAAATTGAGCTCTAGGAAGTTTATAGAAGCACTTAAGTTTATGACTAAAAAACCCTCAGAAACTTATGTAAAATATATATTTTGTATTTTTGAGCCCTGAGAATAGCCTAGGAGAATAGTGCATATAATAGATACTAGACGTAAGATTCTGCAAGTGTCTTTTATCTGAATAAAAACAAAATCAGAAGCCACATTTATGTGGGAATTTTTTTCCCTTTTTTTTTTTTGTAATCTGAAGCTTGTAGAAATTCTATCTATATCTGTTACCTACCTCATAATAAATTAATTTGTTCTTATACCCTAATTAAATTAAAATACAAAATGGAAAGCTAGAAAAAAAATAGCAAAAGCACAATAATGGAAGATAACTAAAAATGTGGATGCTTTTGCAATGATAAATCTTTCTATTTATTTTCCATTACATTTAACTTTTGTCACACTAGGTTCTAAAGTTCCTCACTTTCTTATTGAAAATGGCATTATAAAAACAGTTATAGTGAATCTAAAAGATAAATTGTAATGTTATCTGCAACAACCAATGACTGAATTGTCTCACTGGGGAAAGGGAAAAATTAGCATTCATATTTTCTTGGTCCATAGTCTAGTCTGCTGTGTTTACAGAAAGAAACTATATCCAAGGGCCAACATCCAGTATTCATGCTGCATCTTGCCATTGTACTCTCAAAGCCAAATGTAATTCTTCATTTTTATCATCAAAAATAGGAGGAGTCAGGAAATTTTCAAATATCAGGTGAAAGCAGCTGAACATCAATGTTGGAGAACCACGGTGATGTTTCTGTTTTAAACTTAAAATATTCATTACAGAGAAATTCATATTTATTGTAAACATTTTAAAGTCAATGTATGCAAAAGAATATATGCAATTAAAAAAAGAATATTGGTTCATCATCCTACTATCATTTAGGGAAAAGGGTTATTATTTGAATTAAAGTTTTTCCCAAAATGATATAATACTATAATAATATTATGTATGCAGAGTTAATAGATTTCCTTTTTTGGTAATTACAGAAAACTATATGTCAATATATAATCATCAGTATAATAATATAACTTTATTGGCTATACATTTATTCTGTTTCTATACCCACCATATAGAAACTATGGGAAAGCTAGACAATGTGTTAAAAAGCAAAGACATCACTTTACTAACAAAGGTGTACATAGTCAAGGCTATGGTCTTTCCAGTAGTTATGTATAGATGTGAGACCTTGACAATAAAGAAGGCAGAGTGCCAAAGAATTGATGTTTTCATACTATGGTTCTGGAGAAGACTTCTGAGAGTCCCTTGGAAAGCAAGGAAATCAAACCTGCCAATCTTAGAGGAGATCAACCTTGAATAATCTTTGGAAGGACTAATGTTGAAGCTCCAATACTTTGTTCACTTAATGGGAACAGCTAACTCACTGGAAAAGATCCTGATGCTGGGAAAGACTGAAGGCAGAAGGAAAAGAGGCAACAGAGTATGAGATGATTGGATGGCATCACTGATTCAATGGACACAAACTTGAGCAAACTCCGAGAGACAGTGTGGAACAGGGAAGTCTGGTGTGCTGCACCATGGGGTTGCGAAGAGTCAGACATGACTTGGCGACTGAACAACACAAACATATCCACCATATTTTACTTAACCAGCCCTATAGTGGTGGATGCTTATATCATTGCCAATTATTTGGTCATATATTGCCAAAAAATCTCATGCTTATTTATTTGTGTAATAGTCTATTTTTCTTTTCATTTCTTTGCCTGGGATTGCTGTGTTAAAGTGAACAAATATTTCAAATTCTTATGTGAGTCACTTTATTATAGGAATTTTACAACCATAGAGCAGTGCATATGAATAATTACTAATGTTTATGTAATATGAAAAAGCCTTAAAAATTTTTTAGAATGTAAACACACACACACACACACACACACTTTTTTCTCTGGCCCATTTGTGTGTAGTGCTTAATGTTCACACAAATCACCGGGGGATATTTTTCAAAGGCTGATTCTAACTCAGAGGGTCTGGGGTGGTGTCTAAGTATCTTCATTTGTAACATTGCTCCCAGGTGATGACAGCCTTGCTGATCTGCATACAATGCTTTGAGCAGCAAGAACCTACAGATTTAATAATGTATTGCTACAAGATGCTGAGGAAGGCTTTCACCTCCATGTCTACACATCACTGATGGTTAACCTAAATTACATAGACTCCTGGGGTCTATATATAAGCTTCAGTCTATATATAAGCTTCATGAAATGTTTCTACTGCCTGTATTAGTAAACAACGTGCGTGTAAAATGCATTATTCTGGAGAGAAAAAGTACTTCAATCTAAAATTCTAAGGGGTCATGACACCAAATGGCTTGTTAATGATTTTTTTATTGTGCTGTATGGAGTGAACAGAAAGACTGATCAAGGTATGATCCGAATTCCACCTCTGTCCCTTATCCTTCCTGCAAAGTTCTTTCCCAAGGAAACACAACAGCAGCTGACTAGTCCATGATCAATCACTGCAGCCTTCTTTCTTGAGCGCATTTGTAGAGCATAATACAGATAATCTAAAGAGTGCCACTTACTGGCTTAAGGAATAAATGAACTTTAAAAAAAACACTTGGAATAATTAAAACCTCTTAAAGTGTACCTGCTCAGTCACTTCAGTCGTGTCCGACTCTGTGCGACCCTAAGGACTGGAGCCCCTCAGGCCCCTCTGTCAATGGGATTCTCCAGGCAAGAATACTACAGTGTGTTGCCATGCCCTCTTCCAGAGAATCTTCCTGACCCAGGGATTGCACCCATATCTCTTGTGTTGCTGGTGGATTCTTGATCGATGAGTCACTAGGGAAGCCCAGGTCTTAAAGTGGTCCCCTCTGAAGCGGCTGTGAAGCCTGAGGACATCAGCTCAATACGGTTGACTTGGTATTATTATAATTATAAGTGGCTTCTGGTTAAAGCATTAGCAACACAATTCTTGGAAAAGCCAAGCATTCTGGTATTTTTCAAATTGAGATGTCAGTTCTATTGAGAATAGTGTGAAGTATGATTTGTCTTCCTGAGAGAAACACAATGTGAATTGAAAACCTATTTTTGAAAATTACAAAATTTGAGGTCAAAGAGGCTGTGGTAACCAAAAAAATAAGAAAAAAAAAAGGGAGAGAGAGACAAAGCCACAGTTCTTAAAGTATAGATAACCATATAAACTAAGATCACTATGGAACAAAAATAAACAAGAACTCTTCTGGAGGCAGACGGTGGTGATGGTTATATAGCTCTGCCATTGTTCACTGAAAAATGATTAACATTGTAAACTTTGTTTTGTAGAACATGTTCATCACTCAGTCATGTCTGACAATTTGCGATCCAATGGGCTATAGCCTGCCAGGCTCCTCTGTCCATGGAATTCTCCAGGCAAGAATACTGGAGTGGGTTGCCATTCCTTTTTTCAAGGATCCTCCTGAACAAGGGATCAAACCCGGGTCTCCTTCATTGCAGACAGATTCTTTACTGTCTGAGCCACCAGGGAAGCCCTTGGTATGTACATTTTACTGCAATTTAAGCACACAAATAAAAAATAAACAAACACATAAATAAGATACCAAAGAACCAAAAGAAAATACAGCAATAGCTTAGGAACTGCTGCTTTGCCCAAAATGCCTATTTCTCCTTGTACAGAAAGTTACAACATAGAACATTAATATCTCTTTGAAACATGTGGCTAGAAAAGAAACATGAGCCTGTTGTTTAGGCCAAATTTAATTTGGGTAATTATGTTCTAGCTGCCTCGAAGTCCCCTAAAGTCTCTCATAATCTGTGTCACTTCAGTGCTTAATCTGTTTACAGCAGTCCACAGTCTTTCAAGTGGCCATTACCATCTGCCCCTAAGGTGGCTGCGTTTCAGTAGGAATGACATGATTCGTATTACAGAGGTACTCAACTTGAACAATTATTCCCTGGAAGGTCGATGATGCAAATTTACCTTGAAGCACCTGAGAACAAAATGGGAAGTTTCCACACAGAGAGGTCATTGCTAGAAGTGATCAAATTAGCCCCCTGTCTTCCTGTCCCCTGAAGTTTGGTTTAATCAACACATTCTTAGGATGGAAGTGCACTTTGTAAAAACTAAAATGAAAGCATACTATGCCAGAATTTTCTGTAACATAAGTGTGTTTAACACTGTATTTTTAAAGAAAGGATACGTCTACATTTTGAAAATAAACTTTTATCAGATGCTAAAAGTTATTTGTTTTATTTTGTGGTCCTAGATTGTCTAAATATCACTGTTTAATTTTAACATTATTTTCCTTTCCCCTGTAATGGCTCTATATAGAGCCAAGTCCATCCAGAAGCAGAAGAAATGCATCCATGTAACACAGACACCTTCAGAAATCTTCCTACTGCTCCAGCACAAAGCAAAGAATTCCCATTATTGGCATAATTATTTAAATTAAGCAGAAGGTTACATGTAAAATCCAAGAGGTTCACTCTGGGAGATTAATCCCTAACTTGATAATACATCAACACAGATAATTGTATCTGTTCATTAGATAGCTGCAAGATTCTGATGGTTTGATGCATATGAACAGGCAGGTTTCTTTAGAACAGAAGTTTAGAGTATTGAAAGGCAGCCTAGATGGTCAAATATGGACAAACCACTAGAAGGTGTGACCGAACAAGATGGGGAGACATAAATAGTGCCGGGGTCCAAAGGCCAAGAGAAGAGTAATCCAAAAAGCTAGAGACAAACTGAAGGGACTTAGAGATGATGTATCACAGGTACTCCATGGGCTTATATTCTGGCTTCACGGTACCTTCCACAATAGTTTCCTGAATAGTCTCATTACATTATGTAATGAGGGGGTGGATACGCCTTCTGGAAGTCAGCCTCCAAAAGAACTAGCTCATTTTGGAATTATAAGCAAGATGAGGCATTGGCAGGAGGACAGTCCTTTTCTTACAGGTCTAGGCAGAATGGCATTCCAAAAACAAAAGGCAGCTACAGAAGAATGGATCTAGAAGATATGGTACATACATATAATGGAATACTACTCAGACATAGAAAAGAATGAAGAGCTTGTGTACACCTGTGGTGGATTCATGTCGATGTATGGCAAACCCAATAGAGTATGTAAAGTTAAATTTAAAAATAAATAAATAAATAAATTTAATTAAAAAAAAAAAAAAGAATGAAGTCATTCCATTTGCAGCAACACAGATGCAACTGGAGAGTATCATATATATCATAAGTGAAATAAGTCGGAAATAAAAAGACAAATACCATATAATATCTCTTATATGTGTAATCTAAGATGTGACACTAATGAATCTATCTAGAAAAGAGAATTAGACTCAGGAGAACAGATTTGTGGTTGCCAAGTGGGAGGGGTTTGGGGAAGGGATGGAATGGGAGGTTGGGGTAAGCAGAGGTAAGCTAATGTATACATAATGAATAAACAACAGGCCCCTCTGTGTAAAGCACAGAGAACTATATTCAATATCCTATGAAAAACCATAATGGAAAAGAATATAAAAATGCATATATGTATATATGTATAGCTGATATATGCTCGAGCTTCCCTTGTGGTTCAGCTGGTAAAGAATCTGCCAGCAATGTGGGAGACCTGGGTTCAATCCTTGGGTTGGGAAGATCCCCTGGAGAAGGGAAAGGCTACCCACTCCAGTATTCTGGCCTGGAGAATTCCATGGACTGTATAGTCTATGGGGTCGCAAAGAATCGGACACAACTGAGCAACTTTCACTTTCATGTATAAATGAATTACATTGCTGTACAGCAGAAATTAACACAACATTATCAATCAACTATACTTGAATAAAATAAATGAAAAAGAAAAGAAAAGCAAGAGGTAAACTGGGCTAAACTAAAAAGATACAGGCACAAACAGGAGATGACAATATTAATACCAATCTTGATAAAATGAATAATGTAGCAATACCTAGATTTTCATTATCCAGTTCCTACAGTAATAACTTTGTGTTGAGCAGCCTCAGAAGCTATAACATGAACACAACTTTCTGCCAGGAACCCAGGGCTCTCTGGTTGGATGATGTGAAGGATCATTAACCACATCTTGCTAAAGAACATTAAAGGTTATAAAAATGTCATCTAGACCATGCCGACAAGCCCATCTGTATTTAAGGCTGAATCCCTTTGAGAGAGATAACTCCATGTGGCTCAATGGGGCTGTGATTTCAAATGTCAGAAAACTATTAACACATAACCAGAGCATACAAGCCATAAGAGAGTAGTTGAAGGGATGAGGGATATGAAATCATTCCAGTTGCCTTACTTAGGGCCTAAGTACCCATCTGAAGAGTACCACTTAGACAGGAGTAAACAAACTTTTAAAGAATTTTGCAACTTATCAATACAATTAATTGAAATGTCAGATAGCCTTTTCCGCCACTGATGTCTGAGATTATTCTATCAATATTTTATAGGATGGTGAGTCTGAGAGATAAAGTTATTTATGATTAACACTGGATTCCATCTGTCATGGGAGAGAACATGTTTCCTGAGAATGAACCAGGAAAACTAAGAAGAAAACATTATTTCAGATTGGGATAAAACCAAGCTGGTCTGCTTTTTATCAATCAAACCACATGAATGAGATGGACTGATGTCTGAAAGGGAACGACCTCTTCTAATATCTATGCATATTTTTTGATTTCTGTATAAAGTCATTTATTTTGTATTTTAGGTCTGTCTGTATCACTGTGGATCTCTTTTTCATGTGGACACANATCAAACCACATGAATGAGATGGACTGATGTCTGAAAGGGAACGACCTCTTCTAATATCTATGCATATTTTTTGATTTCTGTATAAAGTCATTTATTTTGTATTTTAGGTCTGTCTGTATCACTGTGGATCTCTTTTTCATGTGGACACATGATAGAATATGTATAAAGATGTGCACACATGTACCTTCCATGGTTTTTGAGTTAACCTCTCTGATTTGACTCCTCACCAAGATGTCTCCTCCCTCTTTTCACTCTCCTTACAATCCCTGTCATCTTTGAAACTGGGGAAGTGTTCTACAACAACCTTCCTATATACCTTTCCTCATTTCTTTTTTCCTTCTCCTTCTTTCCTTCTCCCATCTTCCTTATCTCAGGTTTATACAGGTAAGGAAGAGAAAAAAAGAGGTCTCAAGTTATATATTAGTTCTTTTCTTATTCTGCCATCATGATAATAATTAGAAGAATATCCTGCTGAGGAATGTGTCATCAGAGTTTAATTACTTCTAACCAAGAAGGTTTTTCATTCTCTAGTGCAAATCAATATATCTTATTATCATTATTAGCAAATTAAAAAAAAACTGGTTTAAAAAAAGCATCATAAAATATCATATCAACTGGATTATTCCTTGTTACTTTTGTCACTGTAAAAAAACTGCATAGTCAACATCAATTTGTAATTCATTTTAAATCATACTATTACAGTGCTGTGTGGAAATACTTTGTCAGAGTTTCCCTAGCCTAGATATATCTGCTTGCTCTCTTAAACTTCTTAAACTGATCATCCACTATTCTGAACTCCATTTCTCCAAAGAAGACATACAGATGGCTAACAAACACATGAAAAGATGCTCAACATCACTCATCATNATAACCAATTAATGTGCACAGGAGATGTTAACAAAGTATCTGAAATTTGTACAAAATTACATACCAGAATAATATCCCCAAGAATCTGGGATAGAGTGTCCCAAATGAGTACAGGTGAATTTTAAGTTTATGAAATGTATCTTGTAAAACAGAACAGATTTTGAAAAAGACCAAATATTTAAATGGATCTATCATATGGTTCACCCAAGCCCATAGCTATTACTGGTGGCAATCTGCCATTGGTGGAAAATTATCCTTAAAACATCCCTCTTTCCCTTCATTTAAGGCAATCTGAGTCCATACATTAAATATATATATATATGCATATAATGATATTATATATATTCATTGGAAATGAATATGTATGTTGTGTATATATATATTCACTGGAAAAGACCCTGATGCTGAAAAAGATTGAGGGCAAGAAGAGAAGGGGGCGACAGAGGATGAGATGGTTGGATGACATCACTGACTCAATGGACATGAGTTTGAGGAAAAAATGGAAGATAATGAAGGACAGGGAAATTTGGCATGCTGCAGTCCATCGGGTCACAAAGAGTCAGACATGAGTGAATGACTCAGTAACAATAACAACAACAAGCCTATATATATAGGCTTTCCTAGTGGCTCAGATGGTAAAGAATCTGCCTGAAATGCAGGAGACATGGATATGATCCCTGGGTCAGGAAAATCCCCTGGTGAAGCGGGTAACCTACTCCCAGTATTCTTGCCTAGAGATTCCCATGGACAGAGGAGCTTGGCAGGCTACAGTCCATGGTGTTGCAAAGAGTCAAATACGACTGAGTGACTAACACTTTCATATATGTATGTCTGTATGTNCAGAGACATTACTTTGCCGACTAAGGTCTGTCTAGTCAAGGCTATGGGTTTTCCTGTGGTCATGTGTGGATGTGAGAGTTGGACTGTGAAGAAGGCTGAGCACTGAAGAATTGATGCTTTTGAACTGTGGTGTTGGAGAAGACTCTTGCGAGTCCCTGGGACTGCAAGGAGATCCAACCAGTCCATTCTGAAGGAGATCAACCCTGGGATTTCTTTGGAAGGACTGATGCTAAAGCTGAAACTCCAGTACTTTGGCCACCTCATGCAGAGTTGACTTGCTGGAAAAGACTCTGATGCTGGGAGGGATTGGGGGCAGGAGGAGAAGGGGACAACCGAGGATGAGATGGCTGGATGGCATTACTGACTCGATGGATATGAGTCTGAGTGAACTCCAGGATTTGGTGATGGACAGGGAGGCCTGGCGTGCTGTGATTCATGGGGTCACAAAGAGTCAGACACTACTGAGCAACTGAACTGATACATGAGAATGTGTCTTCAAGAAGCTACTTCTTTGTGTCAGGTGCCATGAAAGGCAGCTTTCATACATTATTTCATATAATCCTCACATTCCTGATAAGTAGATAGTTTTAATCTCTGTTTTGCTGATGAGAAAAAAAATAAAGCTTAGCAAGATGACTGATTTGGTAAAAAAAACAAAACAAACAAAAAAACCACCCATGGTCATTTGTTCACGGGGCTTCTTTCTGTAATAGGAAAGAACAAATCTGACTCCCTATATTAGATCTGTTTCTTTTACTTTAACCTTTGTGTTCTGCTGCTTTGTCTGCAACTTAAAATTTTGCCTGTAGCCTGAAATATACAGGAAAGTCCATTCTCAAGAATCTGACCTTTAAGGGTATAACACTTTTCCATTCATGAAGAGATAACGTCCCAGGTGGCACTAGTGGTAAAGAAACTGCCTGCAAGGCTGGGGACATAAGAGACATGGAGTTAATCCCTGGGTTGAGAAGATCCTCCGAGAATATCCCCTGGAGGAGAGCATGGCAACCTACTGCAGTATTCTTGCCCAGAGAATCCCAGGGACAGAGAAGGTGAACACATTTCTACCTCAAAGGCAAACTGGACTGTATAAAAATGGACATGACGCGTAGATGGATATCGGGCAGGTGTCTGCCACACACAGAAAGCACTGAATAAATGATAGTTCTTAATTATTACTACTGTGTTTTGTTGAGTCAAAGGCCCACATTTCCCACATACTAACATTTCTTAAATTACTATGTGTGTTCTACAACTGCAGTGAGGAGAAACTCGTGTAACTTGGCTTTGTGTTGAAGGTATTTGATGCTCATCTGTCACCACAGTGAAGGTGTTTTCATGGCAGCACTACACATGATTGAACTTTGTTTTTTAAAATTTCTAATTGTGATTGAAAATATCAACAAAAAGATGATGTCATGGTATAATATTCATAGAAAAGTATTGTTATACCAAACAAGACAAAAGTAGTGTAGAAGAAAATAAAATTTCTTTTAGAGGCAGTATTGCTAATGGTCAAGAACACAGGTGCTAGAATGAGAAGTACTCTAGTTCCACTGCTTGGGAGGTGTGTGACCTTGGGAAACTTACTTCATCCCCTGAGGCTCATCTATAAAATGAGGGTGACAAGAAGGTCAGTGTGAGGATTAAATGAGCTAATGCTGATGAGAGTGCCAGAGATTATGCTTGACACAGGAAGTGGTCCATAAATGTTAGCTATCCTTATTACGAATATTGTTTGAGGCAATGAACACTGTAGAGGAATAAATACCTCTCACATCATGTTTCAGGTCCAAACTCAAGTGCTTTCTAACTTCTCAGAAGGAAGAAACACAATGCCAATAAAACTGTATATGTGTATCTACTTATTTGTAGTTATTAAAAAAAATCATCTAATACATGTGAGGAAGGATAATTAAAGACAATGCTGCTGCTGCTGCTGCTGCTAAGTCGCTTCAATCGTGTCCGACTCTGTGCGACCCCAGAGACGGCATCCCACCAGGCTCCCCCACCCCTGGGTTTCTCCAGGCAAGAACACTGCAGTGGGTTGCCATTTCCTTCTCCAATGCATGAAAGTGAAAAGTGAAAGTGAAGTCGCTCAGTCATGTCTGACTCCTAGCAACTCCGTGGACTGCAGCCTACCAGGCTCCTCCATCCATGGGATTTGCCAGGCAAGAGTATTGGAGTGGGTTGCCATTGCCTTCTCCAAACTAAAGACAATAGAAACTGTGAAATATCTTGGGATATATCATAGCATTTGAAAAACTAAGAGAAATTCCATATACCCATAGAGTTTCATTAGAGACTAAAACTCAGCAAATGTCAAAAGCTTCTAGATGATACTCCAGAGAAACTGTTTAATATCCAGCAATACATACTTCCATTATGGAAAAATCAAAGTTGTGAATTCAACCAGATAGGAAAAGCAAACAAAGCCTGATGTCTTTAGATATGCTTCAAAATTATTCTGTCAATCCTAAGGCAGGTAAAGAGGTCATAATTACAAGCACGGGTTTTGGAAAGGAGCTAGTCATTGTGCTGCCAGAGGTCACAACATGTGTAAAATATGCAGACAATGAATATGATAAAGGCTTGGACTCAAACGTTCATTGTCATACAGAAGAATCAAGTCAAGTGAAATCACTGGAATGATTTTATAGAAAAGTGAAACTGATTGAAAAACATGACTTACGTTTAATATAGTATTTCTTTTCTTTTTTTTCCAGAAATAAATTTATTAAGTCAGTTGTGAACCTTACATTAGGTGGTATCTTGGAAAAATGTTACAATTCCAAAATCTTGTATTTGAGGGCTAAATGAGGTTAAATCAAACTAAACTTTATTTTTAGAATAAATAAGATTTGTATTATAAAGTCCAATACTGATATATATTTTGTCATGAATTTTAAATTTTTATAAGCTATCCCAGTCACATTAATAGTAGCCTCATTCATCACCAAAACAATGTTCTTTTTTCATCATAATCTGGTTAAGCTTTTAGAAGAAATGTGGGCAAAGTGTGAGAACTCACATCATTCCTTGGCTTTTCTTAAAATCTAATTTTCAAGGATTAAAAATGTCTGATGCCATGGCCATATGGCAGTGTTTCCCATGGACAGAGATGATATATCCCCAAGCTGATAGGTCATACTGCAAAGGAGGATGACTTTTTTCCTTTTGAAAATTAGCCTATTCAATCAAAATCTCTTGGAAATAATGATTGATTTTCTGTGTATAGCTGGCACTCCACTTGGAATTATCTGCTGCCTGAATCTTCCTTATACTGCAGCACTGCATATACCATCCAAGTATGATATGTTACAGCCAAGATCCAAATGCCTTTTAACTTCCACAGTGGAGAACGAAAAGCTGGTAATGCAGTGAATTATTTCAGGTTAGAATGAATTTCTATAGACAAACAGCTGGTTGTTAGAGAAAGCATTATGCACTGATGATGATCCTTGGTAAATGAAAATGTGAAGAGATTTCACAAGTATTTTTAGCTTCACAGGTATTTTATAGGGATCTTTTTCTGACACCAAATACTTAAATAAAGGCAAAATGTCCTATTTTAATTATCTTGGGGAAAGGAAAAAAGTAGCACAATGAAAATGTTTACTTATTTTTCTTTCCCTTCCTCTAAGGATATTAGCTGGCACTATTTATTTAACTATCTGTTTACATTACATTGAGTATCAAATACTTAATGCACCTCCAAAATGTACCTCTATACATTTAAGGTAAATGAACTCCCCAAAGTGATGAGGGAACTAGCCTGGATGCTTGGTTAATAGGTATATGCGAATATACAGATGATAAAGTAAATCAAGGAAGAACTTCGGAAAGAACACTCACCTATCCCTCTCTAGTGAGACACATTTCATATTTGTACTGTGATTCCCTGTGCATTTCTCTTTTTGCTGTTTGACTGGGAGCACCTATTTCAGTGTGTGAACCATATGTCCTTCGCAATGGCAGCCATGAGCATGGTCCATAGAATTATACCCGAAAATGCCATCATAGATAACCATCTTCCCAAAGGAAAGAGTTATTCTCTGTGAGGACGCTGATGTCTCTCTGCTTTGAGCCTTATCCACTCCTCAATCCACGCTCCACACACTATCCAGCAGTATATTGGGCTGGCCAAAAAGTTTGTTCAAGTTTTTCCATACTATCTTATGGAAAACCCAAATATTTTGGCCAAGCCAATAATTTTTAAATGTCTTTCTGCAGATAAGAGGGAAAATGAAAATTGTCTGATTAGTATCATTTTAAATTTATAACCATTAACATTCAAAAGACTTCAAATCTCATTATGTTTTTCTGTCAGTTGACTCTTCGCCATTATGTCTCTGACTGACTCCAAATTCCTCTTGTCTCAGTTCATGAGAGAGCTCATCCTATATTTCACATGGAAAAAAAAAAAAAAAAGAATCCCTAAAGCATGCCCCTAATTNTCAGTTGACTCTTCGCCATTATGTCTCTGACTGACTCCAAATTCCTCTTGTCTCAGTTCATGAGAGAGCTCATCCTATATTTCACATGGAAAAAAAAAAAAAAAAGAATCCCTAAAGCATAGCCCCTAATTTTAGTCCACAACTAAATATTCAAGATTTCCTACCCACCTCTCCCTCTCTGTCTCTCTAGGTAAAGTAGAGAAAGCGTCGGTTTCATTAAAGGTCAACTCCACTCCACAGAGTCCTGTCATTACCTTTTCCACATAACAGGACCCTGCCTTCAACGGTCATCACATCCCTTACTGCTTTATTAATATCTTCTTCCTCACCAAAGCTTTAAGTGTACATTAGTTTATATTATGACTGAGAGAAGAGAGATGGTGAGAGGAGGGATGAAAGAAAGGAAAGAAAAGAAAAGGAAAAGAAAAGAAAGGAAGGAAAAGAACATGATATCTTCCTTTGATATCCTGACCCTTCTTCAGCTACTAACTTATATAACTTTCCACTTCTTTCCTCAGCCAAAGTTCTTGAAAGTTACCTAAAAAAAAAAAATTTTTTTTTCTTCACTCATTACCCCATCTTCCTTTACTCTTCTGCTTGTACCTGAGCATATGGCAACATCACCCACGGTTGCTTACATTAAGCACTTGCAATACATCACTGAATATTCTCTTTTGTACCCTCTATATTTTCCAAATGATCAGTTTTCCCTGTAAAATACACCTTGAATTTGTCCACTCGTTTGTATCTCCATTCACTACCATCCCAAATCAAATCACCATTATTACACAAATGAACCAAAACATCTGATTCTAAAATTCCTCACCCTTTCCCCACTTCACTTTCTTCCAATACATTCTCCTCATAGCAAAGTAAATTTCTCAAAACCAAAATCATGTTATTCTGTTATTGAAAGTGTCTCAATAGTGTCTCATTGATTGCCCAAGGGAAAAAATTCTAGATCCTTACTATCACTTTCAAAGCCCTGAGCAATGTGGATTCTGGTTCATCTGCATTATTTAACCCCTCTGCCATTTACTTCACAAGGATTCTCCATCTCAGATCTCAATTCACCTATTTAAAACAGAAGGGGTTTTCTGTGTCAGGATCTTTACATGTGGCTTCTTCTCTCTCCAAGCCAGCATGACCTCATGCCAAATTTCAAAGACACTTTCTTATCCTGCCAACGTCAGTGAAGAGTTAGTTCTGACTAATCTGTCTCAAGATGCACTCTACTTTTCCTTCATATCACTTATGACACATTGCTGTTGTTCAGTTGCTCAGTTGTGTCTGACTGTTTGCGACCCCATGGACAGCAGCTCAACTCAATGGACATGAGTTTGAGCAAGCTCCAGAAGATGGTGATGGACAGATAAGCCTGGTGTGCTGCAGTTCATGGGGTCTCATAGAGTTGGACAGGACTGAGTGACTGAAAAACAACAGCATCTAAGAGCATAAAATCTTATTATAGAATGTATTTATCCATATCAAAGCAGTTCACTTTTCAGCTGCTTCTAAGCTTTCCAATTAAAAAAAAAAAAAAAAAAAAAGATCATGTTACATATGGAAACCTCAATAAAAACAAAACTAAATAAAAATAGTTTAGGACAAATAATCTGTAACAAGAATGCCCATGAACACTCTTGCTGTTTATTTTTAATATAGTTCAGTTCAATAGGGTTCTTGCTTTCTAATCAAAGAGAAATCTATATTTCTATTTATCTTTCTCAGAAGTAGTAGTAGAACTTATTTTGGTAATATCCGTCATAGGGTAAAAGGGAAAAAATTGGACCCAAAACTATCTCAGATGATGCAAAACATTTCCTTTGATGACTATCGGTAGATTTTATAATACAGACTATAAACAACTGCTGGATTTAAAAGTCACAATGGAGGTGGTCCTAAGATGGCGGAGGAATAGGATGGGGAGACTACTTTCTCCCCCATGAATTCATCAAAAGAACATTTCAATGCTGAGTAAATTCCACAAAACAACTTCTGTATGCTGGCAGAGGACATCAGGCAAACAGTAAAGCAGATCATTGGCTTCAAAAACAGGTAGGAAAAAATATAAAAGACAAAAAAAAGAGACAAAGGAGGTAGGGAGGGAGCTCCGTCCCGGGAAGGAAATCCCATCCCAGGAAGTGACTCTTAAAAAGAGAGGTTTCCAAACACCAGGAAACATTCTCACAGCCGAGTCTGTGGCGAGCCTTGGAAGCACAGAGGGCATCATAACAGGGAAGAAAAATAAATAAATAATTAAAACCAACAGATTATGAGCCCAACAGTAACTCCCCCAGAGGAAAAGCAGGGCAGACGCCTGCATCCACCGCCAGCAAGTGGGGGTTGGGCAGGGAGGAGTGGGAGACGCAGGTGGCAGTGCTTTCTAAGAATCGGGCCATGGGAGGTGCAGGCTGCAGTGCTTTTTTGAGAATAGGGCCAGAGCGAACTAACTTGTGCTAACAAACCAGACTGTGGGATAGCTACCACGTGAAACGCTTGAA
This sequence comes from Neotragus pygmaeus, assembly GCA_006410875.1. Classification (NCBI taxonomy): domain Eukaryota; kingdom Metazoa; phylum Chordata; class Mammalia; order Artiodactyla; family Bovidae; genus Neotragus; species Neotragus pygmaeus. Next base: position 12,504 of record SJYV01024399.1, on the reverse strand, counting down.
CATAAGACACCGCCAGGACAAAGGATGGATCAGAAATAGCCGGTCGCAGACCAACCCANCCTGAGACTATTGTAAAAATAAAACCGAAAACCAGAAACAGGAGGCTTAAGTCAAAATCCTGAGAACATCAGAGAAATCCTGAATCCAGGGAACATTATTTGATGGGAGCTCATCAAATGCCTCCATAACCTACACTGAAACCAAGCACGACCCAAGGGCCAACAAGTTCCAGAGCAAGACATACCACACAAATTCTCCAGCAACACAGGAACACACCCCTGAGCTTCAATATACAGGCAACTAAAAACTACTCCAAAACCACTGACGTCTCATAACCCATTACTGGACACTTCATAGCACTCCAGAGAGAAGAAATCCAGCTCCACCCACCAGAACTTCAACACAAGCCTCCCTAATCAAGAAACCTTGACAAGCCACTGATACAACCCCACACAGAGTGAGGAAACTCCATAATAAAGAGAACTCCACAAATTCCTAGAATATAGAAAGGCGACCCCAAATACAGCAATATAACCAAGATGAAGAGACAGAGGAATAACCAGCAGGTAAACGAACAGGAGAAATGCCCACCAAACCAAACAAAAGAGGATGAGATAGGGAATCTACATGAGAAAGAATTCCGAATATTGATAGTGAAAATGATCCAAAATCTTGAAATCAAAATGGAAGCACAGATAAATAGCCTGGAGACAAGGATTGAGAAGATGCAAGAAAGGTTTAACAAGGACCTAGAAGAAATAAAAAAGAGTCAATATACAANTGAGAGAATGGCATTGAAGCATGTATACTATCATGTAAGAAACAAGGCACCAGTCTATGTTCGATGAAAGATGCAGGATGCTTGGGGCTGGTGCACGGGGATGATCCAGAGAGACGATGTGGGGTTGAAGGTGGAAGGGGGATTCAGGATTGGGAGCTCATGTACACCTGTGGTGGATTCATGTCAATGTATGGCAAAACCAATACAGTATTGTTAAGTAGAATAAAGTAAAAATAAATAAATAAATAAATAAATAAAATTTTAATCCATGTAAAAAAATAAAAATAAAAATAAAAGTCACAATGGCATATAGCAGGATTATGAGTGTTGCAACTTTTCCTAAAATCAAGGAAAACAACCATCCATTTGAATTAAAGTGAATTCTCTCTTTAAGCATTTCTAATAACAACCAAAGCTCTAGACAGGAGCATATGTATTCTAATATTTCCTCTGCATCTGGTCTTGAGTTGACATGAGGTGACAACAGTAATTTTCAGACCAATTGGCATGATGATATGGTTTATGATTATAATGAAAGTCTCTTGTTAACCACTGTATAGACTCCCAAAACAGCCAAACCCTAGGATCTGATCAGTTCCAGTTCTGCAAGTTTAACCTCTATTGGCTTCAGGTTCTAGAAACTGGAAAAATGGAATATTTCATTAAGTTCAACTTCTAGTTCTATATTCTTAATGAGAAAAATCATGGCAGGTTTAGGAAAATAATTAATGAACCACAGAATTAATATCAAAGAGACCTGCTGAGGTAAGCAGCACATTTTACAAAGGACAATGTAAGGTTAATTTTCCTCTAGAATGAGTGAGCTTGTGCCTAGTAGTTATGTGGACTTGAAAACCGTAAGTGTTTTTAATAAATTAAACCTAAAATGAAGGCATTTAAAATTATTAGCTGCTTATCAGCACGACACACAAAGAACACTCAAGTGTGAGATTTTTCCAGCGAAACTCATCATTAAACTTTCACTAACAATGCCATCATTTCTTTCCCTCTCTGTGATTACACCATCTCCCAGGCACAATTTTAGGTTTAACAGTCTTAAAACTAAGCGAGACTAGGAAAGCTGAGCAGGCAAATCAAATGATTAAGCTTCAAAAAGTTTTACAGGTATTTAAGCCTTGGGAATGCTTAATCAAAGTTAATGAAGAATTTAAAACAGGAGCAAAAATTAAAGCAGTAGGAAATGTTCAAGAAAAAATGACTGTTAGGTTAGGGGAAAAAAAAAAAAAACAACCTGGGAAGAGCCACAGGGAACTCATGCTAATTATCACTGACAGGAGGAACAAGTTCTAGCAAACAGAGAAAGTGACCTGAAGAACAGAAATGAGGAAATGAGCGCAGAAAAGGAAATGTAAGGTTGATATGTAAAAGGAAGGGTGCAACGTGGATTACATTTTTCAGGCAGAATATTGATTCTACTAAAATATGCTTTCCCCAACTTTCATATTATCATAAAGACAATCAGAATATCCTGAGCTCTTAATATTCATTTACTCACTCCTTCATTTGACATTATATTTGGAGCTCAGTCTATTAGAACATCTGGCTGAATTCTGTATCATGAAATTCACTACCCGCCTATCCTATGAGAATAGATCCCAGCTGCATCCCCTCATCCTATGAAATGAAATGTAAAATTTTAAACATCTCATCCTTCTTGGTTTCAGATACTGGTTATTCATCTTGAACTAGGGTTAACCCTGACAGATATACTATCCGTAAATCACCACATAATATAATATTTTCTGGAATATCTTATTGTAAATACATACTAGGCATTTGCATCTGTGGCACTGTTTTGATTTATCAAATGATATCAAAATGTACAGATAACAGAAACTAAATAGCTGGTCCAAACCTAAAGAAGCACTTCCTTCGGCTCAATCACAACTGCATCCTTATTTGCTTCAGTTATATCTGATTCCGTGTGTGTCTGACTTTATGTGACCCCTGGACTGTAGCCTGCCAGGCTACACTCTCCATGGGATTCTCTAGGCAAGGATATTGGACTGTGTTGCCATTTCCTCCTGCAGGGAATCTTCCCAACAGGGATCAAAACTGGGTGTCCTATGCCTCCTGCACTGGCAACCGGGTTCTTTACCACTAGCACCACCAATTTATCAGACTATCCACGTGTGATTTAACTGAATCCTGAAATGGATATATTTCCAAAGGTTGGCACCAAAGAGTAATTAAAGCCACCTTCCAGGATAACTATATTTACAGAATTGCACAGAAAGTGGACTAACCTCAGTACTCTCTCCTATTGCAGAAAATACTGTGTTTGGCCATTTCTCTATTGTTGGCAATGTAATGTAAATCCTAAACACATCATAAATAGTCTACCAAATAGTTATCAAAGACAGGGATTTGCCCACTGAACTTTTAGCTTTGGCTTTCTCTTGGGGAAGGAGGTAGGGTTAACAAGATAGAAACTATAACCACAAAATAATGCCAAGGAGCATTAAATCTAACCTTGTGGGGATTTGCAGTGTGATATAAGGGCTCATTAAGGCTCTGATAATCACAGTGGGTTGTGAGGAGCTATGCCTTACTCCTTGTCCCCTTCTGGCCATCAAAACAGCGAAGAATGTGGGCCCAAAGGCCATCCTTGGTCTCCAGGGGCAGGCACTGGCACGTCATCTGAGGAGGGATCTAGAACTGTGACCCCTCCTCATGTCCCCATCTTGGAGCAGTCACAAGAAGAGGGTCAGAGGTTACAACTGACGGGGGATAACTGGTTTTTAGAGATGCCTGCTTTCATTCGCAAGCTATGTTTACTATTAAAAATTTAAAACTGAAAAAAGTGCTGTTTCTCATCAGTTAGCATTGCCTTTGAAGGCAACATGTACTTAAGGAAACAAATTCATCCACCTCTGACATTGTTTGCAGGGTCTAACCTTTGCCAACAGATTAAAGCATCAGCAAGGAGCCCAAAAGAAAGTGCTTATGCACACAGTACAAGGGCTATGATTTAGTAATGTTCACACAGCAATTTATATTTACTGACTGTTACAATGATATCCATTATTTATTCTTCAAGACTTATATCTTTCTTTTTTTTTTAGATAAGGAAAACAAGGCATTCATTAGTTAATAAAGAATCATACAGACTGAGTCAGACTGTATCTATACAGAAAAAACCAACTTTTTAGAAAATAAAAAATGAGCCTAAAATGTTTGTATGATGTTAAATAGACCAATTGCACTGAAATAATTTCTTACCAGTAAAATTCTTTTTTTTTTTTCAAAATAATGTTACATTAAATCCCTTATAAAGAAGACTAAAAACTGCATTGTACTAGTAGAATCTTACTAATATTTGCTAACATGTACAAATTATTAGGGCATTTAATGTTTTTATGAATTAAAAAATATTGAATCAGAGAGCATGGATAACATTTCCAGGCATCTTTCACCCTCAGCAACTGTGAATTTCAGAATTCCTGAACTCCACAGACCATAGGACCACTAGCTAACAGTAAAAAATGATAACTTCAATAAAACTGATATGTCTGTGGATACATAATGCAATAGTGTCTGAGCCGGGGATGCAGTGAAACGTTTGAATGTAGTCATTTAATTAGTGAGCAAACCATCCAATCCAGAGCAGGATGAAATGGCAAGAATCAACAGAAGAAGCACCTACACAGGGTTATAGACAGAGTGCAGGGGGGAAACTCCCTGATCTTCGTTACAGAGCTGTCCTCTCTCGGGCAAAAAGCAATGACTTGAAACTAAGAGATGCTGGGCTGGAAGAAGCACACGCCAGAATCAAGACTGCCGGGAGAAATTTCAATAACCTCAGATACGCAGATGACACCACCCTTATGGCAGAAAGTGAAGAGGAGCTAAAGAGCCTCTTGATGAAAGTGAAAGAGAGTGAAAAAGTTGGCTTAAAGCTCAACTTTTAGAAAACGAAGATCATGGCATCTGGTCCCATCACTTCATGGCAAATAGATGGGGATCTGAGTGGTAATCTGATCTATGCTTTAATTTCCTCATTATAAAACATGATTAATATTAGCATCTTCTTAGTAGGACACTGAAAAGTAATATATGGGATAATCCAGGTAACATATATGACCCGGTGCCTGGCATATAATAAATACCCAATTAAATCTAGAGACTATTTAACATCCCTACTACAAATGAACATTTTTCTGTAGAATACAATAAAAAAGAACTTAAATTTAAACATTTCCAAATCTGTCCCAATATTAAATATTTTGAATAATGCATATTGTGTCCCACTAATTTGAAATGCCACCACTATTATATACTAAATGACTACAGGTGTTTGGATATGTTTCTAGACTTTTTATTGAAGTCCACTGATCTTCCTGAATAGTAATGCAACATCCTACAGTATTAAAATCAGTATGGCTGAATAATGTTTTAATTACTTGTAGTGCAATTATCCCTTCATAATTATTCTTTTTTTTTTTTTTTTTTTTCCAGAAAATGCCCTTGACTAATCAAGCAGCCAAAACTTCTGGTTAAGGCTCCAAGAGAGAATTAACAAAAGTATATGAAAATGTCATTTTCTAAAGCACACTCTGAGGGCTTCCTCTAATATTCGCTGGAAAAGTCCAAGGTGAACTTTTCTGTCTAAATTTTATCTGAACCTTAATCACTTCCTAGGTTCTGTCTAGCAGAGCAGAAGTATACAAAGGTCAGTAAAATGAAATGAAATGAAGTTGCTTCAGTTGTGTCCGACTCTTTACAACCCAATGAATTATAGCCTGCCAGGCTCCTCCGTCCATGGGATTTTCCAGGTAATACTGGAGTGGGTTGCCATTTCCTTCTCCAGAGGATCTTCCTAACCCAGGGATTTAACCTGGGTCTCCAGTATTGCAGGCAGACTCTTACCATCTGAGACACCAGGGAAGTACTAACTGTCTAAAAAAAAAAATCAGGCTTTAAAGACATCTTTGTAAGGATCTCATTGAGGAATACAGGGAGCCTCCTCAAACCATTTCCTAAACCTAGTCCCAGGGACCCACAGGATCCGATTCATCACAGGATCATGGTCAGCCAATCCAAGATGATGCTGCTCCATCCACAACTTCAAGGAAGAAGAAACCAAACACCTGCGGTGCCTGGGTAAGGCTGGTCCAAAAACCAGCTCTTTCTTGGAGTACCTCTGTTTTGCAGAGTACAGTTGGTGTCTGTGGGAGTCGGATTTGCCTCACTTATCTGGTCAGTCATCACCCCTGTGGTGCAAGCTAATGAAGGGGAAAGACAGGTGCCAGATGTATTAGCATTACTCTACTCCTTCCAAGAGAATAGACTTAAAATCCCCCCATAGAAACATAAGAACAAAAAAGAAGCTCCTTAGCATATTGCTTCAAATCAATATATGCCATTTAAATGAGAGAAAGCTTTCAGATATGCACAGTGGCCTGATTTCTGCCCTACCTCCTATTTAACAGTTCCAGGTTTCTGCATGCAAAGCACATGTTTTGACAGGTCACTGTAGACTGGTAAAATGCCGTGTACACATTCCTATTCTACTTGTTTTTTATTTCACAATAAATACCTTGTTAAGACTTTCCAAATTAAATTTACATTTTGTAATGGGCTCTCTTGGCTCCTTTTACTTTCTCCAGGGATTGGGAAACTGAAAAGAAAAAGAAACTGAGAAGGAATCATTTAATAGAAATTTATAAATTGTGCTGAATATAGAATAAACAATAAAAATAATAAAACAAATAAATAAACAATAAAAAACTTCTGTTTTTTTTTTCCGAATTAATTCTTGCCATAAAGTAGATGGAGAGTATGAAAATGAAAAAAAAAAGGCATAGGAAAAGTGTCTATGATACCTTAAGACTCTTTAGAGCTAGTGAGAGAAAGGTTAAGTTTAACAGATGTGTAGATGGCAGAAAGGGTCCATGCCAAATCTCCTGATAAAGGGGAAATGGCTGAGATGCTGGAAGGGAAAAAAGCTCAGGAAGTGTATTAGGCTATTCAAAAAGAAACTTCAGGTTTTCTTCCACAAGAAATTTTTAAAAAGATAAAAGGGCAGGAAGGCATATCTTAAAAGATCAATAGGAATCTGTGATGACATCAAATTTTATGAGAATCTGTGCACACAACAGGGCAAATAGTTACGAGGAGAATGTTTAAAATATAGAATTGGAAATGTTAGATCACATAATAAGCTAAGCTTGATAATACATACATATATATATATATATATATATATATATATATGGCAAGCAATACAGTCTCCTCCTTCTGTTTTACTTGCCATTCAGATCCAAAAGGGCCAGAAAAGCAAATGTCTTTGTTCCTCATAGAGGTACAGATGAATGAATATTTGGGGTAGAGAGTGTGGTGCTGCTCTGCTAATTTTCTTCTGCCCTGGACGACAACTGTTGATTAAAGATGGTTAGGGTCAATACCAGCATGAATCTAGCCAGGTATGGAGCTGGAACAGGCACTTTCTAATTCCAAATGAACTGAAGACTCTCAGTCACGTTCAGTTATTGGTGAACTTCCTGGTTTGTCTAAGATAGTCCCAGTTTATGCCTGCCTTTCTGGCATACTTATTAATAGACCTCCTTTTTCTTTTAAAAATATCTTTACTTGGATGATAAATTATGTGGTCATCTTTAACAAGCATCAGAATGCCAAGAGTATGTAGCATTGAATCACTCTTCATCATTTTTGAGAATCTATGGAGAGCACAATCGGTGTTGTGAAAGTTAAGATGAGCATATGTTCTGATTTTCAAAAGTGGAAAGAAGGAATATGTTATTATTTTGACCAAAGAATATGAAACTTGACATTAATAACTGGAGGGACAGGTTATCATACAAATTTTATGATGACTTTGAGAGTAGAAAAAGCAGCTGCTAAGAAGGAACATGGGTTTATCAAGACTAAATTAGATGAGATCCATCTTCATTCCTTCTTTTACAGGTTACTCTTGTACTTGCCATGGGATTTCTGTAGACAGATGGAATGTGGATTTTAAAAAGACCTCAAACAAAGAACTTCTTGATATTCTTAGAAACAAGATAGAAATACAAACTGTTATACAGTTTGATGGATTTTAATTGGTTGAATGACGATTCCAAATAGTGTTGACTAATGTTCACTAATGAGCAACATTAACTCTGCCCTTGGCACTGTCCTTTTCAATATTTTTCTCACCAAATTGGATTAAGACGTGCTGATCAAAGTTACATCTGACACATGGCAATAACAGATACTGAGATATCAGAGTCAGGAGCCAAAATTATCTCATCAGACTAAGAAAATGAGCCAAGGCTTAAAAATTAAATTTCATGGGGAGAAACAATTTCATGGGGAGAGATTTATTTTCCAAAAACCAGTTGCACAAAAATGAGAGAGGAGGTGAGATTATATAGTAGTTCATATGAAAAAGAAATAAAGGTTTTGCTGACTGAAAATCATAGAGTGGTTAGCTGGCCACAAAAACACTGGCATCAACATCGAGAAGGTGATATATCACTTCCATGTGAACCCAGCATGTCACACTCCAAATAACATGTTGTATACTGGAATCTCAAGCTTAAGCAAGACAGTGGCAAATTAGAAACCAGGCAGAGAATGATAGGATAGTAAATTGTAACAGCCATTAAAAAAAAAAAAGAATAATAAATACAAGGACAATAATAACAAAGTTTTCAGCTCTTTATCTGCAGTTCCAAAATCCAAAAAGGTGGAAAACCAAAACACATTTAACTCAACTGATGCCAAACCCTGACTTGAAATAAAGAGAGGCTGTCTTTATCTATTCTAACTTAGTGTGCCTATTCATACATTTATCTGAAAAATTATCCATGTGCCTAGTTACAGGATTCTGCCCTCTGCCCTGCTGCAAATATTATATAATACCTCCATTTATTTCCTCATTGCCTTTTACATAAAAATCCAATAACAAGAACTTAAAAAAAAATCAAATCTCAAGGGTTTGAGGTAAATGACAACAATAGCAATCATTGTTATTGATATAATAATTATATAAGTATAATCACATGTTACAGTTTTATTATATAATATCATTTCAAACATAATGATAATTATAATAATAGTTAACAGGTAAATAGTACTATGTGCCACTGTGCTGTGACAGCATTCACACCAGCAAACATCATGGCAGCAGAGGTCAGGACCCAAGAGCAACAGGTGGCCAAGAGAAGCAACAAGAGTAGCCTGTCAGACTTGTGCCTCCCTCTGCATTTGCTGTTGGAAGCAGAGTTCATGACCTTTGTGGACAATTTAAGGAAAACTTCTCAAAGCAGAGATAGACTTTTAAGATATAAAAGACCATCTTGCTCTATAAAGGGGAGTCTGAGCCTCTACTCAATATATGAATTGTAGTTCTGGTCACATTTCTAGGCAGAGATCTAAAATCACTGATATGCCATAAAGGCATGAATGGATGTGGGCCAAGCCATCAGGTTCATGCCCTGGTATGAGAAGAGGAAGGGAACTCCCAGGCCAGATACCTCAGGCTCCCTGGTATAGGGGAGATGATGAACTCTTAGGATATGCAGAGCCATTTTCTCCAGGTAGGTCCTTTCCAGGCAGTCATGACATGCAGAGGATTGCAGACAAATTCTACAATGTCACATGAAGAGTAGGCATTACTGGGGAAATTTACAACGACTAGATCATCAAGAAAAGAACCCGTGATTCTGCATCTTCCCACTGTATTTATAAAGAGGAGTGTAGGGCTGTGAGCTGTTAACACACAGTGTGGGTTGCAATTTTTTTTTCTTTTGAAAGAGAAAACTCATGCTTGTCAAATTTGTCATAGTAGATGTTATCTTGAGTGCTTTAATCCTTCCAATTTCTAATGTTCAGATGTATGTCTTAAACATAAAAGTTTAAAGAGACATTAGCCAGAAAAGTAGACTACATGACCTTTAAGATACTTTCCAACTCAGAATGTCTTTGGTTTTATGAGATGCTCTGGAGAAGTATTACACATTATTAATATTTCCCCTAATCTTAGTTGGCATTCTATTAGCCTTCTTCCTTGATACTGCACAGTGAATAAAGAACTTAAATGTATCAATATAGACCTTTGTCCTCAAGTCTCTTAACTGATTCAGTACATTAAAAACTCCACTCAGGTTGAACATCATCTCTACCTAACTCACACACTACAATTCAATCTCTTCTGATTCTTATTCCATCTTTCAACTTGCCAGATTCTTCTCATTTATTTCCTTCTCCTACTGATGTGTTAACTCAACAAAACCCATATTGCAGCTCAACTGTACTGCTTAGCAGAGATTTGATAGACTCCAAACAGTAACAGAGTAGATTTATAGTTATCTGTGTCATAATGATTGAGGGATATAAAAGGTGTGTTTTTCTCTAGTTATAATCCTTAAATGCAGGTAATAGCATTTTCTGTGATCTCTTTGGAATCCTTTCTCATTTAAATGAGAGGCTACTTTGTCTTCCTGCAGTGGGTGCTTATGCCTCCAAGTCTGCTTCTGTAAGTTTTTATCTATATTCAAAGCTAGTTCCAGCTTCACATCAGTTATGTTCAGTCAGACTGTAGAGTGAATCAAACATAGATTTCAAGGAAATCTACCAGGTCCTTGTACTGTTAGATACTAAGGAAATAATGAGATGCAGTTGCTGGCTCCCAAGAACTCATAATATAAAAATAAAAAATAACTAAAATTTAGTAAGTATAACAAAGGAGAGAAGTACAACTGGCCAGCTCAAGAGGATCACATGACCCCCAGAGAGGAGGAAACATCATTTGTTCTTAGCAAGTTATCAGGGCAATGAAAACATTCACTTGTAAGTTTACCTAAATAACATAGATGAAAGTCACTAGCAGTTACTATGTTTGTGCATATCTGAACTCAAAACCTGAGTGAGGACAAATTATTGAAAAAGAAAAAAAAAAAAAANGCAATGAAAACATTCACTTGTAAGTTTACCTAAATAACATAGATGAAAGTCACTAGCAGTTACTATGTTTGTGCATATCTGAACTCAAAACCTGAGTGAGGACAAATTATTGAAAAAAAAAAAAAAAAAAAACATGAATCAGAGATTTGGTCACATCTCTAAGCAGAGATCTACACTGATGTGCCATTAATGCATGGATGGTTGTGGGTCAAGACATTAGGTTCATGCCCTGGTATGAGAAGAGGAAAGGAACTTCCAGGTCAGTCACCTTCGGTTCAAACAGCCTCTTCTTTTTGTCCCAGGCAGACGTGGAGATGTCATCACTTTCTACGGGTGTCATGACATGAATACAGAAAGTGAGGAGCCCTGGAAAGATACCCCTTGGAAATTTAGAGGTGATTAGACAGCATCATCAATGCAATGGGCATGAATTTGTGCAAACTCCAGGAGACAGTGAAGGACAGGGAAATGGCTGCAGTGCATGGGGTCACAAAGAGTCAGACATGACTTAGCAACAGAATAACAACATGTTAGTGGGTATCATTGGTTTGAAGCAGCAACACTGATGAAATCAAACACGTACAACACTAAGATTTCATATTAAAGATTGTGATTTGATCACTTCCCTTTGAAAACTCCTTCTGGGCATAGAAATTACACAGATCTAAAAAAAGATACTGACTTCTGCTCTCTGTTTCTTATATTTAAGTGATATCTGTTACATGTTAATACTTGATAAATAGATACAGACTGGTGTCCGAATTTCAAGGCAAAGAAAATCAAATAATATCATGGAGGGATATGATTTTGAAGAATTTTTGTGTAAATGCAGCTTTTCATCACTAAAGAGCTACTGAGTGTTGTATTTGCTTGAAGTTAGGAGGAAAAATGTGTTGGTTCTGAAAGATTCTCTGGGCAAAGGGAGGAAAAATAATAATATAATAAAAAGGAAATATTTTTATCTGAGATTGTTAAAGCAAATAAAACAGTTTTATGCTTTAAACTGCTTGTTAAAGCAGTTTTAAACCAGTGGTTCTCCTCTTTCTAATAAGAGAATTTCTTACTCTGTCCAAAAATACAGACCAGGAAAAAAAAGAAAGAACCCAGCAACATTTATTTCATAAGTGTTTTTCCATTAAGAGGTGCTCAGCTACCTGGAAGACTTTCTGCCTCTTCACTGCGCTTCTGCTGCCTTCTTTTTAACTGATATCCAGGTCCTAGCTAGGGCTATATCTAACATCTCAATTTTGGGAATAAAGTTTTTCAAAGTTAATTCTTGGTGGGGGTGGTGAGGCTGCCAATCAAACATTAGGTCTCCTCCACTGTCTTAAATGCAGATAATTAAAAAAAAAATACTATTGTAACTAACAATTTGAAAACTGATGCTAAATTCAGAAATGTCTGTGTCTGGAGGTCTACAGATCATTCTTTTTTAATTATTATTATTATTTTACTTTACAATATTGTATTGGTTTTGCCACACATCAAAATGAATCCACCATGGGTATACACGTGTTCCTAACCCCGAATCCCCCTCCCATCTCCCCCCCACACCATCCTTCTGGGTCATCCCAGTGCACCAGCCCCAAGCATCCTGCACCCTGCATCAAACCTAGACTGGCGATTTGTTTCTTATATGATATTATACATGTTTCAATGCCATTCTCCCAAGTCATCCCACCCTCTCTCTCTCCCACAGAGTCCAAAAGTCTGTTCTATACATCTGTGTCTCTTTTGCTGTCTCCTATACAGGGTTATTGTTACCATCTTTCTAAATTCCATATATATGC
>SJYV01024397.1:0-10702 GCA_006410875.1 Neotragus pygmaeus | reverse complement strand
GACAGAGGGTGAGATGGCTGGATGGCATCACCGACTCAATGGACATAAGTTTGGGTGAACTCCGGGAGTTGGCGATGGACAGGGAGGCCTGTTGTGCTGCGATTCATGGGGTCGCAAAGAGTCGGACATGACTAAGTGAATTAATTGAACTGAACTGAACTGAAACTGGCATCTGTATGAAATCCATCTGCCAGTCCTCTCCTGGGTAGGTTCAGCATTGTTGAATGGTGTGGGCTAGCGGGCTAGCTAGAGTCTTCAAGCTCCTTGGGGGTTAATTGTCAAGTGGAACAAGAGGATACCAGTTTCCTTAAAATTGTTTGGAGACCTGTTCCTCTGAAGGACCTTTTTAGTAGTCTTTGTGATGCCTTCTTTCCTAAATGAGTGGTGGCATGTAAGGAGTCAACCAACTTCTAATGGAGGTTCCTGGGCAGAAAAAGGAGTCCCTCCTTTTGGAATCACCCCATATGATTTTCTTCAAAGCCCTCATTTCATTTTAAGAGTCTCACCTTCAGTATATGAAGGAGTTTCTGGCAAATTAGTCTGTGGAACTAAGGTTGAAACCACTTTTGAGTCACTGCCTTGTAATGCTGCTCTCTTAGCTGCCTGATTGTCTGCTTGGTTCCCCCATGCCTCTTCTGTGCTCCCTTTTTGGTGTCCTTTACAGTGGGAGACTGAAGTCTCAGAGGGAAAATAAACTGCCTCCAAGAGCCTAAGGATTTGATCACCATATTTGATTAGGGACCCTCAGGTGGTCAAGTGGGTTCTTTCTTTCCAAATAGCAACATGTGCATNTTTTGGTGTCCTTTACAGTGGGAGACTGAAGTCTCAGAGGGAAAATAAACTGCCTCCAAGAGCCTAAGGATTTGATCACCATATTTGATTAGGGACCCTCAGGTGGTCAAGTGGGTTCTTTCTTTCCAAATAGCAACATGTGCATGATGCATCAGAAAGGCATACTTGGAGTCAGTATAAATAACTATTCTTTTTCCTTTTCCCAGCTCTAAACCTTGAGTCAGGGCAATGAGCTCAGCCAATTGGACTGAAGTACTCAGTGGCAAAGGTTTAGCCTCTATGGTCTCAAAATTGGAGAATACTGCATATCTAGCTCTTCTTTTTCCATCCAAGAGAAAGTTGTTTCCTTCAGTGTACCAGATTTCCTCAGGACTGGTCAGAGGATCTTCTGACAATCCCTCTTGGGGTTTTGTTCAGTGGTCCAAATTTCCTAGGCAAAAGAGAAAGCAGAGAGAGTCCTCGGGGGTTAAGCAGGAGGATGGCATGTTTAAGAATCTCACAAGGGAATATATTCAGGCCTGGATTTTCTATCAGCACTACTTGATATCTGAGGACCCTTTGATCAGGCATCATACTCCATAAATAGCCTCTCTCATTCAGGAATTGTTTCACTTGGTGGCTGTTAAAAACAGTTTGCCCCCAAGAAAGGGTTTTAAAGCATCTTCTATCAGGACTACAACAGCTGCAAGATTTTGAAGGCAGGGAAAGATCTCTTCTCATTAAGGGAAGAGAACACTCAGGGGCCACCAGAAACTGGTAGGGATATATTTGTTAATCCCAGCAACAAAGAAGTGCTTGTGTGAATTTTTTGTAATTGTTTTTCCTGTAGCATCCAAAATAGTACAGGTTTGGGAGGAGAAGGTGCCAAAGTAGGTCAGGGCAGAGTAGGTAGCCCCTATGTTAACCAAGAAATCTCAGACCTACCTGCCACATCAAGCTGTACTCTTGCCTCCAGCCCTGTGATGGTTATCTGTGACAGGCAGGCTGGCTGGAGCGGGCCACTTCAGTCCTGTTGAACCATAGTGAGGGAAGACTTGGCACCTGACCTTGAGGCTCTTGGTTCCCAAGAGAAGAGTGCCATCCAATGTCCCAATTGATGGTATCTGTAGCAAGCCTTTTCAGGAAACTTGTCATGATTTGGACACTCTTTGACCCAATGTCCCGCCTGTCTACACATTAGGCATTTTCCTAGTGCCTTGTCCTTCAAGGACTTGGGGTTTGTCATAGGGCTTCTGTGGAGGGTGGCCGGCATCTAGGTGTGACTTATCTCTTTCATTTTCTCCCTTTCCTGGGCTTTAGCTTCCCTCTCCTGTTTACAGTTATAANCTTTCTAAGGCCCACTTGACTTCACATTCCAGGATGTCTGGCTCTAGATGAGTGATCTCACCATCGTGATGCCTTGACTATATGGACCTTTGTCAGCAGAGTGGTGTCTCTGCTTTTCAACACACTGTCTAGTTCTGTCATCACTCTCCTGCCGAGAAGCAAATGTCTCCTGGTTTCATAGCTGCGGTCACCGTCCGCTCTCCAGTCTTTCCCCTTTTGTTGTTTTCTTGTATTATTAAGTGATTTTGGAGTCCAAGAAGAGGAAGTCTGTCACTGCTTCTACATTTCCCCCTTCTGTTTGGCATGCAGTGATGGGGCTAGAAATGGCGACCCACTCTGGAATTCTTGCCTGGAGAATCCTGTGGATGGAGGAACTTGGTGGGCTACAATGCACGGGTCACAAAGTGTTGGACACGACTGAGCGACTTCACTAATGGGGCTGGATGCCACGATCGTAGTTTTCTTTTTATCTTTAGGCTTAAGCAGACTCTTTCACTCTCCTCCTTCACCCTCATCCAGAGGCTCTCTTGTTCCTCTTCACTTTCTGCCATTAGAATGGTATCATCTGTATATCTGAGGTTGTCAGTGTTTCTCCTGCCTATCTTGATTCCAGCTTGTAACTCATCCAGCCTGGCATTTCTCACGATGTGCTGCTCAGCATATAGGTTAAACAAACAGGGTGACAGCAGACAGCCCTGTCTTACTTCTTTCTCTATCTTGAACCAATCAGTTGCTCCACACAGGGTTCTAACTGTTGCTTCTTGACCCACANAAAAAAAAAAGAAGAAGTGTTCAAAAGGACTGGAGTGCAGGTGAATCATATATGTAACTATTCTTTAAAATATAGAGATCTGTAAAAAATTCAGTAAATAAAGATAGGCCTGGGAATTCCCTGGCAGTCTAAGTGTGTTTTCACTGCTGAGGGTGTAGGTTTAATCCCTGGTTGAGGACTAAGATCCCATGAGCTACATGGCATGGCCCCCCCCAACAAGTCTGCAAAGGTAATTCTAAAAGTATTTCATTTCGTTTAAACAGTTAGGGTTTGTTAAAATTAAAAAAAAAAACTTTGTAGGAGAATGCTGTGGGTGACATGGCAACGTAGGAATAGGTCTCAGTACACTTTACTCTGGATGGATTTTCTGATAGCAATCTTAATGAAATAACCTTTTTTTGAGTATTGGCTTTGAGTGTGTGTGAAGTTTATGTTTAAGTTGTCCTCATTATTGATAGGAGGGATCAAAATGGATAGGTATATATAATAAACCAGGAATTTGACAAGTAAAAACTACAAGTTTTGTGTCCAGGTTGAGCCTTTTTCAGCTTTTCATTTTTTCTGCGAGCTCATACCTTCTATGGGTAGCAAAGGATGAGTTGCTATGAGTAGCTTACAATGTTAATTGCTCAGTCGTATCCAACCATTTGAGACCCATGGACTGTAGCCTGCCAAGTTCCACTGTTCATGGAATTCTCCAGGCAAGAATAGTGCGTAGGTTACAGATTACCTAATTCATAGATGAAACATTGAGTTAGAAGCAGTTATAGAGCTAAGTTAGATCTTCATTGAGGCTTTGCTTGTGGCTCAGATGGTAAAGAATCTGCTTGCAGTGAAGACTCAGGTTCAGTCTGTGGCTCGGGAAGATCCCCTGGAGGAGGAGATGACAACCCACTCCAGTATTCTTGTCTGGAGAACTGCATGGACAGGGGAGATTGGTGGGTTACACCCACAGGGTCACAGAGAGTGGTGTCAACTGAGATCTTCATCAGTGTCAGTTGGTAGTGATTTACCTAAGACATCCTGTGTTTGTTTTTGTTGAAAATATTTCTATTTTTATATTCGAAGTCTTGATTGACTGTGCTATCTTAACATGAAAATTTCTTCCGAAGCTTGATTTTTTTAGAGCTGCGTGTGTATGTGTTTTAAAGATCTTTTAAAAGATTCATGTCAATGTATGGCAAAAACCACTACAATATTGTAAAGTAATTAGCCTCCAATTAAAATAAATTTAAAATTAAAAAAAGATCTTTTTATTGTTGTAAGGGGTAGAGAAGAGTATATATGATTAGTTATTGCCAAACTAAAGCTTTGTAATGTACTCTAGTTACATTGAAGAAATGCTAATGCTTTTCATGTATTTTTTCTTTCCACCCTCCCTGTTGCCCCCTGAAGTTGGTAGGAGGGCAGTTTGATTTAGAAATGAATTTCATTATTCAAGAAGGTGAGAGTATTATCTGCATGGTGGACCTACTGGAAAAATGTGATGTTACTTGCCAAGCAGAAGTCTGGAGCATGTTTACAGCCATTCTGAAGAAAAGTATACGAAATCTTCAAATTTGCACTGAAGTAGGCCTTGTTGAAAAAGTGCTTGGGAAAATTGAAAAAGTTGACAATATGATTGCAGGTATGACTTTCTATAATACAGTGGTTGTGAGGAAATGAAGTTTGATTATAAGTACTGTAGTTTTCTTCTTTAGTAATATCTTAAGAGACACTGAGCATGTGACATGTACCTGGAACTTTATTGTCTAAACTCTTAAGCAAGCACTGTATATTTTAATTCTTCAAGAAATAGAAGTAGCTTAATTATCTTACTTGTTGCTTTCTTTGTTTCCAGATCTTTTAGTTGACATGTTGGGAGTGCTGGCTAGCTACAACTTGACAGTTCGAGAACTAAAGCTGTTCTTCAGTAAACTTCAAGGAGATAAAGGACAATGGGTAAGCTTACATGTTCTTTGATAATTGAAAATATTCCCCTCCCCAAACATTTTAGTGGCTTTTAAGCAATTGATATTGCTGCGTGCGGGTTGAATGTCAAATTGAGTAGACAAGATCATTAGAATAGCATTTAGACTTATAGGGCTGATTTTGCTATCACATGACCCAGTTGTGGAGTAAGAGAACTGAGTGTTCCAAGAAGGTTGGTAATTCGGTCCTTCTTTGAATGATTAATATTTCAAATATACATTCAACATTTACTAGAGGAAAAGGCTAAGGACAGAGAAATAAAAATGTTGGGTAGCAGCACCTAGCTTTTCTATCAATCTGAGTAGTTTTAAGTGTGGCCCTTGAACTTGATTAACCCACTCAGTGAACCAAAAGCCATGTTGTTTATTGGATCTAATCTCCTTAGGTGCATTTTCATGGTTCTTTGCAAGGGATGGAATTGGTCAGTTCAGTACAGTCNTCTGAGTAGTTTTAAGTGTGGCCCTTGAACTTGATTAACCCACTCAGTGAACCAAAAGCCATGTTGTTTATTGGATCTAATCTCCTTAGGTGCATTTTCATGGTTCTTTGCAAGGGATGGAATTGGTCAGTTCAGTATAGTCGCTCAGTTGTGTCTGACTCTTTGCGACCCCATGGACTGCAGTATGCCAGGCTTCCCTGTCCATCACCAACTCCCTGAGCTTACTCAAACTCATGTCCATTGAGTTGATGATGGCATCCACCCATCTCATCCTCTGTTGTCTTCTTTTCCTCCCACCTTCAGTCTTCCCCAGCATCAGGGTCTTTTCCAATGAGTCAGTTCTTTGCATCAGATAGCCAAAGTATTGGAGTTTCAGCTTCAGAACCATTCCTTCCAAAGAAATCCCAGGGCTGATCTCCTTCAGAATGGACTGGTTGGATCTCCTTGCAGTCCAAGGGACTCTCAAGAGTCTTCTCCAACACCACAGTTCAAAAGCATCAGTTCCTCTGCGCTCAGCTTTCTTTATAGTCCAACTCTTACATCCATACATGACTACTGGAAAAACCAAAGATTTGACTAGATGGACCTTTGTTGGCAAAGTAATGTCTCAACTTTTTAATATGCTGTCTGTGTTGTTCATAACTTTTCTTCCAAGGAGCAAATGTCTTTTAATTTCATGGCTGCAGTGGTTTTGGAGCTGAAGAAATAAAGTCTGTCACTGTTTCCACTGTTTCCCCATCTATTTGTCATGAAGTGATGAGACTGGATATCATGATGTTAGTTTTCTGAATGTTGAATTTTAAGCCAACTTTTTCACTCTCTTCTTTCGCTTTCATCAAGAGGCTCTTTATCTTCTTTGCTTACTGCCATAAGGGTGGTGTCATCTGCATATCTGAGGTTACTGATACTTCTCCTGGCAATCTTGATTCCAGCTTGTGCTTCTTCCAGCCCAGTGTTTCTCATGATGTACTCTGCATAAAAGTTAAAGAAGCAGGATGACAATATACAGCCTTGACGTACTCCTTTTCCTATTTGGAATCAGTCTGTTGTTCCATATCCAGTTCTAACTGTTGCTTCCTGACCTGCATACAGATTTCTCAGGAGGCAGGTCAGGTAGTCTGGTATTCCCATCTCTTTCAGAATTTTCCAGTTTGTTGTGATCCACACAGTCCAATGCTTTGGCATAATCAATAAAACAGAAGTAGATGTTTTTCTGGAACTCTCTTGCTCTTTCAGTGATTGAACGGATGTTAGCAATTTGATCTCTGGTTCCTTTGCCTTTTCTAAATCCAGTTTGAACATCTGGAAGATCGTGGTTCACATATTGTTGAAGCCTGGCTTGGAGAATTTTGGTATTGGTGAACTGATTTTGAACTCCAGGTGTCTCATCAACCTGTTTATTTACCCTTTAGTTACTTACCCCTAGGGAAATACTAGTAAATATTTTCTCCATTTTTGTTGCATTTCTAGGCTTATTTTAGAGCTCTTTAGAAATGGTTACCTACAGCAGTTTACTCAGCCTGTTTATCCTTAATCCAGTTCTGTTTGAGTATATCTAAGTTTGTGCTCTCCCATTATACAGTATTATATTAAAATAATTAGACTCTCTAGCTTCTTTGTATCAAACTTTAGTTCTCTGCTTGCTTTTAAGATTTTTTTTTATCACTAATTTGAAGTGATTTTAGTGTTTCTTGGTGAAGTTTACCTTGTATTTATTCTTACTAGGTGTTCTTGCATCTGTGGGATTATAATTTTCATCCAATTTGGAATCATTTTGGTCATTATTTCTCCAAATATCATTTTCTTGCCCTCTCCCACTCCTTCTGGACTCTTATTACATGTTGGTTGATCTTCTCTGCATTGTGATTTGCATTGTGCACTGAGATCTAATCACTTTTTTAAAAAAGTCTTTTCTCTTTGTGCGTCATTTTAAATTGCTTTTATTGCTATATTTTAAAGACCTTTTCTTCTACAGTTTTGTTACTATCCGTTAAACTTTTCAGATTTCAGATACTTTTAATGTCTCTAAATTCTATTTGTTTCTTCTTAAAATAGCTTTCATTTTTCCCCCTCACTCATGTTTTTTTCTTTAAACCTTTGGAAATATATAACATATCAATAGCTGCTTTAATGTTCTTACTCACTCATTCTGTCATCTTTGTATTTTCTAGGCCCGCTTTTTACTCGCTCATTGTGCTTTTACTTTTGGTCCTATTTTCTAGTTTCCTTATGTTAGTGATTTTAGGCATAGTGATGTTAGTCATGGCTCGTCGTGACCAAGTGCCTGTTGCTGGATTTTGTTACGGTTCTTTTAAGATAGTTACACTGTTGTTTGCAGGCAAATCAGTTGCTTGTGGTCCTTGCCGTCAGCCAGTCAGTCCGGGGGCTCAGTCGTGGCCCCCTCTTTGCGACCCCATGGTCTGCAGCACACCAGTAGTCCTTTCAGGCTACTTTAAAATTGTTTTGGGTCACGTCTAGATTGGCTGTTGCTCTCAGGCAAAGTCTGCCTTATTATTCTGGCCTCACTTTTGTAGAGTCTCAGACACAAGTCTCAGACACAAGGCAAGAGGTAGTATTAGCCTGAGGTCTCTCACAGTGCTGGTAGGGTCTCAGTGATTCGTGGCTCTGTATTCGCTCTGGGAGTTCTTTGACTAATGGCTGTTAAAACCTCACCTTGTTGAGTTTTAAGGTAGGAATGCACAGTTTGGTATTATGTCAAAGGGTCAGTGAAGGTTTCTAGAGTCTCTTCTTTGCCTTGGCCCGTCCTCTGTAGTATTCTGCCAGACAGTTCTGTCCTCCTCAGACTCCCCATTCTCCAGTTTCTGCCTCATTGACTCAGTGAGACTTTTAAGTTCTGTTTGATTTCCCTCCTCTGTGCTATCTCTGTGATATGGAAACTGACTCCAACTAAAAAGTCTGGGAATATCATGGCTCGTTTTGTTTCCCTTTCTCAAGGATCACAGTCTTGAGCTACCTCTTTTCCATGTCTCAAAACAGTTTTAGTTTCATGCATTTTGTCCAGTTTTCTAGTTGTTTATGGTGACTTGGTAATTGTAGGTCCTGTTGCTGTGTCATGTCCAGAAGAATACTGGTTTGATTTATGTTCAAATAATTTATTCTGAATATATAATTAAAATATTTTTGTTATACTGATGTATAGAGAAAACTATAAGAAAATAGCAAAGAATATAAACAGATATTTATTTTCAGGGATAGAAACCCCATAATCAAATATATGCTAAATCACTAGTAATTAGAGATGTTCAGATTTAAATAATATTGATATGTGATATCAGTAGTATCAAAAATTATAAATTGGGAAATGGCAAGTATAAGTGGGGGACAGAGTTATTTTTAACCTCGGAGGATGTTCAGAAGCATTATTTTTGATGGCAGTGAATTGTCAATATGTATGTATGTTTATCTTAGGAGAGTAGCTAGGTAAATGTATTGGATGCATAGAATAGATTATTATATAGCAGGTAGAATTAATGCATAGAGTAAAATGGACTTCCCAGGTGGCTCTGGTGGTAAATAACCCGCCTACCAATGAAGGAGACATAAGAGATGTGGGTTTGATTCCTGGGTTGGGAAGGTCCTCTGGAGGAGGGCATGGCTAACCACTCCAGTATTGTTGCCTGGAGAAACCCATGGACAGAGGAAGCTGATGGGCTGTGGATCATAGCCCATAGCCCATGATGGGCTCAGGGTCACAAAGAATTGGATATGACTGAAGCAACTTAGCTCATTGAGTAAAATGAATAGATAACAAAAAGCAGGAAGAAAGTGAAAAATAGAATGATATATCTAACCCAGTCAGTTCAGTTGCTTGGTCGTGTCTGACTCTTTGCGACACCATGGACTGGAGCACGCCAGGCTTCCCTGTCCATCACCAACTCCCGGAGCCTGCTCAAAGTCATGTCCATCAAGTTGGTGATGCCTTCCAACCATCTCATCCTCTGCCTTTCCCTTCTCCTTCTGTCTTCAGTCTTTCCCAGCATCAGGACTTTTCCAATGAGTCAGTTCTTTGCATCAGTGGTCAAAATATTGGAGTTTCAGCTTCAACATCAGTCCTTCCAATGAATATTCAGGACTGATTTCCTTTAGGATGGACTGGTTGGATCTCCTTGCAGTCCAAGGGACTCTCAAGAGTGTTCTCCAACACCACAGTTCAAAAGCATCAATTCTTTGGTGCAGCTTTCTTCACAGTCCAACTCTCACATCCATACATGACCACTGGAAAAACCATAGCCTTGACTAGACAGAGCTTTGTTGGCAAAGTAATGTCGCTGCTCTTTAGTATGCTGTCTAAGTTGGTCATAACTGTTCTTCCAAGGAGCAAGTTATTTCATGGCTGCAGTCACCACCTACAGTGATTTTGGTGCCCAAGAAAATAAAGTCTGTCACCATTTCCACTGTTTCCCCATCTATCTGCCATGAAGAGATGAGACCGGATGCCATGATCTTCGTTTTTTGAATGTTGAGTTTTAAGCTAGCTTTTACATTCTCCTCTTTCACTTTCATCAAGAGGCTCTTTAGTTCCTTTTGGTTTTCTGCCGTAATGATATTGTCATCTGCATATCCGAGGTTATTGATATTTCTCCCTGCAATCTTGATTCCAGCTTATACTTCATCCAATCTGGCATTTTGCATGATGTAATCTGTATAGAAGGTAAATAAGCAAGGTGATAATATACAGTCTTGACTATATATTGATTATATTTAAAATTAAAGTATAATTTTAGTTCAGTTTATTTCAGTTCCTCAGTTGTGTCTGACTGTTTGCAACCCCATGAGCCGCAGCACTCCAGGCTTCCCTGTCCATTACCAACTCCCGGAGTTTACCCAAACTCATGTCCATTGGGTCAGTGATGCCATCCAACCTTCTCATCCTCTGTTGTCCCCTTCTCCTCCTGCCTTCAATCTTCCCCAGCATCAGGGTCTTTTCAGATGAGTCAGCTGTTTGCATCAGGTGGCCAAAGTATTGGAGTTTCAGCTTCAGCATCAGTCCTTTCAATGAACACCTATGACTGATCTCCTTTAGGATGGACTAGCTGGATTTCCTTGCAGTCCAAGGGACTCTCAACAGTCTTCTCCAGCACCGTAGTTCAAAAGCATCAATTCTTTGGCCCTCAGCTTTCTTTATAGTCCAATTCTCACATCCATACATGACTACTGGAAAAACCATAGCATTGACTAGATGGACCTTTGTTGGCAAAGTAATGCCTCTGCTTTTAATATGCTGTCTATGTTGTTCATAACTTTCTTTCCAAGGAGTTAGTGTCTTTTAATTTCATGGCTGCAGTCACCATCCGCAGTGATTTTGGAGCCTAAAAAATAAAATCAGCCACTGTTTCCCCATCTATTTCCCATGAAGTGATGGGACCGGATGCCATGATCTT
>SJYV01024396.1:0-14576 GCA_006410875.1 Neotragus pygmaeus | reverse complement strand
CTGCCTTTTCTAAATCCAGCTTGTACATCTGGAAGTTCTTGGTTCACATACTGTTGAAGTCTAGCTTGAAGAATTTGGAAATTTATTATTATAAAACGAAAGTGCTTAGTAATTTTTAGGAATGCCTTATTATTTTTTCAACTTTATATATTTTTTAAAATTTATTTTTAATTGAAGGATAGTTCAGTTCAGTTCAGTCACTCAGTGGTGTCTGACTCTTTGCAACCCCACGAACTACAGCACACCAGGCTTCCTTGTCCATCACCAACTCCCAGAGCCTACTCAAACTCATGTCCCTCGTGTTGTTGATATCCAATTATCTCATCCTCTGTCGTCCCCTTCTCCTCTTGCCTTCAATCTTTCCCAGCATCAGAGTCTTTTCCAATGAGTCAATTCTTCACATCAGGTGGCCAGAGTATTGGAGGATAATTACTTTACAATAATTGTGTTGGCTTCTGCCATACACCAACATGAATCAGCCTTAGTTATACATATGTCCCCTCCCTTTTCCTCCCTCCCAGCTCCCACCCCATCCCACTCCTCTAGGTTGTCACAGAGCACCAAGTTGAGCTCCCTGTGTCATACAGCAACTTCCCATTAGTTATCTATTTTACATATGGTCATGTGTATATTTCTATGCTACTCTCGCAATTTTTATTGTTGTTTTAATTCATATTTTTTTGCATTTTGGTACCTCTGTCTTCTTTCACATAACACAATGTTTTCAGTATTCACCGATGTTGTAGCATGGATCAGTGCTTCATTTCTTTCTTTTTTTCTGACAGAATATTATTCCATTATATAGACCCATCACATTCAGTTTATCCATTCATCAGCTGATGGAAATTTGGGTTGTGAGAGTTGGGCCGTGAAGAAGGCTGAGCACTGAAGAATTGATGCTTTTGAACTGTGGTGTTGGAGAAGACTCTTGAGAGTCTCTTGGACTGCAAGGAGATCCAACCAGTCCATTCTGAAGGAGATCAGCCCTGGGATTTCTTTGGAAGGAATGATGCTAAAGCTGAAACTCCAGTACTTTGGCCACCTCATGCGAAGAGTTGACTCACTGGANGACTGCAAGGAGATCCAACCAGTCCATTCTGAAGGAGATCAGCCCTGGGATTTCTTTGGAAGTAATGATGCTAAAGCTGAAACTCCAGTACTTTGGCCACCTCATGCGAAGAGTTGACTCATTGGAAAAGACTCTGATGCTGGGAGGGATCGGGGGCAGGAGGAGAAGGGGACGACAGAGGATGAGATGGCTGGATGGCATCACTGACTCGATGGACATGAGTCTGAGTGAACTCCGGGAGTTGGTGATGGACAGGGAGGCCTGGCGTGCTGTGATTCATGGGGTCGCAAAGAGTCGGACACCACTGAACTGAACTGAACTGAACTGATGCATCTGGACATAGAAGAGTTTTGGAGTCAGGGAGATGTGGACTGAAAGATCAGATCAGTCATGTATTCCTATGGAAACTGATTCCATGTGTTTTCCCTCTCTGAGGTTCAGCTCTATCATTAGCAGAGGTTTGGAGATAAGGGGATGGTAAAAGACATATCACAGACTTGTAATGGAAAACATACCAAAGCATCAGCTCATTAGCAGCCTTTAAAACCCTTGCGTGTAGCCTCTGTGTTAATTGTGGCAAATTCAGTGTCATTAGCTCAGGATGCTCTAACAAAAATATCGTAGATTGGATGGCTTAAAAAAAACACCAGTTATTACTCATAGTTCGAGAGGCTGGGACGTCCAACATCAAGGTACCAGTCAACTTGGTTCCTGGGGAGGGCCCTTTTCCTGGTTTGCAGAGGTCTGCCTTCTTGCTGAAGCCTTGTATGGGTCAGGGAGGATGGGAGAGGAATCATCTTTCTGTTGTTTCTTGTTTTTCAATCACTAAATCCTATTTGACTCTTTGCGACCCCATGTCCTGCAGCCGTGTTACTGTGATTCAACCTGTGAGAGGTGAATATGGGAAAAGTAAGTTATATTCTGGTTACCAGCTTGTCCCTGGTGGCCCTGTAGTAAAGACTTTGCCTGTCACGCAGGAGACGTGGGTTCCATCCCTGGTTCAGTAAGATCCCCTGGAGAAGGGAATAGCAACCTATATCTCAGTATTCTTGCCTGGAGAATGCTATGGACAGAGGAGCCTGTGGGCTACTGTCCTTGTGGATGCAAAGAGTTAGACATGACTGAGCAGCTAAAACAACAACAGTGCCTTCTGGCTAGAGTGTGCAGGGCCTGGACTCCTAGTGTGTGTGTCAGTCACTCAGTTGTGTCGGACTCTTTGCTCCCCCCATGGGCGGTAGTTCGCCAGGCTCCCCGGTCCATGGACGTCTCCAGGCAAGAATACTGGAGTGGGTTGCTATTTCCTTCTCCAGGGGATCTTCCAGGCCCAGGGATCGAACCCTGGTCTCCTGCATTGCGGGCAGATTCTCTACCATCTGAGCCACCAGGGAAACCCACCTGTTCTCTTAACTATAATGCAAAGAGTAGTATACCTTCCAGTGAGAACATGGGGCTCCACGCATACAGTACTTATGCAATAAAACAAAAATGAATTAATGAAAACTGAATAATATATGAAATCTGGAAGTGGTACAATGACCACACTGAAAAGCTACCAGGATCAAAAGTCCTGAGTTCCCTTTCCAGTTGTGCTTGCAGTCGCCGGATGGCCTCTCAGCTCTCAGTGGTGTGTGTTTGTATTTAATTTGCTTTGGTGGTGGTGGTGGTTGTTGTTATTTTACCCTCTCTGGCTCCAATTTTCTTATTTTTAAGCTGAGGTACTTATCCTCACTCTCTAATAATTTGCTATTAGTAGTAGTAAATATCCCCTGGAGGAGGGCGCAAAAACCCACTCTGGTATTCTTGCCTGGAGAATCCAATGAACTGAGACTGGAGGCCTACGTTTCAGAGAGTCACAAAGAGTCAGACACAACTGAAGTGACGCAGCATTCACTCAATAGTAACTACAGTTTTCAGATATTGCATTTCCCAGCTATCAGAGTTCTTCCTTGTCATTGTCAATATTGCTCAGTATGGCTAAGTGTGTGCTTGTTAGAAAAACAACGTACAAAAGTCAAAGTCCATGACTTTTAACATCCACAAAGACATCGTATTGATGCAAGACCAAACAAAAGAAAACCTCAAACCACAACCAGAGAAACTAAGACTTCTCAGCCTTTTTAATACCTGCTGTGGAAGAAACAAAGCAAAACTTTCCTTGTCATTGAAAAAACTTCCTGTTGCTAAGGCCAAGTCATTCTTCTTTTCTCCGAGGAGCCACAGAGAAGGTTATTGAATTAACAGGCTATTGAGTTTCATGGAATTTACTCTCAACACCCCAACCATGTTGAGGTGAGTGTTCCGCAGAAAGAATTGCAGAAGAACAAGGTCAGGGTAAACCACCAAGGTATCTGATTATGAGATATGAGATGTTAATGAATGCAATTCTTGAGAAACTCTGCTTCTCCTGAAGTATTTCATACTGAGGTTTTTCGTCCTGCTTCCTGCTGTATTGTTGGTAAAACCTCCTTATGTGTTAAAAGCAGACAGAAATTATCACCAAAAAGGCTGAAAAGGGAAGACAACCCAATAATAATATCCCTGAGGTGTCCAGAATGGTGGTTCCCTCTCCTATTTACCTTTTCTCCTGATAAAGATTAATGCATAAGATAATAAAATACATTAATAACAGAAAGTAAAAAGCAACATCCTTTAACAGTAGTTAATGCTAAACCCGGGGCTTCCCTGGTGGCTCAGACAGTAAAGAATCTGCCTGCAATGCAAAAGACCTGGATTCAGTCCCTGGGTTGGGATGATCTCCTAGAGAAGGGTATGGTAACCCACTCCAGTATTCTTGCCTGGAGAATTATATGGACAGAGGAGCCTGACAGCCTACAGTCCATGGGGGTAGCAAAGAGTCAGACATCACTGAGCAACTAACACACACACAGTGCTAAACTCAGGACTATTAGAGAATGTCTTTGTAAAGAAACAAGTTCAAATGTCAATAGCATACACTGACCTCTAGGAAAATGGCTTGCAAAACTTAGAATGGCAAGGATAGAGTTAAATGTCTCCCCCGATCGCCAGAAGTGGGACACTTAGAAGAATCAAAGTGACGACAGCGCTCGCGTGGATGTGGCTGTACCTAGCGGGTGTCTGAGGTTTTGTCAGTTCGTTCTTATTTTTGTGACAGAACATCCTGGCACAGCAGTTTTTTTGCAGAACACCATTGCCACACATCCATTCAAATAAATTAACACTCCCATCTTCGCTGACCCATTTGTCAGAAATGCCAAAACGTAGGCTAACCCATGTGACCTTTTCACTGAAAATATATAGAGAGAGTGTCATTAGGCCTCACGCTGACAAGCCTGGAATTACAGTTATCTTTTTCTTTTTTCTGTTTGTCATAATAACACCAACTGAACTACACCTGTCCTGAAGCAGACTTTGTTCTGAGAAGAGGAAGGATAGTCAAAGTGTATTTCTGAATCCTCAAGCAGTCATTATTAAGACCTGATAAGAAAATGAAAAGGGATTTATTGAATATTTGCTTTGCACTAATTTGGAACATAAGTAATTGCAACATCCATAACTTCCTTTAAGGAATGGTACTGCAAGGTAATTAACGTGCCCAGTTTCACATGGCTTCATACATTGGCCACGACTCCAACCCACGTCTGACAAACTCAAGGAAGAGTCACTTTTCCTTCCACCAAGTTACCAGAAGGAATCCAGCTAGCATCCTTCCCTGGAGATCAGTTACTTGTCTCCTGGAATTCACGCTTTTTGCCATCCTTTAGACTTAGCAACAGTGCATTTGAGTGTGTGAAGTCTTTGGTTAGACTTCTTGGAAGACACACAGAGGGAAGAAGACATCATTCACTTAAATAATTAACCAGAGGCTAAAGATTCTGTCCAAATAAAGCATGCCATTTTGGTTCCAGACCAATACTATTCTGAGTGGGCTGCTCTCCATGAACTTGTAAACTCCACAATGACAACAACAACAACAAAAAACAAAATTAACATGCATCCTCTGCTAAATGATCGTGTATTGACACTGGAACATCCAGGCTGTGAAGTAAACAGGAGAAGCAAGGTTGAATCAAAGTGCACATCTCAATTTGCACCACACCAACTGAACAGTAAAATGTGATTTAATTTACTATATAATTTGCTTGTTCAACAAAGCTGAAAGATAACTCACTTAGTGCCACTTTGCTTGTAAGTAAGCCCATAACTGGCGGTGTTCTTTCAGCAAACGGTTTTGTTGTTGATGCCAGAGAAAGCTGTTTGAGTGGAAAATGCACAAAATTAAGGGTCTGTTGCTGTCGTATTTGCAATGCACTCCCTTTGTCCTCATCAAGTTTATTTCTGCTGAGCGGCAGTAACGGCTCTTTGTTTTTCTAACTCGATGAAGTCACTAAGTCTTGCTCGGTGGCACACGGCTCAGGGGAAAAAATGCAGGCAGCCAAATTTAGAACCATTTGGAACTCACGAGTTGTGAATTTTGAACCAAACTTGAATCTTTTAAAAAGCTCATCTGTTCCACAGAGAGTGCCAGCTCGGCTAACAGCCTTGCAGCAGGGACTGTCCTCTGAGAGCTGAGCCAGGGTCCCTTCAGTCCCTCCTGTTTCCTCCTGTGCTGAGTTGGGGTGCTTCAGGATGCAAAGAGATGGGTGCATTACAAAGCCCGGAAATCTGCACCCTAGGAGGAGATGGTTTCCAACATGCCTCTTTGGTGTTTTGCATGCATGCTCAGTCGCTTCCCTCATATCCAACTCTCTGAGACCCTGTGGACTGTAGCCTACCATTCCAAGGGATTTCCCAGGCAAGAATACTGGAGTGGGTTGCCATTTCCTTCTTCCGGGGGCCTTCCCGACCCAAGGATCAAACCCCCATCTCTTTCACGCATTGCTGGTGAATTCTTCCACCACCAACCTTTTAACACTTTCTTCATGTCTCTTGTATCCATGTGTTCTTTTTGTCTGCTCACCCTATTCTAGAGTTGACCTGTAATCGCCAGATTCTCCAAAGAGGGCAAAAGCAGTTCAAGTAATTACATGTGAGTCACCAACTCATCCACGGAGTGGCTGAGTTTGTGGGTGGGAACAAGAGGGAAAGTGGTTTTGATCAAGTGCTACAAGCAGAGAAGGAGATAAAACCAAGTGCCAGCTCACGGAAGACTAGTCACAACCTCTTCATGAGTTTGGACCATGTCCTGAAAACAAGTAGCTATTCTTCCTGATGACGTCCTAGGCTACAGAACATGATCCAAATGCCTTTGCCCAGTATTTAAGGCTCTTTATAATGTGTTTCCAGCCTACCTAGAAAATCAAACCTCTCAGGGATTGTTTCCCTTGTGGCCAGGGTCCTGGACCAGACAGAGGCAAGCAGAAGCTGTGGGCTTGGGAGGGATTCTAGCCTGGATGTCTGCACCTATCGGTGTTGTTTATGGCATGGTTCTGTTGGATGACTTCCTTTACCCCCCAAACTGTATGAAAATATATTTTGCCAAATGGCCATTTCTAGATATGTTTGGGGCTTCCCTGGTACCTGATCTGGTAAAGAATCCATCTGCAACGCCGGAGACCCTGATTTGATTCCTGGGTTGGGAAGATCCCCTGGAGAAGGGATAGGTTACCCACTCTAGTATTCTTGGGCTTCCCTGGTGGCTCAGATGGTAAAGAATCTGCTTGCAATACAGAAGACCTGGGTTTGACCCTTTGGTTGGGATGATCCCCTACAGGAGGGCATGGGAACCCACTCTAGTATTCTTTCCTGGAGAATCTCCATGGACAGAGAAGCCTGGTGGGNCTCAGATGGTAAAGAATCTGCTTGCAATACAGAAGACCTGGGTTTGACCCTTTGGTTGGGATGATCCCCTACAGGAGGGCATGGGAACCCACTCTAGTATTCTTTCCTGGAGAATCTCCATGGACAGAGAAGCCTGGTGGGCTATAGTACACGGTGTCACAATAGACTCAGATATGACTGAGTGACCAAACAACAAAAACAAGAGAGATGACAAAACAATTAGGTGATAGAGCTGTTCAATATGCCTAGAGCATGTAGTGCAGAGGAGAGTGGAGACTTTATAAAAACAGCAAGGCAGATGGAGTTGATGATGCCAGGCAACAGTGAGGCAGCTAAGGTCAGGTTATGTGCTAAGTCTGAAATGGTCCTTAGCTCACTGTGTGTTTGGCAAAAAAGGATGACCAAGCAAGAACTCACTGGGGAGGATTGGGGTCAAGCATCAGGAGAGAATTTTCCTCAGCTTTTCCCTTGTAGGCTATGAGTGGAAGCTCATCAAAGACTGAAAGACAGATGCTGTAATAATATGCTTTTCTTGTTGTAACAAACACTGCTGGTGTCCTGTCCCACAAGGCTTAGCCCACCTGAGCTCACCTGCAGCTCTAAGGTGAGTTTTCCTCTAGCGAGCAGCCTCCCAAGTCAAGGACCTGTAATTGTATGACTCCCAGTTTGTAACTTTTAGCCTGAGAGTCTTTTCTGTAACCAAGGTGATTTTCTTTAGAGAACAAAGGAGCAACCAACCGAGAAGTAGAGAAAGGGGGAGATGGTAACATTGCCCGGAAAATGTCTTAATCCATGGAAGGTGAGATTTAGGAACAAACGTCCCAGTGCCATCACAGGTCAGGCTTTGGGTTCCAAGTTCTCAGAGTCCTACCAGCAAGCCTGGCCCCACTGACCCACAGTCCATGACCTAATCA
The DNA here is from genome assembly GCA_006410875.1 of Neotragus pygmaeus. NCBI lineage: Eukaryota > Metazoa > Chordata > Mammalia > Artiodactyla > Bovidae > Neotragus > Neotragus pygmaeus. Next base: position 6,833 of record SJYV01024396.1, on the reverse strand, counting down.
TTAATGTACCCCATGTGGCTTTCCTCCTTTCTCTCTCTGATTTTCTCATTTTTTTCATTTTTGATTCCTGAGACCATTTCCCAAATAAACCCCCAGTATCCTAACCCTTCTCTAGGGGTTTGATTTTAAGGAAACCCAAACTATGCTACACATCCTTGGATTCTATCACAGAACCTACCACAGACATCTCTGTGTAAGTTCCTGATGCTCTTACCAACTTTTAAAAAGGCTTCAATGTCCATAAGGGTGATAAGACTAGCTTGAAGTACTGCCTTGNCCCAAACTATGCTACACATCCTTGGATTCTATCACAGAACCTACCACAGACATCTCTGTGTAAGTTCCTGATGCTCTTACCAACTTTTAAAAAGGCTTCAATGTCCATAAGGGTGATAAGACTAGCTTTAAGTACTGCCTTGTCTGGTGCAGGGAGGGGGTCAGGGGGGAGGGTGGCTGTGATATAATTTATTTACTCAAGGTCATGGTCAGTAGATATTATTATAAAACTGCTACAGAGGAGGAAGGCTTCCCAAGTGATGAAGTGGTAAAGAATCTGCCTGCCAAAACAGGAGAGACTCGGGTTCAGTCCCTGGAGTATGAAATGGCAACCCACTCCAGGACTCTTGCCTGAAGAATTCCATGGGCAGAGGTGCCTGGTGGGCTACAGTCCACCGTATCACAGGGAGTTAGACACACGTGACTAAGCACACTTAAAGGATGAGACTGCAGACCTGGGGACCAACCAGAGGTGGCAAAAGTCTTCCAGCAAGAAGATATGAAATCTCAACACTGATATTGTCAAGTGATGATAAAGACAAAAGATTAGAGAGACATTTGGGAGGATTTGGTTACTCCTCATCATGATGGCTGGAAGACCTACCTCCCCCACCTGAAACAATATGATTGACATGATGAGAATAATAATAATAATGTAGGGAAAGTCATGCCAATGGCCTAATGAACTTTCTGGTGATGTGCCCAGGAAATCAATTTCCTTGGAATAACTCATGCAGAGCGAAACCTACAAAGAGTGCTAGGCACTAAACATGCAATTACAGTTTTCTGAGTTTAAAATTGTGTTTGGGTATGTGGTGCACAATCTCTAAAATATAATTACTGAGGAACATAGTTTAATTTGTATCAGTCACAATTTACGGCTTGTCTATGTTTATAGAAATGATTATGGTGTGAAGCTTCTTGTGCCTTCCTTGATGCATAAAAAATGATTATCAAGCCTTCAGTCGCAGCCGCCTTCTTCAGAGAATTGGCAGCAACAAGCCCTTTAATCAGGAACAAGATCCTACCGAGCCAACGTATGCAAATATGCAATCTGAGAACAACAGTTAAGTTTTTATAATGAGACGGTTGGAAAGAATGTTAGAAAGTGCCCACCTAAGAAAACCAGTGATCAACGTCTACTGAGCGTGGGATGCTCAGTCCTCTCCTGCATCATTTGGCTACATCTGAACACAAGCCAATTTCTACCACCAACTTATTATTTTAACATGATCATTGCTTCAAATAGACTCTCACAGGTTGCCCTGCCAGGTTTTTTTCTTTTTTAACTTTGTATTTTATATTAGGGTATAGTTGATTAACAATGTAGTATTAGTTTCAGATGTTTAATAAAGTGATTCAGTTATACATATGCATGTATCTTCTGGAGTAAGGAAAGGCTACTCACTCCAGTATTCTGGCCTGGAGAATTCCATGGCCTGCATAGTCCATGGGGTTGCAGAATCTGACAGGACTGAGCGACTTTCACAAACATGTATCTATTCTACTTCATTTTTTTTTTCATTTAGGTTGCTACATAGTGTTGAACAGAGTTCCACCTCTGTACAGTAGGTCTTTGTTGGTTATCATTTTTAAATATAGCTGTGTGTACCTGTCAATCCCCAATTCACTAAATATCCCTTCTCCCCTACTCTTCATTCCTGGTTCTCTAAGTCTTTGAGTCTCTTTCTGTTTTGTGAATCAGTTAATTTGTATCATTTTCAAAAGACTTGATATGAAAGGACCTTAAAAGCTTTCAGGTTGATGAGACAGTTGGTGATTACCCATCAACACTGCCTTTAACTTGTTGTATAACCTCAGGCAAGTCATTTAACAGCTCTGGGAAGTTTTTTCACTTTTGTAATGAGGGGACTGAATGAAATAGGTGCTAAAGACCCCATCGGCTTCCAAAGATGGAGACTCTATATAAAGAGGTGTGCTAATTAATAGAAAAGCCATTCAGTGTGGGTAGACACACACACACACGAATACACACACACATTTTGGCTATGATATCTCAAATGATGTATAGTTTCATATACACGTAAGAAAGAACAAAGACTATAGATAATGGAGTTTGCATTAACATTATTTGGAAGCAGTTTGGTTGTGGAAAATTGTCAAAAACTTTACCAGGATGTAATCTGGCAGAAAAGAATCTGAATCTTCCAGGCCTGCATATTACAGAATGGGACTGTCTTGCACCACCCTCTCAAAAAGCACTCTATCTGGTCAACCAGTAGGCTGCACACCCTGTTACTCAGTAGATAGTTAATGTTTCATTTTTCACAAGAGTAATGTGATGAGAAAGACAGAAGAGAATGTAGCTGCCCTTAAAAGGATGCCAGGCTCCGAATGTCGTTATTATGCAGCATTTGGATAGCACTTCACAGGTACAAAGTGCTCCCCAATCATCTCATTACTTTTATATGAGCTAAAAGCTGTTGAATTTGTCATCCTATACTGCAAATTGTGTTGGAAGACAGCAAACATTTTGCTGCAGAATCATTGTGTAAGAAGCACTTCCCTGTAACTCCCTGAAAAATAAGAACTCTCGGGGGAGATTTTATTCAGCCTACCCTAGGAGTCTTTATTTCTTAATGCTTCGTTATTTATTTATTTACTTACTTAGTTTTGGCCGCACTGGATCTTCGCTGCCCCACGGGCTTTTCTCTAGTTGCAGTGAGCGGGGACCACTCTCTAGGTGGGGTGCGCAGGATTCTCTTTGCGGTGACTTCTCTTGTTAGGGAGCACAGGGTCTTGGTGTGAGGGCTTCAGTCGTTGTGGTTCCCGAGCTCTAGAGTGCAGGCTCCAGGGTTGCAGCACGTGAGTTTAGTTGCTCCTGGCATGTGGGAGCTTCCCGGATCAGGGTCAGGGGAGAGGTTGGAGGGGGATTCAGGATGGTGGGGACACATATATCCCTATGGCCAATTCATACTGATGTATGGCAAAACCATCACAATATTGTAAAGTAGTTATCCTCCAATTATAATAAATAAATTAAAAAAAAAAAAACTATGTCTTTTGCATTGGCAGGTGGATTCTTTATCACTGAGCCACCAGGGGAGCCCCCAGGACATGCCATTTTAAGTAGGTGGATCGAGACGGTCGTTCAGAGTTGGCATTTGTGAACAGTCTTGGAGGGGAGGGGGATGTAGCATACCTTCACCGACTGCCTGTAAGCAGTGGGAAGACTTAAGTCAAAGACAGAAACTTGCCTGGAAAGTCTGGGAACATCACAGCCAGTGAGGCTGGAGGAAGGAAGTGAAAAATAGTAGAAAAGTAAAATCAGAAAAGTGTTAGGGAAGTCAGATCACTTAGAATCTTGGACACTGTAAAGGCATTGGCTTTTGCTCTGTGTTAGTTGGGACGCCACTGGAGGGCTTTCAACAGTGAAAGACGGCATGTTTCACGGCATCCCTCTGGCAGTGCGTTTTCCCTGGTGGCTCAGACAGTAAAGGGTCTGCCTGCAGTGCAAGAGATCCAAGTTCCATCCCTGGGTGGAGAAGATCTTCTGGAGAAGGAAATGGCAACCCATTCCAGTATTCTTGCCTGGAGAATCGCGTGCATAGAGGAGCCTGTAAGGCTGGAGTCCATGGGGCCGCAAACTGAGCAACTAAAACTCTGGTAGTGCAGTGTTGAGGACAACCTGTAGGGGGACTGGCTATGAAATAAAATGAATGAAAAAGCAAGGAGACCAATCAGGAGGTGATTATAAGATTTCTGGCAGGAAGGTATGGTGGCTCAAAATGGCTGGACCAGGGGAGAAACAGATTCTGGGGGTATATTTTGAAAGCAGAATCAAAAAGTTTCCTTAATGGTTTAAATCTGGGATGTGAGAGAAAGTATCTAAATGATTCCAAGAAAATTGGCCTGAGCATCAGGATAGAATTACCATCAACTGAGATGGGGAAACTGTAAGTCATGCAGAAGATCAAGGGTCTGGTGTGGCAATGGTAGCATGCATTGACAATCCTAAANAAAAAGTTTCCTTAATGGTTTAAATCTGGGATGTGAGAGAAAGTATCTAAATGATTCCAAGAAAATTGGCCTGAGCATCAGGATAGAATTACCATCAACTGAGATGGGGAAACTGTAAGTCATGCAGAAGATCAAGGGTCTGGTGTGGCAATGGTAGCATGCATTGACAATCCTAAAGGAAATGAACCCTGAATAGTCACTGAAGCTCTAATACTTTGGCCACCTGATGCAAAGACTTGACTCATTAGTAAAGACTCTGATGCTGGGAAAGATGAAAGGCCAAAAGAGAAGAGGGTGGCGAAGGATAAGATGGTTAGTTAGCATCACCGACTCAATGGACATGAATGTGAGCAAACTCCAGGAGACAGTGGAGGACAAAGGAGCCTGGCTGGCATGCCGTAGTCCATGAGATCTCAAAGAGTCAGACATGACTTAGCAACTGAACAACAACAACATTGACATCCAAGCAGAAATTTCCAATACAGTTGGATGTGTAAGTTCAGAACTTGGGGTTGAGTTTAAAGAGTTCATCACTATAAACGCTAAGAGGGATTTAAAGCCATCACTATGGATGAGAGAAACAAGGGCGCTAAGTGTGGAAGAGAAGGACCAAAGTTCAAGACTAGAATCATAAGCAGGGTCTACAGATTGGGGAGGAGACCCCAGCAAAGTACAGTGAGGAAGAGCAGCCCCTGGAGACAGGTGAAACCAGGAAAGGACTATAGGAGGCAATGTGTGGTGAGGTTTTCAAGGAAGAGGGGGAGACTGACTATGTCCAATGGGTGCTGAGAGGTCAACTGGACACATACTGAGAAGTGATCACTGTGTGAATGAAAAAATAGTGCCTGCCATGTCAGTAAACAAAGCATGCCGCAGCCATCAAGTCATCACATTATAACCACCTGGTGGTGGGCCCTGGGGGAACTCAGGATGGAGGCCTGATGCCTCCCATCTAGCAGTCAGCTGTTACAGCAACCCACAGTGGACTGTGAGGAGACTTATGAGAAGCCCAGGATAAGCGAGGCACATACCAAAGGAATGATTTCAGTGGACCCAGGTTCTTCCATCTTCCCATATACAGAAAAGCACTAAATTTGTTACCTTGAAATATCTGCTTTTCTTTAATTAACAGTAATCTTTTGATGAGTTTCCCCCTGTAGCTCAGTTGGTAATGGATCTGTCTGCAGTACAGGAGGCCCAGGTTTGATTCCTGGATGCAAAAGATTCCCTGGAGAAAGTAGTGATAACCTACTCAAATAGTCTTGCCTGGGAAATCCCACGGACAGAAGAGCCTTGAGGGCTATAGTCCACAGGGTCACAAGAGACGGACATGACTTAGCAACTAAACCACCACTAATCTTTTGATGTTCTGACTACCTGTTCTTTGTTGTGAAAACTCGTATATCCTGGTCCCCCTTCCCCTTCCTTGCCTCTTCATAGAAGCTCTCAGAACTTTGAGAGATGCTGTGCCCCAGGCTAAAGTCCTCAGTTTTGTTCGCCATATACAACCTAGCTCTCAAATTTTAGGTTGTGAATTTTTTTCTTTTCCCAATCAACAACTGGATCAGTGTTAGTGCTGAATGCATTGGGAGGAAGGAGAGATGGGCCAAAACCTACATAAGAGAGAAAGAGGAGAAAAAATCAGACCTACAAAGTAAAGACAATTATTTTCAAGTAATTTTACTGCAAAGAAAGAACTGGTATCTATTAGAGAGAATAAGGTCAAGAAGGTGTTTTGTTTTGTTTTGGGTTTTGGTCTATTTTTAAGATGAGATAGTAATAGAAGGTGTCAACGCTGATGGGAGTGATGGGCTTAAAGGACACATTTAACTACGCAGAAGGGATAAGGGAGACGGGCTGGAGCAATGCCCTTGACTTGGTGATGGGACATTGATCATATGTGGAAAGAGTGGCCATGGATGACATCTGTGGCAATACCCAGGAAGTCAGGATGTCTGAATGTAGAGACTGCCAGCTGCATGGATGTGGGGACCACTGGCTGATATTCTTTATCATGTTCAGTTCAGTTCTATTCAGTTCAGTTCAGTTGCTCACTCCTGTCTTACTCTTTGCAACTCCATGAATTGCAGCACACCAGGCCTCCCTGTCCATCACCAACTCCCAGAGTTCACTCAGACTCATGTCCATCAAGTCAGTGATGCCATCCAGGCATCTCATCCTCTGTCGTCCCCTTCTCCTCCTGCACCCAGTCCCTCCCGGCATCAGGGTCTTTTCCAATGAGTTAACTCTTCACATGAGGTGGCCAAAATATTGGAGTTTCAGCTTTAGCATCAGTCCTTCTAATGAACATCCAAGGATGGATGGACTTTAGGATGGACTAGTCGGATCTCCTTGTAGTCCAAGGGACTCTCAAGAGTCTTCTCCAACACCACAGTTTGAAAGCATCAATTCTTCAGTGCTCAGCTTTCTTTATAGTCCAACTCTCACATCCATACATGACCACAGGAAAAACCATAGCCTTGACTAGATGGACCTTTGTTGGCAAAGTAACGTCTCTGCTTTTCAATATGCTGTCTAGGTTGGTCATAACTTTTCTTCCAAGGAATAAGCGTCTT
>SJYV01024395.1:0-15984 GCA_006410875.1 Neotragus pygmaeus | reverse complement strand
CACTGGAAAAACCATAGCCTTGACTAAACGGACCTTTGTTGGCAAAGTAATGTCTCTGCTTTTCAATATCCTATATAGGTTGGTCATAAATAGTGACAGTTACAGCCTAGTATCTAAGAGAATGTGTTTAGAGGCTATGATGGGATAGTGAAAAAGCACACCTTAGAGCCAGGGTCTGTGTCTTTATATTTGTACCTCAGGGCATAACACACTTCCTGTCACATAGAAGGCATTCCATGGAATGAATTTTAGATAGAGATAAACAGAGCAGGAAAGCTCTGGTACTCTTCTCCCTCAGTTATGTCCCTTTCAAAAACACCATCCTGTATTTCCCGTATGTCTGTATCTTTGATTCAGATCATCCAGGGGTGTACCAGAGATTAGAACTACCATTTCTTCTTTCACTCTATCAGAAAATATACAGAAACTTACTACATGCATGACATGTACCAGACACTGCACTAGGTGCTAGGAAATAGCAGTGAATAATCATGATCTACCTGTCACATAAAATGATAGACCCAGTGAGTTGTTTCAGAGTGAGTTAATTTCTGGATAGGAATGACAGAAACTGCTTCTATTATGACTATATGAAAGTTACTGAGAGTTCATGTTTTTCCACTGAAACTCATGTATGATGCTGCTGCTGCTGCTGCTGCTAAGTCGCTTCAGTCGTGTCTGACTCGGTGCACCCTCATAGATGGCAGCCTACCAGGCTCACCTATCCCTGGGATTCTCCAGGCAAGAACATTGGAGTGGGTTGCCGTTTCCTTCTCCAATGCATGAAAGTGANGCTGCTGCTGCTAAGTCGCTTCAGTCGTGTCTGACTCGGTGCACCCTCATAGATGGCAGCCTACCAAGCTCACCTATCCCTGGGATTCTCCAGGCAAGAACATTGGAGTGGGTTGCCGTTTCCTTCTCCAATGCATGAAAGTGAAAATTAAAAGTGCAGTCGCTCAGTCGTCTCCGACTCTTCGCGACCCCATGGACTGCAGCCTACCAGGCTCCTCCCCCCATGGGATTTTCCAGGCAAGAGTACTGGAGCGGGGTGCCATTGCCTTCTCCGAAGCTTATGTATATCCCACACTAAATTTTTATTTGTAAAAAGAAAGAGGTGAGAGAGGAAGGCTCATCTGGTTTGATGTCCACAGATAATTATTACTTTCTACCTATATATAAATCATTCTGTTGAGAAAGCCATACTTGCATGAAGAACAAATCAGAATCTGCTTGACTTTAAGATTGAGAGGCAAGGCAGTGGAAAGATTTAACACAAGAGTGTGAGTTGGCCTGTGGCCCTTTCCCTGATTCTGCCTGTTTCCTGTCAACTTCCATTTTAGCAGACTGACGATGTGTTAGGAACTGTGATCAAGTCTTCACAATGAAAGCTGATTTTGGGGTTCTCTTTCCTCTTTTGTACCCCTGCTTCCTTTCCTTATATATTTGAGTCCTTCTTTTTGTCACACCTCCTTCTTCCCTCTCCTGTTAGTTTTATTTTTGTGTTTTTTCCCTTCGGAGTACAAATTGCAGCCAGAGTGTGAATCTGTTCAATTAATCCAAACAAACGAAACCAGGCTCACCTGTTGATGCTATATAGGATTCTAAGATTAAGACAAGAGTAAAAGTAAAAATTGTTGCTGTTCAGTTCATCAGTTGTGTCTGACTCTTTGCACCCCATGGACTGCAGTGCACCAGGCTTCCCTGTCCTTCACCATCTCCTGGCATTTGCTCAAACCCATGTCCATTGAGTCAATGGTTCTATCCGATTACCTCATCTTCTGTCGTCCCCTTCTCCTCCTGCCCCCAATCTTTCCCGGCATCAGAGTTTTTCCAGTGAATTGGCTCTTCGCATCAGGTGGCCAAAATATTGGAGCTTCAGCTTCAGCATCCATTCTTCCAATGAATATTTAAAAGTAAAAATAAAGCAAAACCCAAATGTACAAGTAATGGTAAAGAAAAACAAAGAAAGACCAATGAACTCCTACTGGATTTTCCTTTTGAAACAAGGAAGTCAGAGAAGAAAGTTCTTAGTAGATTAAAGGTTTTAAGGACTGACTTCTCCAAAAGGAATTGGAGGGAATTCCCTGGTGGTCCAGTGGCCAAGAGTCTGAGTTATTAATGCAGGGGGCCTGGGTTCAATCAGTGAACTAGATCCTATAGACAGTAATTAAGACCCAGTGCCCCACTGCCCCCCACCAAAGGGAAAAGAAAAGAAAAGAAAAGGAATTGGAGAGCTGTGTCTGAATCTGAAGGATTTGGTTCAGAGAGTAGTGGTGATGGAGATTGTTCACTGTGGATGTAAGCAGGATTATGTTGTGTGAGGCAGTAGGAAGGTGAGGTCTGAGTTCAGAGACTTCAGGTGGTGGGCACTGGAGAGTTCCATGGGCAATTCCAATGTTAGTTCCTGGGTTGTTTGTCAGCTCCTACTTTGACTGCTTCTTTATAGGAAGCTATAGGAATTGGCAGACTTTCCTTTCCTGTTTAAAGTCACTACCATTTATCTATTCTTTGGTGTTTTTATTTCTTCAAACCTTCATTTGGAGTTAGTTGCCTAAATCCCCAGGCCATTCTATAGTAAGGGTTAATAATGATGGAGAATTTGAAGTAAATAAAATAGCTGTTGTGAGGAAGTTAAAGAAAAATCTGATATAAAATTCTTAGATTCTTAATTCTTGCTCAGTGTTTCCTCTCCCATCTAGAAAATAGAAGAGTAAGGCTCACCATTCATTCATTCAACAAAACTTTGAGCAATTGAAAACACACACATATATTCAAGAAACAACTAGAAAAGTGTCATGCTGACAAAACACAACATTGTGATGGGGAACAACTGGGCGGTTACTTTCAAATAAATAGGTAAGTCCTCTCTAAGTAGGTAAAAGTTCAACTGAGTCCTTCAATGAGATGGTCGGGTGGCATCACCGACTCGATAGACATGACTTAGAGTGAACTCTGGGAGTTGGTGATAAACAGGGAGGCCTGCATGTTGCGGTCCATGGGGTTGCAAAGAGTCGGACACGACTGAGTGACTGAACTGAACTGAACTGAGTCCTTAAAAAGAACCATGTGAAAACCAGGGGGAAGTACATTTTAGACAAGCTTGGTGTGTTGGGGGAACAGAAAGCAAGCAAGTGTGGCTGAAGCAAACAGATGTAAGATGAGGCTTGGGGCTTTTCAGGTGAGGAGTTGGGGGGTAATTTAAATATGAAAAACCATTAAAAAGTTAGCAAGAGCATGTTGTGGCTTATATTTTTATAAATCGTTACACCAGCTGCTATAGAGACAAGCAAGAGTAGAAACAGGAAGTTCAGTTAGGAGGCTGGTGCATAGTGCCTTGAACGAGGGTAGAAGTAGTGAAAATGGAAGAACTGAATGCATTGGGCATGTGGGTTGAATGTGGAGTCCATCGGATGTTTCGTTTGAGGGAAAGAGAACTAAGACAGAATCCTAGTTTTGTGGCTTCAGAACTAAATGAGTGGTAGCTCCATATCCCTTATCCAGGAATATTCAGTCACACTTTCTGAACTCATTTCTACTGTCCTGCTGTCCATTGGAGTCTTATAGCAAACTCTGTCAAGAATGCACGCAGAGATAGCTGGGGAGAACAAAAAGTTTCAGTGATTATCTGTTGGTACCTGTTGACTCATGTCAAGTAGTGTTGGGTATTACCTAAGTTTGCTTTCACTCGGCAAGAGTGCACTTTGCGTATTAACTGAACTGGAGGAAGAGATCAGATAAGAATTATAGTTAAATAGATATCATGGTTGTTTGGAGGGCCATATCATAGTGCTGGGGAAAGGTAGCAAAGACTCCAACAAAAGACCCCTTCATACCAGCAATCCCCAATCTTTTTGGCATCAAGCACCAGTTTTGTGAAAGACAATTTTTCCATGAAAGGTGGGGAGGTGAGTGTTGGTTTGGGGATGATTCAAGCGCAGTAGGGTTCACTCCCCTGAGAATCTGATGCTGATCTTATGGAGGCGGGACTCAGGCAGTAATTTGAGTAAGGAGCTGTGGGGAGTGGCTGTAAACACAGGTGAAGCTTCTTCCCTCAGTTGCCTGCCGCTTGCCTCTTTCTGTGTGACCTAGTTCCTAAGAGGCCAGGGACTCTATGCTCTATACCAGTATAAAAGAGAGAATGTAATTTTACTATTGAGTAAGCATTATCAGTGATAATATGCATATCAGATATCACAACAGTGAATACCAAGTTTGGTGAGATTTTCACACAGGTATATGCAGAAAGTAGAAAAGAGAAAAGTGAAAATTTATCTCTGAGAGACAAGATGATATAACTTGTAATTATCTTATTACACCCATGAGAGACCTCTGAGCTAATCCCAGAGGAATGTTTGCAGTTTCAAGGATCAGAAGTCCTGTGACTGTTTTTTAAGACCAAAAGATCAGACCCTACTTTTCAGGTCTATCATATACTTTCAAGGTGATATCCTAAAGAGGAGAGGGTGAGTTGGTAGTGACCTCCTTTATCAAAGAAAATTTCATCATTTTCCCTTTACAATATGCTACATATTTTTCCAAAGAACTTTCATGTAGTCCACCCCAAGTAAATAATATGTGAGAATTTCATCATGTGATGAGAATAAAAGAAAAGACAGTACATAATAAACACTTATGGCTTCTCCCAGCTTCTCTGCCTCCTTGTCCCCCGGTCCTATCTTCTGGGTCTCCTTCTGAGAGAGGGGCTGAGTGTGCAGCTCCATTCGTGAGCTTTCCTGATGCAAAATCAGAGCCTGAGGAGAGAGGGGCTGAGCTGAAGAAATATGAGTAGGAAAAAGAAATAAGAGAACACCAAAACGATATAAATGGCTGTAATTTTTGGCTGAAAGAAAGAAGAAATTGAAGTTAAAGAGGAAGAAATGTGAAACCAAGAACCACAGGGAATGAAGTTGAGAGAGAATTTTTGGTGAAGATTTTGAGACAGGGGCTTTAAATCAGCCATGGACTTGAGATGTACTGAAGTGAAGAGAATGGGGCAAAGGAGGTTTTAAGAAGTGTTATGGGTTACAAGTTGGATTTCCTATAGCATTCAAGTAATGGAAGTAAAGATTCAGATGACTTTTATTTTAAATCAATTAATTATTTTTTTAATTTATGGGCTATGCTGGGTTTTCATTGCTATGTAAGCTTTTCTCTAGATGCCGTGAGTGGGGGATACTCTCTAGTTCCAGTACATTCTCATTGTGGTGGCTTCTTTTGTTGCTGGAGAGTGAGTTCTAGGGCATGTGGGCTTCAGGAGTCATGGTGTGAGTGCTCAGTAGTTGCAGTTGCCGGGCTCCAGAATGCAGGCTCACTAGTTGTGGCACATGGGCTTAGTTGCTCTGAGGCATGTGGGATCTTCCCATCCCATGGATCGAACCCGTGTCTCCTGCATTGGCAGGCAGTTTCTTCACCGCTGAGCCACCAGGGAAGCCTCCCAGATGACTTTAAATTATCTTTAATTACTGAACCAAAGGTCACAGAATGTGAAGCCCTCACAAGACTGGGTCCTGCAGGTCCTGGGTTAGATTACCCTTAATGAATGGAGAGTGTGGGGAGTGTTAACTTTGAAGATGGTCTGAAATCAGTAATAAGCATTCAGAAATTCTTTACTGAGGACCTACTGTGTTTGTAGCACTCTACATGGCATGGAGGAAGAAACAAAATAGCATAATGTGTGGCCATGTCCTTGGAGCTTGTGCATTTAGATAAATGGCACATTTCCATGTGGACAGGTAAATAAGAACACGCCACCAAAAGAAGTGTCATAAGACAGTGAGGGCCATGGCTTGCTAGGAAGGAGTCATAACTCTATACTGGGTGCTTTTCTAAACCTTGAAATCTTCATTTATCCTTATTCTGTTTTTAAGCTTGCTTCCCAAATTGTAATAATTTTTTTAAGCTTTAAGGGTCTATGATTTCAACCATATATACCAAACAAAATCACCATATTTAGGGGGGAAAAGCCTGGAAGAAAAGTACTAAAAAGTTAATAGTCTTTTTTTTTTTTTNCTGTTTTTAAGCTTGCTTCCCAAATTGTAATAATTTTTTTAAGCTTTAAGGGTCTATGATTTCAACCATATATACCAAACAAAATCACCATATTTAGGGGGGAAAAGCCTGGAAGAAAAGTACTAAAAAGTTAATAGTTTTTTTTTTTTTTGAAATGGCAACCCACTCCAGTGTTCTTGCCTGGAGAATCCCAGGGATGGGGGAGCCTGGTGCGCTGCCGTCTATGAGGGTCACACAGAGTCGGATATGACTGAAGCGACTTAGCAGCAGCAGTAGCAGCAGGTAACTCAGCAAGGACCACAAGACTGGAAAAGGTCAGTTTTCATTCCAATCCCAAAGTATGTTCAAACTACTATACAGTTGTGCTCATTTCACATGCTAGCAAGGTTATACAAAAAATCCTTCAAGCTAGGCTTCAGCAGTATATCAATCAAGAAATTCCAGGTGTACAAACTGGGTTTACAAAAGGCAGAGAAATTAGAGATCAAATTGCCAACATTTGTTGGATCATGAAGAAAGCAAGGGAATTCCAAACATATCTATCTATCTATCTATATCTATATATACATACTTCTGCTTCATTGACTGTGTGGATCACAACAACCTGTGGAAAATCTTAAAGAGATGGGAATATCACCTTACCTGTCTCTTGAGAAAGCTATATTCAGGTCAAGAAGTAACAGTTACAACCAGAAATGAAACAACTGACTGGTTCAAAATTGAGAAAGGAGTAGAACAAGGCTGTATATTGTCACCTTGCTTATTTGAGTTACATGCAGAGTACATCATGAGAAATGCTGGGCTGGAGGAAGCGCAAGCTGGAATCAAAATTGCTGGGAGAAATATCAAGAACCTCAGATATGAAGATGATAATACCACTCTAAAGGCAGAAAGTGAAGAGGAAGTTAAGAACTTCTTGTTGAGGGTGAAAGAGGAGAGTGAAAAAGGTGGCTTGAAACTCAACGTGAAAAAAACTAAGATTATGGCATCTGGTACCATCAGTTCATGGCAAATAGAAGGGGAAAAAGTAGAAGCAGTAACAGATTTTATTTTCTTCTGCTCCAAAATCACTGCAGATGGAGACTGCAGCCATGAAATGAAAAGACACTTGCTCCTTGGAAGAAAAGCTATGGAAAATCTAAAAAGCATGTTAAAAAGCAGAGACATCACTTTGCCAACAAAGATCTGTATAGTCAAAGCCATGGTTTTTCCAGTAGTCATGTACAGATTGTACAGATTGTACAGATACCTGTACATGTTTTACCATAAAGAAGGTTGAACACTAAAGAACTGATGCTTTTGAGTTGTGGTACTAGAGAAGATCTTGAGAGTCCCTTAAACTGCAAGAAGGTTAAATCAGTCAGTTCTAAAGGAAATCAACCCAGAATTTTCATTGGAAGGACTGATGCTGAAGCTGAAGATTCAGTACTATGGGCACCTGATGCAAAGAGCCAATTCACTGGAAAAGACCCTGATGCTTGGAAAGATTGAAGGCAAAAAGAAAGGAGGGCAACAGAGGATGAGATGGTTAGTTGGCATTACTGACTCAATGGGCATGAGTTTGAGCAAACTCAGGGAGATAGTGAAGGACAGGGAAGCCTGGTGTGCTACAGTCTACGGAGCTGCTAAGAGTCAGACATGACTTAGTAACTGAACAACAACAGGCACCCTTTTCCTTTCTACCTTTCCGAATTTTCCAACTTCTCTAAAACAAATATTTATTGCATTTCAAGGAACTTTTTTTAAAGCCTTTAGTTTAGAATGGTAAGACTAATAATGATACAAACATGTTTGTATGATTATTCTATAATTAGATATCAGGCTAAAGACAAGTATGACTTTATCTTCTCAGAGCTTAGACCTAATGAAGAACAAAACAAAATTCTCTCCATATGGAGAGGAAAATCCAGAACTTAATTCAAATTCTTTCCTCCAGTGTTGTTGTTGTTTCCCTCAATATATCTACTGATCTGTTTCCAGTGGCCCACTCTTTGTATAGATAGTGCTGTCAGCCTGAACATCTGAGTTAAACCCTAGTGGAGTTAACCTTTAAAAGAGAATTGTACTAGGAGTCAAGGTACTTGCTTTCTCTCGTCAGCTTGTTAGCAAAGCACAAGCCTGTGTGCCTGAGCACAGTGAGGCCAAACAGTACCAAAACATTGGAGTTTGGAACAGAGAAAGGTTTATTAAGGACCCTGTAAGGAGATGGGTGGCTCATGCCTTAAAAACCTCAAGCTCCCTGAAAGCTCTCAGCAAAGCCCTTTTACAGAAAAGGCGAGGGAGGGGCATGCAGTTGTTGCCAACAAAGTCCTCGATGTCAGTTCCTTTTTTATTGAGGTCAGGTAAGAGTGTTTCTGTTCATCTCCACCAAATAAATGTTACTCTCTGTTGTGATGAGAAAGGGCAAGGTCCCAAGGCACACCTTTTCCCTTCTAAGGGGTGAGCCCTGGCTGAAGAGGCAGAGCTCAGCTGGCAGCTCCCTCAGGGCCAGGCCCCCAGACCTTGCCCAGCTATCATTGTTGAGGGAGTCAGTCACCCAGCTCAGCTGGCACTCAAGCTTCTCAACCTGCCCAACCAGTCAGTGCCAACTCAGCTGGCACTCAAGCTTCTCAACCTGCCTGGGCCAGGTCCTACAGGCTACATCCTTTGCACACTGCTGCTGCTGAAGAAGCTCACCACCCGCTCAAGGCCTGGGCCGGTCAGGGGGTGACCTAGGCAAGGACTCTGGAATCCAAAGAACACAGCCCCCAGCCTATCCCTGGACCCCCAGCTCACCAGCAGGATGACCCTGGGGAGAAAGCCCGAATCTACCTCTTACCTCACTCTTCACTAGATGGCCACCACTCACGCTGGCTGAATGGGCCCACTGATGGTCTCATGGTAACCGTTGCCTGGTAACAGGGAAGGAGCTAACTGTACACAGCATAGGCAGCTAGGGGCTTCCTGTGGCCACATGCTACTACAAGATCTGTAGTTGACTTTCTGTATCTATGATCAAGCTATTTAACCAGTTTTGCCCTTGATTTCTTCATCTTAAAAATGAGGAAATTACATGCATTGTTGGTAGGAATGTAAAATGACATGACTGGTGTAGAAAACAGATTATCAGGTCCTCAAAAAGTCAAATAGAGAATCTCATATTAGCCAACAATTCTACTCCTAGGTATACACCCAAAAGAATAAAAATTGGATGCAGATATTTTAAAATCAATGTTCAAAGCAACATTTTTCACAATATTCAAATGGTAGAAACAACCCAAGTGTCCATTCAAAGAGAAATGGGTAAACAAAATGTGCTATATGCATACAAATGGTTCTGAAAACAGTTTCATGGTGACAAGAGAGAGTTTCCCAACAATGCCTTGATACCAGTTAGGTGTCTTACATTTTAACTCAGTTTTGATACTTCCTACCAGGAGGTAGAATCAGATTCCACAGGTCAGGGGTTTAATCATACAAGACTGCCCTGGGCTTCAGATGCCAATCAGTAGTCCAGGTTGTTACCTGTGCTTGTGACCAACTGACTATAAATCAGAGGTTCCCATGATCCCCTCTTTGGATTTGGTTAATTTGCCTGAGTGGTTCACAGGACTCAGGAAACCCTTTTATGTACCAGATTATGGTTTTGTTATCAAAGGATAACCCAGGGACAACCAGACAGAAGGGGTGCAAGGGCAAGGTATGGGAAAGGACACTGAGCTTTCACGCCCTCTCTAGATGCACCAATCTCCAGCAGAGTCACCAAGCTGAAAGCTCTCCAAACCCTCCTTTTGAATTTTTATGGAGGCTTCATTAAATAGTCATGATTGATTAAATCAATAGACCATGGTGATGATTCAACATGGGGCTGAAAGTGCCAACCCTCCAATCACAAGGTTGGTTGCCCTGGCAACCAGCACCCAGTCTTAGTTGACCTGCATTCCAAAAGTCACCTCATTAACATGACAAATGAAACATCTATTTCTCTCATTACTTAAAAGATGCAAAGTATTTCTAAAACCCTTTTGCTAGAAATGGGAACAAAGATCAAATGTCATGTTGACCAAAAAGTTTATTGGAGTTTTTCCATAAGATGTTACAGAAAAACCCCAACAAACTTCTTGGCCAACCCAATGCCTATTTCCTGATATAAATCACAATATCACAACATACAATGGAATATTGCTCAGTTGAAGTTCTGATACATGCAGTGATGTGGATGAACCTTGAAAACTTATGCTAAGTGAAATAAGACAGACACAAAAAGAAAAATATTGTATGATTCCATTTCTGTGAGGTACCTAGAATAGGGAAATTCATAGCGACAGAGAATGGATTAGAATTTATCAGGGACTGGGGGAGGAAGAAGCAGGGAGTTAATTGTTTAACAGGTACAGAGTTTCTGTTTAGGGTGATGAAAAAACTTTGGAACGAGCTAGTGGTGATGGTTGCACAACCTTCTGAATGTAATTAATGACACCAAATTGTACACGTAAAATGGTTAAAGTGGCAAATTTTATGTTACATATCTTTTGCTACCATAAGAAATTGAGAGATTTCAATAATATTTTTTAAAAAATCTTTGAACTCCAATTTTCTATAATACCATGGCCAAAGTGCTAGTGGGAGAAGAGGGGACTGATTTGGGTGGTGAAGGATGTGTTAGAATTAGTCCACTGGAAATTTGTGAAGACAGTAAAACCCAAAAATGGCAAATGAGAGGCTGTCGGCCAAATCCAGCTAGGAGCTGTGTTTTGTTTGGTTTGTGCAATGTCTACCAACATAGCATTTAAGGTTTTAAAGGAACTGGTTGTTAAAATGTTCAACCTGAGTTTATTACTGTTAGGAGAACCACTGACTAAAACTGCCCGCCCTGGCCAGGCACAATAGTTACCTAATCACCTACAGGAGTTGTCTTACAACAGGAGGTCAGGGTAAGGAACTTGAAATTAACAATCTACCACCAACCAGAAAAAAAATGGGGAAAGGTCAAATGCAGAGAGGAGACATCAATCTATATTTCCCAGAATCCTTCTCGCTGAAATCCGTCTTGGCTGAGTGATGTGCAAGCAACCAGGAAGAACCCTAACTCAGAGATGATCTAGAAACGAAGACTACTGCCACAAAACCTGTGACTGTGAGCCAGGNCATGGTGACAAGAGAGAGTTTCCCAACAATGCCTTGATACCAGTTAGGTGTCTTACATTTTAACTCAGTTTTGATACTTCCTACCAGGAGGTAGAATCAGATTCCACAGGTCAGGGGTTTAATCATACAAGACTGCCCTGGGCTTCAGATGCCAATCAGTAGTCCAGGTTGTTACCTGTGCTTGTGACCAACTGACTATAAATCAGAGGTTCCCATGATCCCCTCTTTGGATTTGGTTAATTTGCCTGAGTGGTTCACAGGACTCAGGAAACCCTTTTATGTACCAGATTATGGTTTTGTTATCAAAGGATAACCCAGGGACAACCAGACAGAAGGGGTGCAAGGGCAAGGTATGGGAAAGGACACTGAGCTTTCACGCCCTCTCTAGATGCACCAATCTCCAGCAGAGTCACCAAGCTGAAAGCTCTCCAAACCCTCCTTTTGAATTTTTATGGAGGCTTCATTAAATAGTCATGATTGATTAAATCAATAGACCATGGTGATGATTCAACATGGGGCTGAAAGTGCCAACCCTCCAATCACAAGGTTGGTTGCCCTGGCAACCAGCACCCAGTCTTAGTTGACCTGCATTCCAAAAGTCACCTCATTAACATGACAAATGAAACATCTATTTCTCTCATTACTTAAAAGATGCAAAGTATTTCTAAAACCCTTTTGCTAGAAATGGGAACAAAGATCAAATGTCATGTTGACCAAAAAGTTTATTGGAGTTTTTCCATAAGATGTTACAGAAAAACCCCAACAAACTTCTTGGCCAACCCAATGCCTATTTCCTGATATAAATCACAATATCACAACATACAATGGAATATTGCTCAGTTGAAGTTCTGATACATGCAGTGATGTGGATGAACCTTGAAAACTTATGCTAAGTGAAATAAGACAGACACAAAAAGAAAAATATTGTATGATTCCATTTCTGTGAGGTACCTAGAATAGGGAAATTCATAGCGACAGAGAATGGATTAGAATTTATCAGGGACTGGGGGAGGAAGAAGCAGGGAGTTAATTGTTTAACAGGTACAGAGTTTCTGTTTAGGGTGATGAAAAAACTTTGGAACGAGCTAGTGGTGATGGTTGCACAACCTTCTGAATGTAATTAATGACACCAAATTGTACACGTAAAATGGTTAAAGTGGCAAATTTTATGTTACATATCTTTTGCTACCATAAGAAATTGAGAGATTTCAATAATATTTTTTAAAAAATCTTTGAACTCCAATTTTCTATAATACCATGGCCAAAGTGCTAGTGGGAGAAGAGGGGACTGATTTGGGTGGTGAAGGATGTGTTAGAATTAGTCCACTGGAAATTTGTGAAGACAGTAAAACCCAAAAATGGCAAATGAGAGGCTGTCGGCCAAATCCAGCTAGGAGCTGTGTTTTGTTTGGTTTGTGCAATGTCTACCAACATAGCATTTAAGGTTTTAAAGGAACTGGTTGTTAAAATGTTCAACCTGAGTTTATTACTGTTAGGAGAACCACTGACTAAAACTGCCCGCCCTGGCCAGGCACAATAGTTACCTAATCACCTACAGGAGTTGTCTTACAACAGGAGGTCCGGGTAAGGAACTTGAAATTAACAATCTACCACCAACCAGAAAAAAAATGGGGAAAGATCAAATGCAGAGAGGAGACATCAATCTATATTTCCCAGAATCCTTCTCGCTGAAATCCGTCTTGGCTGAGTGATGTGCAAGCAACCAGGAAGAACCCTAACTCAGAGATGATCTAGAAACGAAGACTACTGCCACAAAACCTGTGACTGTGAGCCAGGTGGCCGAGCAGTTCTCCTGTGTTCCCTTCCCCTATTGCTCTGTGCACCTGGGTGTTCCTTTCCAATAAAATCTCTTTGTAAGCATGAATTCAGACAATTCATTTCCAAATATTAAATAAGAGCCCACTCTTGGGCCCTGGAAGGGACCCCTGCTCCTGAAACATTGCTGTGAAAAATTCTGATTTCTGATTTTCTTTGAAATATTAAAAGATCTGGTAATACCAGATACAAACTCTCAACTAGCTGGAGTTTTGAAATCACTATGACCTTTAAGCAGTATACCCTCTCCAAACAGCCCCTCTGGCCTTCAGTATCGTGTTCCCAGCTGACCTCACTGATCTCTGCTACTTGCCTTTCTCCTGTGAAATTTGAACTTGTGGCCTCTAGCACAAATCAATGATCAGGTGATTTTTTCTGAGAGCCCTGCTCTTGGTTTGTCAATTTCTTTAAAGAAAAGTATTGTCAACTGAGGAAAAAAGGCACAATCTAAAAGTTGAAAATTATGTTTTATTTGGTGTACCTACTGAGGACTTAAACCTGAGAGATAGACTCTCAGATAGCTCTGAGGAATTGTTCCAAAGAGGTAAGGAAGTAGCCAGGATATGTGAGGTTTTACAAAAACCAGATAGTTGAAACATCAGAAGATTACTATTAATTAAAAAAAACCAAGACATCTCAAGTTAATGAATATAGGACTTTTCTAGGGACAGAGGAGCCTGGCAGGCATCCATTGGACTACAAAGAGTCAGACACACTGAGCAGCTGAGCACACATTTATGTGCATAGGGGAAGATGCAAGAGTTTGGGCTCATTGAAATCATTCCTTTGATATGCATCTTAACTGTCTGGGGCCAGTACCCTGTTCTTTCCCATCTTAAGTTCCCTCAGAGTGCATACTTGGGAGTATCTGCAGTTGCTGATGGCTTGGTGACTGCAGCATTTTTTGTTTACTGATATTACAGGAGACATTCTTCATCCACAGTGTTGAAAGAAATTTAATTCTTTTTGTTCCTTTCTTACCTCTTCTACAACATGGAAATGACTTTTTATGCTACCACTTCAGGTCTCAGTAACTGACATGAATATGTGTGAATAATTTTTTGAACATAGAGTTCTAAACAATACTTAAAGATATAATTCATGCATGCGGTTCTTACAGATTTGATCACTGCTTCTGTTGCAGTCATCAAGTTTAATTCAGTTGCTCAGCGTCTCCAACTCTTTGTGACCCCATGGACTGCAGCACACCAGGCTTCCCTGTCCATCACCAATTCCCAGAGCCTGCTCAAACTCATATCCATCAAGTCAGTGATGCCATCCAACCATCTCATTCTCTGTAATCCCCTTCTCCTCCTCCCTTCAGTCTTTCCCAGCATCAGGGTCTTTTCCAAGGAGTCAGTTCTTTGCATCAGGTGGCCAAAGTATTGGAGCTTCAGCTTCAGCATCAGTCCTTCCAATGAATATTCAGGACTGATTTCCTTTAGGATTGACTGCTTTGATCTCCTTGAAGTCCAAGCGACTCTCAAGAGTCTTCCTCAACACCACAGTTCAAAAACATCAATTCTTCAGTCCTCAGCTTTCTTTATAGTCCAACTCTCACATCCATACATGACTACTGGAAAAACCATAGCTTTGACAATATGGGCCTTTGTTGGCAAAGTAATGTCTCTGCTTTTTTAATATGCTGTCTAGGTTTGTCATAGCTTTTCTTCCAAGGAGCAACCGTCTTTTAATTTTGTGGNATCCATACATGACTACTGGAAATACCATAGCTTTGACAATATGGGCCTTTGTTGGCAAAGTAATGTCTCTGCTTTTTTAATATGCTGTCTAGGTTTGTCATAGCTTTTCTTCCAAGGAGCAACCGTCTTTTAATTTTGTGGTTTCAGTCACTGTCTGCAGTGATTTTGGAGCCCAAGAAAATAAAGTCGGTCACTGTTTTCATTGTTTCCCCATCTATTTGCTATGAAGTAATGGGACCAGATGCCATAATCTTAGTTTTTTCCATGTTGAGTTTTTCACTCAACCTGAACCAGCTACTTCACTCTCCTCTTTCACTTTCATCAAGAGGCTCTTTAGTTTTCTTCGCTTTCTGCCATAAGGGTGGTGTCATCTGCATATCTGAGGTTATTGAGATTTCCCCCAGCAGTCTTGATTCCAGCTTGTGCTTTATCCAGCCCAGCATTTGGCATGATGTACTCTGCATAGAAGTTAAATAAGCAGCATCACAAAAGCAGGCTTGACATACTCCTTTCCCAATTTGGAACCAGTCTGTTGTTCCATGTCCAGTTCTAACTGTTGCTTCTTGACCTGCATACAGGTCTCTCAGGAAGCAGGCAAGCTGGTCTAGTATTCCCATCTCTTTAAGAATTTTCCACAGTTTGTTGTGATCCACACAGTCAAAGACTTTAGCATAGTCTGTTGCAGGGAGGAAGGCAATTCTGCCTCCATGTTGGAGACTGTTTCTTTGNAGGAAGCAGGCAAGCTGGTCTAGTATTCCCATCTCTTTAAGAATTTTCCACAGTTTGTTGTGATCCACACAGTCAAAGACTTTAGCATAGTCTGTTGCAGGGAGGAAGGCAATTCTGCCTCCATGTTGGAGACTGTTTCTTTGACTTGTTTTTATTATTATAATCATACTTAGTGGCTTGCCAGGAGGACCCCGCCCCTCTGCTTGACTGTAAACTAAGGTGCCTTTGTTCAGCTCCTAGAGAGACTACACTTGTGAATAAAAGAGATTAACACACCTTACTTCCCCGCTGCCTCTCCCTCTCTATTCTGCCTTTTATCTTTAGTTCCTCATTGCTTCTTTCTCTCTGATCTAAAAAAGAAAACCTGGCATACAGACCCCAATAAGACAGTTATTCGGAGGCACTAGCCTGCCGTCTTCTCAGTCTTCTGGCTCCCTGATTAAAGTCTCTTTCTTACCTCAACCTCTCTCTCAGGTTCATTGGCCTATCGTGCAGCAAGCAGAGGGAGCCTGGACTCGGTAACACTTTCTCAAATCTTCAAACATTTTATAACTACTTTAATTGAGTTTATTAGTTTATT
>SJYV01024393.1:93205-119007 GCA_006410875.1 Neotragus pygmaeus | reverse complement strand
GGTGATGGACAGGGAAGCCTGGCATGCTGCAGTCCATGGGGTCACAAAGAGTCAGACATGACTGAGTGATTGAACAACAACAACAACATTAATATAAAGTAGGAAAGATGTCTTTGTTTTTCTGCCTCCTTTCATCCTTCTTAATGCACCCCACTCTAACGGTCCCTTCTGTGCCCTATTATTAATCATTGATTTATTTTAATTTTGTGTTTTTTAAACTTACTTTAAAAAATTCTCATATCTTAAAATGTATTAATATGTGTTCTGTAGGTGAAATAGGGTTTAGTAGTTAAAGAGGTTTGAAAATACTTAAATTTTCTTTACTACAGGACTTCTTGATGCCTTAATGCTAATATGCATTGTGAATTTACAAGAGGGAACTATACTATGCTGTTTCTCAAATATATATGATTATAGAATCTTTGGGAGAAGAAATAAATTCTAATTTTCTTCTAGAACATTGAAGCTGTTTTAACTATTAGAAATTAAAGTGGTGACTAACTTTTAAACCATAACTCCTTTGGGGAGGTATTTTCATTTAATAATGGACTTAAAAAAAAAAAGGACCAAGTTAAGTAAAATGACAGGAAGACAAGCAGCTAGGTTGGTATTTGGGGATATGAGACTGTCCATACTGCCTATTTGTAAGACTTTCAAGAATCTGAAAGGTGAGAGGATGTTTTCATGAATGTAGAGAACCTATACCACTCTTCCTCCCAACCATCCATCCATTTTCTTGCTTGTCTAGGAGCTGTTCCCTGAGGTCATATTCAACTGTGTCTCTTTTCACAAACTTAGTCTGGTACTTCATGCCACAGTGGACAAAAGACAGGGAGAGTGGGTAGCCTCCTGTTTTGTGGAATTGAAGAAGGGAGTGAATTAACAGAGGTAGAATAAAGCCTCCAGAAAGTTGCTGACCTCTGCTTTTAGCAAAGTGTAGAATGATCCATGAACCAAAAAGTACTTTAGAATAGATCATTCATCTGCTCATCTACCCATGCTGTCATGAATCCCAAGTTTCCCCTTGCAGGTTTTATAGCTAGAAATTTAATGTCAAATCTTCTGTTTTCTTATATACATTTTTACTCTAGCCAGATTACTTGTCTCAGAATTTAACATTCATATTTCCTCTTCCATACACTCCTTGATACTACTTTTCCAACCTAGTAATGCTCTCTTGTATCTTTGTACTTATCTAAATCCAATCAGTTCTCCCAAATTCACGTTAAGTAAACTCTGACTTCCCCTGGAAGTTTTTCTAGGTAACTGATTTCTCTTCTTTCTCACCCTCTGAGAGAAAGCCCCATGCCCTTTACCCTGGATTATTATCACATCAGATATTATTGGCTTAAGAAGAAAGAACTGAGTAGAGCATCACAACTTTGCCTTCACAAGCCTCCGGTCTCCATGATTGTTTAGTTTACTGATTACTTTAGCCACAGGATCTGATTCCATTCAGAACCAGCCTGAACCAGGAAATACAGTTCCGGGAGAGACTTGAGAGTCCTTGTTGACTTGGAACCCAGCCAGGGGGAGCCTCCTTTAATAAATGACAAATGAAGTGGTTTCCTGCCTAGAAACTGTGTATTTAGGATTGATTAGCAGGTGTAGCAACCAGGTCAATTTAACTTGAGGAAAGAGATTACCTGCACTTTCCTGCTGGTGTAAAGCCTTCTCTCTGGCTGACTGGGTTTTTAAACTGGCTTATTTGCATGCCTCTTGTAGTTGCTACTTCAAGATATAATTGGCAGGTGAGCTAACTCCCTTTGGCACTGAACCAGAGCTTGGAGTTAATGTCACTTAGGAAGCCATTTTTTGTGTTGGTTATAGTATAAAAGAAAAGAAAAGGTTCTAACAAATTTGCAATAGTAAGATTACATTACACCTGACCAGGCACTAGGGGAATTATATGGATAAGTGCTTTCACATTGGGGCCAAATGAAAGCTGACGTTTACCTGTGGGGAGGTAAAAGCAGTGGCTTTCCAGGATGTAAAACGTCAAATCTGTCCTTATTGGTGATCCAGTAATAATCATCACTAGACCCAGGTTTACTTTTCTTGTTAATTAATAAAATCTGTCTGACACATTGTTGGAGCTTCTAGTTGACTTAAAGTTTAGGTCTGTTAGGGAGCAGGATATGAAGTGGAACATGAAGCTAGAGGGTGTAAACTATTTTGAACGGTTGTCATAGTATGTGTCAGGGCAAAGGATACACACTTAGCCTGCCTTTTAAATAAAGTTTCTGTTTTATTGAAAGTCAAAAAATACTTATTAAAAGGAGAAAAGTCATAAGAAATTTGAGATTCTGCAACACATGAAGTCAATATAAGCCTGTGCTTAAGACTGAAATTTTTCCTGGCTGATTCTTCATTCACCTTAGAAAAGTTACTTCCTTTTATTTGAGCTTCTCTTTTCTTACTATATTAAACTATCATTAGTCTTAACCAATGCTTTTAGATCCTTAAATTTAAAGTTCATTTATAGAGATGCTGAAAATTCAGAAAATCATTTTATGAAAAAAAGCACTTTCAAAAATGTCTAAAAACCATAGAAATAAAGGAATAGGCTACTGTTATAATGTGTTATCAGAAAGGTACCTAGCACTCTTGTTTTTGCATGTTTAGTACATTAGCTTCTTATTTCTGCTAGTATTTGGCCTCCATGGTTCTTGATAGTCTTTGACTTAAAATTCTAATGAGTTTAAGTCCATTGTAGTGAAGTGGATGAACCTAGAGCCTGTTGTACAGAGTAAAGTAAGTCAGAAAGAGAAAAATGTCATATATTAGCATATATATGGAATCTAGAGAAATGGTACTGATGAGCCTGTTTGCAGGGCAGGAATAGAAACACAGATGTACATACAGTATGGACTTGTGGACACAGCAGGGGAAGGAGAGGGTGGGATGAACTGAGAGAGCAGTATTGACATAGATACACTGTCATGTGTAAACTAGATCGTCAGTGGGAGGCTGCTCTAGAGCAGAGGGAGCTCAGCTCAGTGCTCTGTGATGACCTGCAGGGGGAGGGAGGCTCGAGAAGGAGGAGATACACCTGTACGTACAGCTGATTCACACTGCTGTACAGCAGAAATTAACACAACATTGTAAAGCAATTATCTTCCAATTAAAAATAAATTTAAAAGAATTCTAACTCTTTAACCATCTGAGAAAATAACTTAAGTAACATATAAAACAAACAGATTCCTTTCCAAACATGTTCAGTCATACTGATTTCTGTCCTGTGAAGAGGGAGCCTTAATTTTTTTGTTAAAAGGAATTTGAGTCTTAGGTTAAGCTGTTTGCCTAACATGACATCATATTTAAGTCTCAGACTCAGTGTTTGAATCTGTGTATTCTGACTCCCAGTAACCTATGATCTTCATCCCACCCATCTCCATTGATGGCTCACTTTTGCAGTAAAGCTGGAAGAGAGACTCTTGGTGCGTGTGTCATGCACGGGTTTGATTCCTAGTTCCCAGACCAGGAATCTAACTGTGCCCCCTTGCAAATTGCTGCTATTTCTTTTTCCCAAAACATATTGTAGAATACCATCGAGTCATATGGTCCCTGGTATTACTTTAGAATTGAGATGCTCCTTGAGCCGAAATGCGTGTACCATACTCATAAAACCAGTGTTGGGAATACGGAGATTTATGAAACAAATGAAGTGTCATTTGATTCTCTGCTAACGAAAACTACTAAAATTTTTCTTTTTTTGGTTGTTTTATATGAGAAGGAGGAAGTGTCTTCAGAAAATTAAAGGTAAAAAAAAAATTAAAAAAAAAGAAAAATCAATGTGTTTGCACTGGCTGGGCTTTGCTTGGATTTCTGCTTTAGTGGAATTATAATAAATAGGTTTTAGGTTTTCCGCAAATAAAATCAAGTATAAATGTTTTATAAGAACATTATTGGGTGGTTTAGCGTATAAACCCTTGAAATAATTAGTTGGCTCAACAGTTGCTAGTATTGTTTCTGTTATAACAGTGTTTTCTAATGCAGCTGGGCATTCCCAAGTGACACTGGGAACCCGCCTACAAATGCAGGAGACATAAGAGACATGGGTTCCATCCATGGGTCGGAAGATCCCCTGGAGGAGGAAATGGCACCCTACTCCAGTATTCTTGCCTGGAAAATCCCATGGACAGAGGGCTGCAGTCCATGGGGTCACAAAGAGTCAGACACAAAGAAAGCGACTGAACACACACTAATGCAACAATCGTAAACAAATGATAGTTAATAGTTTTTTGGAACCAAGAAATTACAGAAGGTAATAGTATAATCAGTAAGCTACATGTTAAAACGGAGAAGGCAATGGCACCCCACTCTACTACTCTTGCCTGGAAAATCCCATGGATGGAAGAACCTGGTGGGCTGCAGTCCATGGGATCGCTGACTGTCGGACACTACTGAGTTACTTCACTTTAACTTTTCAGTTTCATGCATTGGAGAAGGAAATGGCAACCCACTCTAGTGTTCTTGCCTGGAGAATCCCAGGGACGGGGAGCCTGGTGGGCTGCCATCTACGGGGTCGCACAGAGTCGGACATGACTGAAGTGACTTAGCAGCAGCACATGTTAAAAATATTAATTGAAGGGCCTGCTTTAAATGATGGACATATAATATTTCTTAGAGATATGAGTGGTGATGCTACAGGGACAACTATTTTGACCGAGTAAATTACACAAAAGTTGAGGAAATGGGGAGATGGTAAAAAAAGTCTTGGTAAGGAGGGAAGGAAATACAGAACATTCAGACATTTACCAGTCTTTTAGGACATCTAAAACCATCCTTTGTGGTCAAAGACAGGATATGGAAATTCTGTGTGCTGTATAAGGCCCAGGCTTAATAAGACCTTGTGTCTTTCTAAACAGAGTCCCAATGATATTTAGCAGAATTTCATTAGCAGTTTCTGAGTCTAGTGTATCAGATGCTCATCACGGTGTGTTTCCATTCAGGAAATTGACAGAACAGTTGCAAGCTTAGTACTCTCGTGTACTGAGTGAGTAAGGTAACAACAGAAAGTCTGGTGGTATGAATGAGCCTTTCATCACTCTGAAAGGACTCATTGCTCATAGTTATGGCATCTAAAAAACTGTTACCTCAAACCACAGGTGCTTTTGAATCTCTCGGCTACAGATTTCTACTGGCACCACCATAGCTTAGGAACAGATGGAAAACTTTAGCTAAAGTTACTTCATTGTCAGAAAGTTATGTTACATTAAATTACTACTTTTAATTGTGAAAATTGCCTCTGCTCTTTATATTACGCTTAGCCACTTTCCACTTCTTAACTCTTCTCACTTTCTCTGTTTATTTTGTGATGCACATATTTCCACAACTTAAACTTTCAGAATACAGAAAAGTTGGAGGGGTAGTGCGGTGATCAGTGTCTTTGCTGTGTGTGTGTGTTTTGGTAGAAACATTTGGAAGTTGCAGGCCTCATAACCTGTCATCCCTAAATGCTTTAGCATTAATTACCTAAAACATAGTCATTCATCTATANGTGGTTTAGCGTATAAACCCTTGAAATAATTAGTTGGCTCAACAGTTGCTAGTATTGTTTCTGTTATAACAGTGTTTTCTAATGCAGCTGGGCATTCCCAAGTGACACTGGGAACCCGCCTACAAATGCAGGAGACATAAGAGACATGGGTTCCATCCATGGGTCGGAAGATCCCCTGGAGGAGGAAATGGCACCCTACTCCAGTATTCTTGCCTGGAAAATCCCATGGACAGAGGGCTGCAGTCCATGGGGTCACAAAGAGTCAGACACAAAGAAAGCGACTGAACACACACTAATGCAACAATCGTAAACAAATGATAGTTAATAGTTTTTTGGAACCAAGAAATTACAGAAGGTAATAGTATAATCAGTAAGCTACATGTTAAAACGGAGAAGGCAATGGCACCCCACTCTACTACTCTTGCCTGGAAAATCCCATGGATGGAAGAACCTGGTGGGCTGCAGTCCATGGGATCGCTGACTGTCGGACACTACTGAGTTACTTCACTTTAACTTTTCAGTTTCATGCATTGGAGAAGGAAATGGCAACCCACTCTAGTGTTCTTGCCTGGAGAATCCCAGGGACGGGGAGCCTGGTGGGCTGCCATCTACGGGGTCGCACAGAGTCGGACATGACTGAAGTGACTTAGCAGCAGCACATGTTAAAAATATTAATTGAAGGGCCTGCTTTAAATGATGGACATATAATATTTCTTAGAGATATGAGTGGTGATGCTACAGGGACAACTATTTTGACCGAGTAAATTACACAAAAGTTGAGGAAATGGGGAGATGGTAAAAAAAGTCTTGGTAAGGAGGGAAGGAAATACAGAACATTCAGACATTTACCAGTCTTTTAGGACATCTAAAACCATCCTTTGTGGTCAAAGACAGGATATGGAAATTCTGTGTGCTGTATAAGGCCCAGGCTTAATAAGACCTTGTGTCTTTCTAAACAGAGTCCCAATGATATTTAGCAGAATTTCATTAGCAGTTTCTGAGTCTAGTGTATCAGATGCTCATCACGGTGTGTTTCCATTCAGGAAATTGACAGAACAGTTGCAAGCTTAGTACTCTCGTGTACTGAGTGAGTAAGGTAACAACAGAAAGTCTGGTGGTATGAATGAGCCTTTCATCACTCTGAAAGGACTCATTGCTCATAGTTATGGCATCTAAAAAACTGTTACCTCAAACCACAGGTGCTTTTGAATCTCTCGGCTACAGATTTCTACTGGCACCACCATAGCTTAGGAACAGATGGAAAACTTTAGCTAAAGTTACTTCATTGTCAGAAAGTTATGTTACATTAAATTACTACTTTTAATTGTGAAAATTGCCTCTGCTCTTTATATTACGCTTAGCCACTTTCCACTTCTTAACTCTTCTCACTTTCTCTGTTTATTTTGTGATGCACATATTTCCACAACTTAAACTTTCAGAATACAGAAAAGTTGGAGGGGTAGTGCGGTGATCAGTGTCTTTGCTGTGTGTGTGTGTTTTGGTAGAAACATTTGGAAGTTGCAGGCCTCATAACCTGTCATCCCTAAATGCTTTAGCATTAATTACCTAAAACATAGTCATTCATCTATACAACTGTAATACATTATGTGATATACTTTTAAGAAATTTCTTATAGGGTTTGTGTTGGTCTCAGCTTACTTCGGTGATGCCATCAGCTAGCAGTGCCTAATGGCACTCACCTGGGCCCTGGACTACTCGTGGCTCCCACCCCATGAATCAGTGTTGTGGCAGACAGACCCTTGTGGCTCTAATGATTGCTACATGCACCTCAGCAACAAAAACAAGGTTTATTACTCACAAGTCCTGGAGGGTACATGGCATGCCTAGAACCACACAGTGAAATGTGTTTAAGGAGAGCATGAACCTTGAGTCATGACTTTATTGGGGTCCAGGATGGGGTGCCTTGAGTTTTGTGGGTTCATTCTTTATTAGGGGATTTAAAACATGAAAGCAAGAATTAAAGCATGGGAAGGAAAAGTTCTGGTCACTCAGGTGGTCAGTTATGTGGCTCACCCAGGACCTTCTAAGAGGATGGCCTGGCATCGCCCTTTCTCTTGTGAAGCCTATTTATTTGAGATGATTATCTTTGAAGTGAATGTTGGCAACCAAAAGCTTAATGTCGGGCACTTAAATTATTATCAGAAAAACTAATTGTCAGGTACTTACACTAGATGTAATTTAACATTTATTCATTTTTCTATTTTAAAGACTTGTAAAAAATTCAATGAAAAATTGCAGAGATTCATCAGGCTTCTCTCTGAGAAAATATCCCAACAGTTAGTCCATAGATTCCTCTGTTTAATGCTTGGCTGACATCACAGAATCTTTCAGTAGATGTTATCGATAGATAGTAACATGACAGACAACAAACAAAAAGAAATAAAAGTCCTTATTGCTTTTCAGTGTTTTTTGGCATGGAAAGGTAAGCTTATTTTTTTATTGGAATAGTCACATGAGCCCTGGGAGAGGAAATGACACCCACTGCCGTATTCTTGCCTGTAAACTCCCCTGGACAGAGGAGCCTGTCAGGCTACAGTCTATAGGGTCGCTAAGAGTCAAGACACAACTGAGCACTCACACCGTCATGATTCCCCACACACTGCACTGTGGATTTCTTATGATCACCAATGAGTGATTCAAGAAACAAAGCTTGTGGAAAGGGATGCTAACCACGCTTACAGGAAATAGAAGTGCCGTCCTGATGTGCTAGCTCATGGTGACACTATAAAAAGTCTAATGATGATGGTACTTTTTTCCTTACTGAGAGTGTCCTGTGGCACTCTGCTATCTCATAATAAAGATTGTAAGCTGCAGAAAGCTTACTTGTTTGCTAAGCTCTTTTAATAAGTATTCTACAAGCTTCATCAGTTAAATTTGTCATCTGACGGACAGTGTCTGCATCTTAAGGTGATTCAGCAGCAGAGGAGAGGTGATAATACTGAACTCGAGGCCTGGCAGCTCCTGTCTCAGATGTGCTTTTGTTTTGCCTTTTAGGTATTCCAAATGCTGCTAGAGTTCTTGGAGCAAAATGTTTGCCAAGGTTTGGGAAATGCTTTCTTAGCAAAAGTGTTGCTACCCCACAATGGTTGTATCTTCTCTCTAGTCTGGCACTTTGGAATTAATATGCCGACCAAATTTGTTACAAGTCTGTGTATTAACATCAGACATAATGATTATCAAACCTGTTCTTTATCACTTCACTATAAAGGATTTTACTCCTTGAGAAAATGTCCCTGCCTTATAGTTTTTTGAATATCTCACTCTAATAGTCTCCATATTAACTACTTTGTGCTAACATAACAATATATAGAGCTAAACTGAGTTGGGGTTTTTCCCTGTGTGTATGTGTATATATATGCATATGTGTATGATTAGTTTTACAACCAGAAACAAGAGAACTTTTATTAACCCTGTAGTTATACACCGATTCAAAAGGAGAAATTAGGATGAATTTCAACTATGAAGAGAGTTGGAACATTTTATGTTTGTACAGATAGTAAAGCTGTGTTTATTTATTTATTTTTTGCCACTACTAAGCAAAACTGTTGTGGTAAGGAAAATTATTTGTATCTAGAGGTTTAATACTAGGGCAACCTGTTATCTCTCTATATGTTCATTGAAGATGGTGGGCTCTTTTATAAGAACATGGAAAAGCTTTCCCATGCTTACAAACCATTTACACTTATAGTGGAGAAAATTCCAATTGCCTGTTTAATGTTCTTTTTCGGTAAAAAGCCTTCCAGAAACCTTTGATCCATCTTTTCTGGATTATTATTAAACATTTATCCAAAACTAGCAGCAGTATGTGTGTCTTTTGACTACTCTGCATTCTAAAGACGAAAGTGCTAATGGACATCGTAAGCAACTGTGCTAAAATGTTGAAGATCTGTAAATCCTAATGGTAGTTAAATGTGTTGGGCCCTAGCAGGGGTATTGCTTGATAAAAATTCATTAGAAGCAAAACTGACCAGTTTTATAGACCAGAATATAAAATAAAATGTATGCACATATGTAGAAATATGTAATTTTCGTGAGGACTTGTGCTTTAGCGCAACTTACCAAAAAGTGTTTTGTAGTTCGCTACTGCCATCTACTGGTTCTCAACTCTTAAATGTCTAGCTACTAATTTACTGTAATATGTGTCAGTAGAAATAAAAGGGAATTAGATTTCTGTATTGAAATCTTTAAAACAGTCTTTGCTGAGGGCGAGATAAGATTTTTGTGTGGTATATACAGTGCTTATTTTGTAGTATGCTTTTAGGGAACAAACACATAAGTCTTTCTCCACTATTAACACTGTGCCATTTTTCTGTTTGAGTTTCTGATCCAACATTCTTTCCCTTTGTCATCCCTTCCTAGTTTAATGGATCGGGAAGTGGCATTGCTTGCTGAAATGGACAAAGTGAAAGCTGAAGCAAGTAAGATTGATCTTTATTAAAACTATTATCAGTTAATAAGTACCTGCCTCTCAATCCCCATAACAAAAGCTCAATGTAAATGCCACACTAAGAGTTTGTATATTTAAAGTCTTGAGCAATTGTACTGTGCTAGCATAGGAATGCTTTCAGGTGAAACAACTTTATAATAGCCTGTTTATCATATTTCCAAATTTTAATATTTTGAATATAGATTTCAATGTCTGCATCATGGTATCTGCCACCTCAGCACCAGCTAAGGAAAATCGGTTATCTTGCAGGTGCCTGGGTTTTATTTTGTTTTTTCCCTCAGTGACTGAACAATTCCTTTGGGTTTTTTCCTACTTGTGAAAAAGCCTTTGGCATAATCAGAGACTTTACCAGGTTGCCTACAATTAATATATATATCCCTGTCATTACCTCTTGCAGAACTTTGTTTTCTCAGTTTGTTGAAACTTCACTCAGTGTCTGTTATCCTTGGCTAGGGAAAAAGTCAATTAATTGAGGGTTCAGGATACCCATGACTAGGACTCTTTGAAAGATTACTAAAATAGATTCTGGAAGAATAGTCTAAGTCGAATAATTTGTGGGATTTTGTACAGAAGAACCCAGATAGCTGTTTTTGTCATTTCTATTAAAGATAGACAGCTATATGAAAGAAGAGAATGTCAACTGCACTTTGTACAGTGGCATTGATTTAGGGCTTTTCAGCAGTTTTTACCTTCGTGCATTGAATGCCAGATTTGTAATTAGGAAGGTTGTTTCTTTTAACCTGCTCTCAAACTGTTGAGAATGGATATAGGTTGAGATGACTCACAGTTAAATCATTTGTGTCTGTGGTCTTGGGCCAGAGGAGGCAGCTTTGAAGTGCTGAATTGAGTTCAGTTTTGATCCATTTTAACCCACTCCAGTGTTCTTGCCTGGAGAATCCCAGGGACGGGGGAGCCTGGTGGACTGCCGTCTGTGGGATCGCACAGAGTCAGACATGACTGAAACGACTTAGCAGCAGCAGTAACAAAGTGTTGAATACATAGCAGAGATGCTATCCATTGTTTTTCAGAGATGAGATATCACTTAAATTGAGTGGTATATACTGAAATTTCTAGTGCCAGTTTCGGTCCATTCTTGTACCGATGTGTTCTCTTTTTGAAGGTGAAGTTTCAGAGAGGAAAAAAGACATAGTCCTTCCTGTTGAGAAGAAGGTGCTTTTTAAAATACATCTTTTATAGAAAATATTTTAACATATTTCAAATAGAGAGGCTGATATAATTACCCATCCCCCGGCACCTAGCCTTAACCAATTATCAATTCATGGCCAATCTTTTAGTATCAAATTCAGAGCTACAGATTTCTGCTCAAATTCATCAATTTTATATCAGTATCTCCTTGCTCCCATACTAAAAATCCTAGTTCTCAATGACACTAATGTAATTACTCTTTTACCAACAATATCAAATTTCTTTTTTCTTTTTTATGTATTATAATTTTGTTATTTATTCATAGTACTTCACAGTTTAGGGTTTTACACACTCATTCATATCTGATCTTAACATCAACCTTACAGGAGATTTAGGTTTTCTGACTTTTTAAATTTTTTTCATTTCATAAATGAAAAAACTAGTTCCTTGGAAAAATGTGACTTGTCCAAGATCATATACTTAGGCTCTCTGAATTATATGCTATGTGTAGAAGTCTGTACTTGACACGTTCTCCATCTTGAGATTTGTAATTTTATCTTAGAATCCTAGAATGCTGAAGCTGAGAGAAAGTGAATTTGATACAAATGACAAATAGATTTTATCTTGGGAGCCAGACCAGTGAATCATTTGTATTTGTTGGGCCTTTGTGTTGAGAAACTTTCATATGCATGTTCCTAAATTATTGCAAAAGTGTGCCCTATTGCTTAACCTGGCAGGGGTATGGGCAGCCCATCCACATTTGTGGCAAATCAGACTGAGAAAACCTGCTAAAGA
Source organism: Neotragus pygmaeus (assembly GCA_006410875.1). Taxonomy (NCBI): domain Eukaryota; kingdom Metazoa; phylum Chordata; class Mammalia; order Artiodactyla; family Bovidae; genus Neotragus; species Neotragus pygmaeus. Next base: position 107,095 of record SJYV01024393.1, on the reverse strand, counting down.
CATTCCAGCTCTCTGTAACACCGGATGTAGCTCTTCAAAAATTCCATTTTTTTCTAACATAAATTTTGCTAATTTCTCAGTAGGTTACAGGATTCTGTGCATAACAGTTAGGAATTGAGTTTAACTGCATGCCACGGAATGGCCTAAATAAATGGGAGGTTCTTTTTCTCTCATGAAATGAAAGGTCCAGAGGTAAGCAGTCCAGGGCTGTAGGGCATCTCCAAAATAATATGAGGGACCCAGGCTTCACTGTCCTTCTCCCCAGCCAGCCTTACCGGGTGTTTGTAGTCCCTGGCTCTTTACTCTGGGAGACTTTTTATTATCTGTTATCCTTCGTGGCCACACCTGATTTATGCACCTCAGAGCAAACCGAAGATGATGTTTTTTTAAAAGCAGTAAAACAGACTTCCCTGGCGGTCCAGTGGTTAAGACTTCAAGCTTCCACTGCAGGGGGCTCAGGTTCCATCCCTGGTCAGGTAACTAAGATCCACAGTGTCACCGAAAAAAATTTTTTTTCTAATTAAAATATTTAAAAAGTTATTCTANCACACAGCACCGACCTTGGGAGATGGCAACCATGGCACAAAGACCGGAAATCAGCTCAAGGCAACTGCGGCACACAGCCCGGAATTGGTGCAAGGCTACGATGGCACACAGTCTGATTACCTCAGCGCAAGGCTAACATGTCACACAGCTGAAACCTCGGCGCAGTGCGACCGCAGCACATAGCCTGGTCCTCAATGAAGGGCGACCGCAGCACACAGCCCAGTCCTTGGCACAAGGCTACCATGGCACACAGCCAGGAATTCGGTTCAAGGCTACCGTGGCACACAGACCAGACCTTGACACAGGGCGACCGCGGCACACAGCCCGAACCGCAGTGAAGGCAGACTGCGGCACATAGCCCAGAAATCTGTGCAGGGCGACTGGGGTACAGAGCTCAGAACTCATTGCTAGCCGACCGTGGAACACAGCCCGGTCCTCAGTGTAGGGCAACCATGGCAAACAGGACGGAACTCATCTCCAGCCGACGGTGGAACACATCCTGGATCTCGACACAGGGCGACCGCAGGCCACAGACCGGACTTCGGTGCAGGGTGACCACGACACACAGCATGGACCTCAGCGTAGAGCGACCACAGCACACAGCCCGAACCTCAGTGAAGGGCCACCGCGGCACACAGCCCAAAAATCTATGCAGGGCGACCATGGCACAGAGCCAGGAACTCGTCGCTAGCCAAATGCGGAACACAGCCCGGAAATCGGCACTGGGCAACCACGGCACACAGGCCAGACATCTGTGCATGGCGACCGCAGCACACAGCCCAGACTTCAGCGCAAGGCGACCGCGGCACACAGCCCGAACATCAGTGAAGGGCGTTGTGGCACACAGCCCGAAACTCGTCGCTAGCTGACCGCGGAACATGGCCTGGACATTCGCGCAGGGCGAGCGCGGCACACAACTTGGACATCAGCACAGGGCTACCGCAGCACACAGCCCGAACTTCAGTGAAGGGCAACCACAGCACACAGTCCAGAAATCTGTGCAGGACGACAGTGGCACAGAGCCTGGAATTCGTCAGTCGTCGACTGCGAAACATAGCCAGGATCTCGGTGCAGGGTGACCACGGAAAACAGGCCAGGCCACATCGCAGGGCGACCACAGCACACAGCCCGGACCTCGGCNCTGTGCAGGACGACAGTGGCACAGAGCCTGGAATTCGTCAGTCGTCGACTGCGAAACATAGCCAGGATCTCGGTGCAGGGTGACCACGGAAAACAGGCCAGGCCACATCGCAGGGCGACCACAGCACACAGCCCGGACCTCGGCAAAGGGTGACCGAGGCACACAGCCTGAAACTCAGTGAAGGGCGACTGCGTTACACAGCCCGGAACTCGTCGCTAGCCGACCGCAGAACACAGCCCGGACCACAGAGCAGGGTGAACATGGCACACAGCCTGAACCTCAGTGAAGGGTGACCGCGGCACACAGCCCAAAAATTTGTGCAGGGCCACCATGTCACAGAGCTTGGAACTTGCCACCAGTCAGCTGTGGAACACAGCCCAGACCTCCACACTGGGTGACCGCAGCACACAGGCCGGACCTCTGTGCAGGGCGAGCGCGGTACACAACCTGGAAATCTGTGCAGGGCGATTGAGGTACAGAGCTCGGAACTTGTCGTTAGCCGACCGCAGAACACAGCCCGGAACTCGGTACAGGGCGAACATGGCAAACAGGACGGAAATCGTCTCCAGTCGATGGCGGAACACAGCCCGGAACTCGGTTCAAGGCTACCGTGGCACATAGACAGGACCTCGGCACAGAGCGATGGCGGAACACAGCCCAAACCTCAGTTAAGGGCGACCGCGGCACACAGCCCAAAAATCTGTGCAGGGCCACCGTGGCACAGAGCTTGGAACTCATCACTAGCCAACCGTGGAACACAGCCTGGACTTCCACACTGGGTGACCACGGCACACAGGCCGGACCTCTGTGCGGGGCGAGCGCGGTACACAACCTGGAAATCTGTGCAGGGCGATTGAGGTACAGAGCTCGGAACTTGTCGTTAGCCGACCGCAGAACACAGCCCGGAACTCGGTACAGGGCGAACATGGCAAACAGGACGGAAATCGTCTCCAGTCGATGGCGGAACACAGCCCGGAACTCGGTTCAAGGCTACCGTGGCACATAGACAGGACCTCGGCACAGAGCGATGGCGGAACACAGCCCAAACCTCAGTTAAGGGCGACCGCGGCACACAGCCCAAAAATCTGTGCAGGGCCACCGTGGCACAGAGCTTGGAACTCATCACTAGCCAACCGTGGAACACAGCCTGGACTTCCACACTGGGTGACCACGGCACACAGGCCGGACCTCTGTGCGGGGCGAGCGCGGTACACAGCCTGGAAATCTGTGCAGGGCGATTGAGGTACAGAGCTCGGAACTTGTCGCTAGCCGACCGCGGAACACAGCCTGGACATTCACGCAGGGCGACCATGTCAAACAGGACGGAACTCGTCTCCAGCCGATGGCGGAACACAGCCCGGACATCAGCACAGGGTGACAGCGGCACACAGGCCGGACTTCATTGCAGGGTGACCACGGCACAAAGCATGGACCTCGGCTCAGGGTGACAGCAGCACACTGCCCGAACCTCAGTGAAGGGCGGCTGCGTCACACAGCACAGAACTCGTCGCTAGTCAACCGCGGAACACAGTTCGGACCTCGGCACAGGGTGAAGGTGGCACACAGTCCAGACCTAAGCGCAGGGCGACAGCAGCACACAGGTCGTACCTCGGCGCAGTGCGACCATGGCACACAGGCCAGACCTTGGGGCAGGGCGACCGCAGAACTCAGCCCGGACTTTGGTGCAGGGAGACTGTGGCACGCAGGCCGGACATCGATGCAGGACGACCGCAGCACACATCCAGAACCTTAGTGAAGGGCAACCGCAGCACACATCCCTGACCTTAAAATAAGGTGTCCCTGGAACACAGAATGGATGTCAGCAGATGTTCACTGCGGCACACATACAGGACCTCATCCAGTGTGACCGCAGCACACAAGTCGGACCTCGGCTCAGGTTAACCACGGCACACAGCCCGGACCTCAGTGAAGGGCAACTGCGGCACACAGCCCAGAAATCTGTGCAGAGCGAGCGTGGCACAGTGCTCGGAACACATCGCTAGCCAATCCCGAACACAGCCTGGACCGCGGCACATGGCGACCACTGCACACAGGCCATACCACGGCACAGGGCGACTGCGGCACACAACCCGGAACGCGGAGCAAGGTGACGGCGCACACAGCCCGAAATTCAGTGAAGGGTGACTGTGGCACATAGCTCGGAAATTGTCACCAGCCAAGCATGGAACACAGCCCAGACCTTGGTGCAGGGTGACTATGGCAAACAGGACGAAACTTGTCCCAGGGCAAGTAAGGCACAAAGCCCGGACCTCCACGAAGAGCGATGGAGTCACACAGCCCGACACTCAGTGAAGGGTGACCGCATCACACAGCCTACAACTCATTGTTAGCCAACCGCGGAAAACAGTCCAGACCTCGGCACAGGGCGACCGTGGCACATAGACTGGACCTCAGCTCTGGGGGACCGCGGCACACAGCCCGGACTTCTGGAGAAGGCTAGCGCGGCACACAGCCTGGACCTTAGCAAAGAGGAACCATGGCACAGACCCGGGAACAGGTCACAAGCCGAGGGCAGAACACAGGCCAGAACTCAGAGGAGGGTGACCGTGGAACACAGCCCGGACCATGGAGCAGGGTGACCATGGCACACAGGCCGGATCTCAGCGCAGGGTGACTGCGGCACTTAGGCCGGACCTCAGTGCAGCGTGAACGTGGCACAGAGGTCGGATCTCGGTGCAGGGTGACTGCGGGACACAGGCCGGACATCGGTACAGAGTGACTGTGGCACACAACCCGGACTACGGTGCAGGGTGACTGCAGAGCACAGGCCGGACATCGGCTCAGGGCGACCACGGCATACAGCCCGTACTTCTTGAGAAGGCTACTGTGGCACACAGCCTGGACCTCGGCCCAGAGGGAATGCGGCACAGAGCCCGGAACACATCGCAAGCCGAGGGTGGAACACAGCCTGGACTCGGTGCAGGGCTACTGTGGCACACAGCCTGAACCACAGTGAAGAGTGACCGAGGCACACAGTACAGACTTCGGCGCAGGGCGACCCTGGCACACAGGACCGACCTCAGGACATTGCGACCGTGGCACACAGCCCGAACTTCAGTGAAGGGTGACCGCAGCACACAGCCCAGAAATCTGTGCAGGGTGACTGCAGCACAGAGCCTGGAACTCATCGCTAGCCGACGGTGGAACACAGACCGGACCTGGGCGTAGGGTGACTATGGCAAACGGGCCGGACCTTGTCGCAGAAGACCACGGCACACAGTCCAGAAATATGTGCAGGGCGACCGGAGTATAGATCATGGAACTCGTCGCTAGGCGACCACAGAACACAGCCCGGACCTCGGCGCAGGGTGACCATGGCAAACAGGTTGGAACTCGTCTCCAGCCGACTGGGGAACACAGCCTGAACCTCGGCACAGGGAGACTGCGGCACACAGTCCGCACCTCGGTGCAGGGCGACCACGGCACACTGTGTGTACCTTGGCAAAGGGCTACCGTGGCACACAGACCGAACCTCAAGGAAGGGCGACTGGGGCCCACAGCCTGGGCTTCGGTGCAGGGCCACACTGGTACACAGCGTGGACCACAGCGCAGGGCGACTGCGGCACACAGCCAGGATCTCGGCGCAGGGTGACCAAAACACACATCCCGGACCTCGGTGCAGAGTGACACTGGCACACAGCACGGACCTTGGCAGATGGCGACCACATCACCCAGCCCGAATCTTAGCACAGAGCGACCATGACACAGAGTCCGGAACTCATCAAGCCGACCGTGGAACACAGCCCGGATCTCGGTGCAGGGCGACCGTGGCATAGAGCCTGGAACTCGTGGCTAGCCGACCGCAAAACCCAGCCTGGACCTCAGTGAAAGGCGACTGCGGCACACAGCCCGAACTTCAGTGAAGAACAACCAAGCCACACAGCATGGACCTCCTCGCAGGGAGACCCTGGCACACAGCATGGACTTCGGGAGATGGCGACCGCGGCNCTAGCCGACCACAAAACCCAGCCTGGACCTCAGTGAAAGGCGACTGCGGCACACAGCCCGAACTTCAGTGAAGAACAACCAAGCCACACAGCATGGACCTCCTCGCAGGGAGACCCTGGCACACAGCATGGACTTCGGGAGATGGCGACCGCGGCACGCAGCCCGGACCTCGGTGGAGAGCGACCGTGACAGAGTCCTGAACTCGTTGCCAGCCAACCGCGGAACACAGCACGGAACTCTGGGCAGGGCAACAGCGGCACACAGCACGGACCTCGGTGCAGGGTGACTGCGGCACCCAGCACAGACCTCGGCTGATGGTGACTGCGTCACACAGTCCGGACCTCAGCACAGAGCGACCACGGCACAGAGCCCGGAACTCTTCGTTAGCCGACCACAGAACACAGCCCGGACCTCACACAGAGCGACTATGGCACAGAGCCCAGACCTCGGTGCAGGGCGACCGTGGCACACAAATTGGACCACGGCACAGAGTGACACTGGCACACAGCACGGACTTTGACATATGGTGATGGCATCACACAGCCCAGACCTAGGCGCAGAGCGACCGTGACACAGAGCCCACAACTCGTCTTTAACCAACCGCGGAAAACAACCCGGGCCTCAGTGCTGGGCGACTACGACACAAAGCCAGGACTTCGACGCAAAGCTACTGGGACACACAGCCCGGACCTCGGTGTAGGGTGACCACGAAACACATCCCGAACCTCAGTGAAGGGCGACCATGGCACACAGCCTGGAAATCTGTGCAGGCGACCATAGCACAGAGCATGGAACTCATCGCTAGGTAACCATGGAACACAGCCCGGACCTCGGCACATGGCGATCGCAGCACACAAGCCGAACATCATCGCAGGGCGACCACGGCACACAGCCCAGACCTCAGTGAAGGGTGAGCACGGCAAACAGGCCAGACCTCTTTGCAGGGTGACCACGGCACACAGCCCAGATCTCAGCGAAGAGCGACTATGGCAAAAAGCCTGAAACTCAGTGAAGGGTGACCGCGGCACATAGTCCGGAACTTTTCGCTAGACAACAGCGGAACTGAGCCCGGACCTCGAGGCAGGGTGACCGTGGCACACAGGCCCGATCTCAGCTCAGGGCTACAGCGGCACACAGGCCGCACCTCGGTGCAGGGCCACCGTGGAACACAGGCCAGACTTCAGCTCAGGGTGACCGCGGCACACAGCTCGGACGGTGAAAGAGGGCAACCTTGGCACACAGCCCTAACCTCAGTGAAGGGCAACTGTGGCACACAGGTCTGAACTCATCGCCAGCCAACCGCGGAACAAAGCCCGGACATTGGCACAGGGTGACCGCGGCACTCAGCCCATATCTCGGGAGATGGCGACCGCTGAACACAGCGCGGACCTTGGGACAGGGCGACTGCAGCACACAGCCTGGAACTGTGCATAAGGCTACCATGGCACAGAGCCTGGATCTCGGAACAGGGCGACTGTGGTACACAGCCCAGAAGTTGTCACAGAGGGAAAGTGGCCAGAGCCCGGAACTCGTCGCAAGTTGAGTGCGGAACACAGCCTGGACCTCTGCGCAGGGCGACGGTGGCACACAGCCTTAACCTCAGTGAAGAGTGACCGAGGCACACAGCATGGCCCTCGATGCAGGGCGACCCTGGCACATAGCACAAACCTCGGGAGATGGTGACTGTGGCAAACAGCCCGGACATTGGTGCAGGGCAACTGTGGCACAAAGCCCGGACTTTGGCGCAAAGCTACTGTGGCACACAGCCCGGACCTCGGTGCAGGGTGAACTAGGCACACAGCCCGAAATTCAGTGAAGGGTGACTGTGGCACACATTCCGGGAATCTGTGCAGGGCGACTGTGGCACAGAGCTCAACTCGTCACTAACCAACCGCGGAACACAACCCGGACCTCAGCACAGGGCGACCGCGGCACACCGGATGGATCTCGGTGCAGGGCGACCACGGCACACAACCTGGACCTCAGGGCAGGGCGGCGGCAGCACACATCCCGAACCACAGAGGAGGGGGATGGCGCCACACAGCCCGGAAATCTGCGCAGGGCGACCACGGCATAGAGCCCGGAGCTCGTCGCTAGCCAACCGCGTAACACAGCCAGACCTCAGTGCAGGGCGTCCGCGGAACACAGGCCAGGCCTTGGCTCATGGTGACCGCAGCCAAAAGCCCGGACCTCGGCACAGGGCAACAGCGGCACACAGCCCGAAATTTAATGAAGAGCGACTGAGGCACACAGCATGGACCTCAGTGCAGGGTGACCCTGGCACACAGTACGTACCTAGGGAGATGGCGACCGCAGCACACAGCCTGGACATTGGCGCAGGGAGACTGCGGCACACAGACCGGACCTCATCGCAATGCTACCGCAGCACATAGTTCAGACCTCGGCGCAGGGCGAATCAGGCACACAGCCTGGAACTCAGTGCAAGGCTACCAGGACACAGAGCCCAGACCTCGGCGCAGGGTGACCAAGGCACACAACCCGAACCTCAGTGAAGGGCATCCACGGCACACAGCCCAGAATTCTGTGGAAGGCGACCGTGGCACAGAGTTCAGAACTCATCGCGAGCCAACCACTAACAGCCCGGACCTCGGCCTAGGGCGACCAAGGCACAAAAGCCATACCACGGCGCAGGGCGACCGCTGTACACAGACCAGATCTCAGTGCATGGCGACGGTGGCACACAGCTCAAACTCAGTGAAGGGCGACTGTGGCACAAAGCTCGGAAATCGTCGCCAGCCAACCGCGGAACACAGCCTGGACCTCAGCTCAGGGCGACCACAGGACACAGCCCGAACTTCGGCACAGGGCTTCCGCGGCACACAGCCTGAACCTCAGTGAAGAGCGACAAAGGCACACAGCATGGACCTCGACACAGGGCAACCCTGGAACACAGCATAGACCTCGGGAGATGGCGACCGAGGCACACAGCCTGGACCTCGGTGCAGGGTGACCGCAGCACACAGCCCGAACCTCAGTGAAGGGCGACCGCAGCACATATTTCAGAAATCTGTGCAGCATGACCATGGCACAGAGCTCAGAACTCATCGCTAGCCAACTGCAGAACACAGCCCGGACCTTGGCACATGGCGACCGTGGCACACAGGCCAGACCTCGGCGCAGGGCGACCATGGAACACAGCGTGGACCTCGGTGCAGGGCGACCGCGGCACACAATCTGAACCTCAGTGAAGGGGGACTGTGGCACACAGGCCGGACCTCAGCACAGGGCGACCACTTCACATAGTGTGGACCTTGGCACAGGGCGACCATGGCACACAGGCCATATCACAGCCCAGGGCAACCACGGCACACAGTCCGAACTCAGTGACGGGGGACTGGCACACAGCTCGGAAATCGCTGCCAGCCAACCGCAGAACACAGCCCAGATCTTGGCACAGGGCGATCGCGGCACACAGCTCGAACATTGGCGCAGGGCTACCGTGGCACACAGCCCGAAACTCAGTGAAGGGTGACCACAGCACACAGCCCAGAAATCTGTGCAGGGCGACTGCGGCACAGAGCCCGAAACTCGTCGCTAGCTGACGGTGGAACACAGCCCGGACCTCAGCGCAAGGTGACGATGGAAAACAGGTCAGACCTTGTCGCAGAAGACCATGGCACACAGTCCGGACCTCGGCAAAGGGCGACCGAGTCACTCAGCCCAAAACTCATTGAAGGGCGACCGCATCACAACGCCCGGAACTCGTCGCTAGCCGACTGCAGAACACAGCCCGGATCTCATCGCAGGGTGACTGCAGCACACAGCTCGGACCTCGGCACAGGGCGACCATGGCACACAGCCTGGACCTCGGCACAGAGGAACCATGGCACAGAGCCCAGAACTCGTTCCAAGCCGAGGGCGGAACACAGCCTGGACCTCGGCGCAGGTGACCGAGGCACACAGCCTCTTGGTGTCACTTCTCGCTGGCTCCGTGTGTCGTACCTGGACCGACGTCCCGCTGGGACCATGTATAGTGGCTGGAGCCATCTAACGCTGGCGTCATGTGTCTGGCCTGTAGTCGCGTCCCGTTGACTCCTTGTGTCGGACCTGGAGCCGCGTTCCGATTGTACCGTGTGTCGTACTGGGAACCGCGTCAAGCTGGAGCCGTGTGTTGGGTTTGGACTCATTTCCCGTTTGCACCGTGTGTCGGACCTGGAGTCGTGTTCCGATGGTGTCGTGTGTCGTGTCTTGAGCCAAGTTCCGATGGCACCGTGTGTCTGACCTGGAGCCATGTCCCACTGGTGCCGTGTGTGTGACTTGGAGTCACTTCCTTCTGGTGTCGTGTGTCGGGCCTTTATACACGTCCCGCTGGCCCCATATCTCGAGTCTTGAGCAGCGATCCCCTGGTGCCTTGTGTCGGGCCTGGAGCCGCATCCCACTGGTGTCGTTTGTCCTACCTTGAGTAGAGGTCGACTGGTCCCTTGTGTCGGACCTTGAGTCGTGTCCCTCTGGTGCCGTGTTTACGGTTTGGACTCACTTCCCGCTGGTACCGTGTGTCGGGTCTTTAGACAAATCCCACTGTCACCCTTTCTCGAGTCTTGAGTAGCGATTGGTTGGTGCTTGTGTCTGACCTGGAGCCGTGTCTCGCTGGTGCCGTATGTCCGGTATGGTGTCGTGTTCCGTTGGCGTCGTGTGTCGGGCCTGGAGACGTATCCCACTGCCGCCTTGTGTCGGGTTTGAGTCACTTCCCGCTGACACCGTATGTCGAGCCTTTAGCGGTCGGCTGGCACCTTGTGTCGGGACTGTAGCCACGTCCCGATGACGTCGTGTGTCGGGTTTGGAGTCACTTCCCACTGGCATCGTGTGTCGGGTCTTTAGACACGTCCCACTGGCACCGTGTCTCGGGCCTTGAGTAGCGATCGGTTGCCACCTTTTGTCGGGTCTGGAGCCGCGTCCCACAGATGCCGTGTGACCGGCCTGAAACAGTGTCTTCTTGTACCGTGTGTCAGGTCTGGAGTCGCTTCCCACTGGCTCCGTGAGTCGGGTTTTGAGTAACTTCCCGCTGGCACAGTTTGACGGGCCTTGAGCAACGATCGGCTGGCGCCTTGTGTCGGGCCTGGTGCCGTTCCCGTTAGCACATTGTGTCTGGTCTGGAACCGTGTCCCGCTGACGCCATGTATCGGGTCTGGAACCACGTCCCACTGACGCCGTGTGTCGGGCTTGGTCACTGAAGGGCGACTGTGGCACACAGCCCGATACTCGTCCCTAGCTGACTGTGGAAAAAAGCCCTGGACCTTGGCACAGGGCGATGATGGCACACAGGCCGGAGCTCAGTGCAGGGCGACAGCAGCACACAGGCTGGAACTCGGCGCAGGGTGACTGCAGAACACAGGCCGGACCTCGGTGCAGGGCAACCACCAAACACAGCCCGAACCTCAGTGAAGGGCGATTGCAGCACAGAGCTGGGAAGTCGTCACCAGCCGTCCGCAGAACACAGCCCAGACCTTCACACAGGGCGACCGCAGGACACAGCCCAGAAATCTGTACAGGGAGCCCACGGGACAGAGCCCGTAACTCGTCACTAGCAGACCACGGAACACAGCCCGGACTTCAGCGCAGGGCAACCACAGCAAACAGACCGGACCTCGTCACAGGGCGACCAGGGCACACAGCCCGGACCTTGGCAAAGGGGGACCGTGGCACACTGACTGAAACACAGTTAAAGGCGAATGCGGCACACAGCCAGTAACTCGTTTCTAGCCGACTGCAGAACACAGCACGGATTTCGGCACAGGGCGACCGCGGAATACAGGCCAGACCGAGGCACAGGGCGACCACGGCACACATCAAGGATATCGAGCAGGGTGACCGCTGCACACAGCCTGAACATCAGTGAAGGGTGACCACAGCACACATCCCGGACCTTGATGCAGGGCAAACCTGACACACAGCAAGGACCTCGACCGAAATTTACCACGGCACACAGACTGGAACTTGGCGAAGGGCGACCGCGGCACACAGACTGAACCTCAGTGAAGGGCGACCTAGGCACACAGCATGGAACTTGTCACTACCCGACCGCAGAACACAGCCCGGATTTTGGCGCAGGGTGACCGTGGTATACAAGCCAGACTTCGATGCAGGGTGACCGTGGCACACATACCGAACCTAGGTGAAGTGTAAGCATGGCACATATCCCGGACCTTAAGGCAAGGCGACCCTGAAACACAGCAAGGATGTCTACAGATATTCACTGCGGCACACACCCAGGATCACGTAGCAGTGTGACCGCGGCACACAGGTCGGACCTCGGCTCAGGGCGACCGCGGCACACTGCACGGACCTTGGCGCAGGGCGACCGGGGCACACAGCCCGAACCTCAGTGAAGGGTGACCACGGCACACAGCCCACAAATCTGTGCAGGGCGACCGTGGCACAGTGCTCAGAACACATCGCTAGCCAACCCCGAACACAGCCCGGACCTCGACACAGGGCGACTGAGGCAAACAGGCCATACCACGGTGCAGAGCGACTGTGGCACACAACCCGGAACTTGGCGCAGTGCAACGGCGGCACACAGCCCAAAATTCAGTGAAGGGCGACTTTGGCACACAGCTCGGAAATCTTCGCCAGCCAATCGTGGAACACAGCCCAGACCTCGGCGCAGGGTGACAGCAGCACAAGGACCAAACATCGGCACAGGGCTACCACAGAACACGGCCTGAAACTCTGTGAAGGGCGACAGGAGAACACAGCCCAGAAATCTGTGCAGGGCGACTGTGGCACAGAGCATGGAACTCATCGCTAGCCGATGGCGGAACACAGCCCCGACCACGGTGCAGGGTGACTACGGCAAACAGGCTGGACCTTGTCACAGGGCGAACAAGGCACACAGCCCGGACCTCCGTGAAGAGCGACCAAGGCATACAGACCGAAACACAGTGAAGGGCGACCGCATCACACAGCCTGGAATTCGTCACTAGCTGACCGCGGAATTCAGCCCTTGAATTCGGTGCAGGGCAACCGGAGCACACAGCCCGAAACTCAGTGAAGGACGACCATGTCACACAGCCTGGAACTCGCTGCTAACTGACCACAGAACACAGTCAGGACATCGGAGCAGGATGACCATTACGCTCAGGCCAGACTTAAGTGCAGGGTGACAGCGAGACATAGGCCAGACTTCAGTGCATGGTGACCGCGGCACACAGGTTGGAACTGGGCGCAAGGCGACCACGGCACAAAGGCTAAACCTTGGCACAAGGCTACCATGGCACACAGCCCGGAACTCGGTTCAAGGCTAATGTGGCACACAGACCGGAATTCGGCACAGGGCGACTGCGGCACCAAGCCCGAACCTCAGTGAAGGGAGACCGCGGCACACAGCCCAGAAATCTGTGCAGGGCGACTGGGGTACAGACTTCAGAACTCAGTGCTAGCCGACCGTGGAACACAGCCCGGAATTTGGTGCAGGGTGACCACGGCACACAGCCTGGACCTTTGCAGAAGTCTACTGCAGCACACAGCCCGAAATTAGTGAAGGGCGACCGCGTCACACAACCTGGAACTCGTCGCTAGCTGACTGCGTAACAGAGTACGGACCTCGGAGCAGGGTGACCGTGGCACTCAGGCCAGACCTCAGCACAGGGTGACAGCGGCACTTAGGCCAAACCTTGGTGCAGGGCGACTGTGGCACACAGGCCGGACATCGGCTCAGGGCGACCGAGGAACACAGCCCGGACCTCAGTGCAGGGGGACCGTGGCACACATTCTGGACCTCTGGAGCAGGAAACAGCGGCACTAAGCCCGGACCTTGGCAAAGAGAAACCGTGGCAAGGATCCAGGAACAGGTTGCAAGCCAAGGGCGGAACACAGGCCGTAACGTGGTGCAGGGTGACCATGGCACAGAGGCCGGACCTCAGTGCAGGGCGACTGTGGCACACAGGCTGTACCTCGGTGCAGGGCGACTGCGGAACACAGGACGGACATCCACTCAGGACAATCATTGCACACAGCCCGGACCTCAGCGCAGGGGGACTGCAGCACACAGCCCGGACTTCTGGAAAAGACTACCGCGACACACAGCCCGGAACTTGGCAAAGAGGAACCACAGCACAGAGCCTGGAACAGGTCGCAATCCGAGGGCAGAACACAGGCCGGACATCGGCACAGGGCACCCATGGCACACAGCGCAGGCCTCTGCAGAAGGCTACCTCGGCACACAGCCTGCACCTGGGAACAGGGCGACCATGGTACTCAGGCCGGACCTCAGC
>SJYV01024393.1:69877-89796 GCA_006410875.1 Neotragus pygmaeus | reverse complement strand
GTCACACAGCCCAGAACTCGTCAATAGCTGACCACAGAACATAGCCCGGACCTTGGCGCAGGGTGACTGCAGCACACAGCCTGAAACTGGGAGCACGGCTACCACAGCACACAGCCTGGACCTTGGCGCAGGGCGCCCACAGCAACAGCCCGAACCTCAGTGATGGGAGACCGCGGCACACAGCTCAGAAATCTGTGCAGGGCAAACGCGGTACAGATTCCGGAGCTCTGGAGAAGGCTACCACTGCACACAGCCTGGACCTTGGCAAAGAGGAACCGTGGCACTGAGCCGGGAAAAGGTGGCAAGCCGAAGGCGTAACACAGGCCGGACCTCGGCCAAGGGTGACCGCGGCACACCTCTTGGACCTGGGGAGATGGCGACCCTGGCACACAGCCCGGACCTCTGCAGAAGGCTACCTCGGCACACAGCCCGTGCCACTGAACATGGCGACCGTGACACACAGCCCGGAACTCAGCGCAGGGCGTCCCTGGCACACATCACTGACCTTGGGAGATGATGATCGTGGCACACAGACCGGATATCGGTGCAACGCAACTGTGGCACACAACCCGGACCTCGGCGCAAGGCTAACATGGCACAAACACTGAACCTCGGCACAGTGCGACTGCGGCACACCACCCGATCCTCAGTGAAGGGCGACCACAGCACACAGCCAGGACCTCGGCACAAGGCAACTGCAGCACACAGCCCGGAACTCGGTCCAAAGCTACCTTGGCAAACAGACCGGACCTCAGCACAGGGTGACCGCGGCACACAGCCCGAACCTCAGTGAAGGGAGACCACAGCACACAGCCCGGAAATCTGTGCAGGGCGACCGGGGTACAGAGCTCGGAACTCATCACTAGCCGACTGCGGAAGACAGCCCAGACCTCGGCGCAGGGCGACCATGGCAAACAGGACAGAACTCATCTCCAGCCGATGGAGGAACACAGCCTGGACCTCGGTGCAGTGCGATCACAGGAAACAGGCCATAACTCGACGCAGGGTGCCCAGGCACACAGACTGGACCTTGCCAAATGGCGACCGTGGCACACAGTCCGGAATTTGGCACAGGGTGACTGTGGGAACCAGGCCGGACCTTGGTGCAGGGCGTCTGCGGCACACATCACGGACTTCAAGCACGGCGACTGCGGCACACAACCCGAACCTCAGTGAAGGGCGACTGCGGAACAGAGCATGGACCTCGACCAATAGCGACCGCAGCACACACCCCGGACCTCGGCACAGAGTGATCGCAGCACAGAGCCCGGAACTGTTAGCTAGCTGACCGCAGAACACAGCAAGCACTTCGGCTCAGGGTGACTACAGAACACAGTTTGGACCTCGGTGCAGGGTGACCGCGACACACATCACGAACCTCAACGCAGGGTGACCGGGGCACACAGCCCGGACTTCAGCGCAGGATGACCGCGGCACACAGCCCGGACATCGGGATATGGCGACCGCGGAACACAGCCCGGACTTTGCAACAGGGCGACCGCGGCACACAGCCCGGACCTCGGGAGATGGCGACCGCGGCACACAGCCTGGACATCAGGGGAGAGCGACTGCGGCACAGAGCCCGGAATTCATTACAATCTGACCGCGGAACACAACCTGGACCTCGGCGCAGGGTGACCGTCGCACACAGCCCGGACCTCGGCGCAGGGCAACCGACGCACACAGTCCAAACCTTGGCACAGGGCGACCGCAGCACACAGCCCGGATCCGGGCTGTGTGCTGCGGATCTTGGTGTAGGGCGACCACGGCACACAGGCCGACATTGCTGCAGGGCGACTGCAGCACACAGCCCATACCTCAGTGAAGGGCAACACTGGCACATGCACGGACTTCAGCGCAGGGTGACTGCGGCACACAGCCAGGACCTCGGTGCAGGGCGAAGGCGGCACACAGCATGGACTTCGGTGCAGGGCGACACTGGCACACTGCACAGACCTTGGCAGATCGCGACCGCATCATACAGCCCGGACCTTGGTGCAGCACGACCACGGTACACAGCCCGGAACTTAGTGCAAGGCTGCCGCGGCACACATCCCGGACCACGGTGCATGGCGACAGCGGCACACAGCATGGACCTCGGCACAGGGTGACACTGGCACACAGCAAGAACCTCGGCAGATAGCAACCACATCACATAGCTTGGACATTGGCGCAGCGCGACCGCGGTACACAACCCGGACATTGGCGCAGGTCTGCCGTGGCACACAGCCCGAACATCAGAAAAGGACCATGCAGCACACAGCCCAGAAATCTGTGCAGGCTGACCACGGCACAGAAACCAGAACTCGTTGCTAGCTCACCGAGGAACACAGCACGGACCTCGGCGCAGGGCAACCATGGCAAAGAGGCCGGTGCTCATTGCAGGGCGAACATGGCACACAGCTCGGACCTCAGCGAAGGGCGATCTTGGCACACAGCCTGAAACTCAGTGAAGGGTGACCGCGGAACCCAGCCCGGAATTTGTCACTAGCCAACCACGGAACACAGCCCAGAAATCTGTACAGGCAGCCCGCAGCACAGAGCCCGTAACTTGTCACTAGCTGATCACGGAACACAGCCCAAACCTCAGCGCAGGGCGAGCACGGCAAACAGGCCAGACCTCGTCGCAGGGCGACCATGGCACACAGCCCGGACCTTGACAAAGGGCAACCATGGCCACTGTCCAAAACACAGAGAAGGGCGACTGTGGCACACATCCAGTAAATCGTTTCTAGATGACTGCAGAACAGCCCGGATTTCGGCACAGGTTGACAGCAGGACACAGGCCAGACCGAGGCACAGGGTGACCGCGGCACACATCAAGGTCATCAAGCAGGGTTACTGCTCAAAACAGCCTGAACCTCAGTGGAGGGTGACCAAGGCACACAGCCCGAAACTCAGAGAAGGGAGAACGCAGCACACATCCTGGACCTCGATGCAGGGCAACCCTGGCACACAGGACGGACCTCCAACGAAGGAGGACTTCGGCAGAGAGGGACCATGGCACAGAGCCCGGAACTCGTCGCAAGCTGATGGCAGAACACAGCCTGGACCTCGGCACAGGGCGACCGCAGCACACAGCCCGAACCACAGTGAAGAGCGACTGAGGCACACAGCACGGACCTCGGCACAGGGCGAACCTGGCACACAGAACCGACCTCGGGAGATGACGATTGCGCCACAGAGACCGGACATAGGCGCAAGGGCAACTGCGGCACACAGCCCGGACCTTGATGCAAGGCTAACCCGGCACACAGCCTGGACCTTGACACAAGGCTAAAATGGCACACAGCCTGAACCTTGTCACAGGGAGACAGCGGGACACAGCCCGAACCTCAGTGAAGGGCGACCGTGGCACACAGCCTAAATATCTGTGCAGGGCGTCTGTGGTACAGAGCTTGTAACTTGTTGCTAGCCAACCGCGGAACACAGCCCGGACTTCCACACTGGGTGACCGCGGCACACAGGCCGGACCTCTGTGCAGGGCGACCATGGCACACAGCCCAGACATCGGGGCAGGGTGATCACGGTACACAGCCCAAACGTCAGTGAATGGCGACTGTGGCACACAGCACGGAACTCTTCGCCAGGCGACCGCAGAACGCAGTGCGGACCATGGCACAGGGCGACCTCCGCACACAGCCCGAACCTCAGTGAAGGGCGACTGCAGCACACAGCCCTGAAATCTGTGCAGGGTGACAGCGGCACCGATCCTGGAACTCGTCGCTAGTCGACCGTGAAACACAGCCAAGACCTCGGAACAGCGACCATGGCACACAGCCCAGACCTCGGCGCAAGGCGATCGCAGCACACAGCACGAACTTCAGTGAAGGGCGACTACGGCACACAGCCCGGAACTCATTTCCAGTTGACCGTGGAACGCAGTCCAGACCTTGGCGCCTGGTAACTGCGGCACAAGCCCGTACATTGGTGAAGGGCTACCATGGCACACAGCCCGAGCCTCAGTGAAGGTTGACAGCAGCACATAGACCAGAAACCCGTGCAGGGCGTGCGTGGCAAAGAGCCCGGTACTCATCAGTAGCTGATCGCGGAAACAGCCTGGACCTCGGCATAGGGCTACCACGGCAAACAGGCGGGACTTCGTTGCAGGGCGACCACAACACACAGCCCAGAACTCAGGGAAGGGCGACTGTGGCACACAACCTGAAACTCAGTGAAGGGCGACCGCAGCACACAGCCCAAAAATCTGTGCAGGGCGTGCGTGGTACAGAGCTTGGAACTCATCGCTAGCCAGCCACGGAACACAGCCCCAACTTCCGCAATGGGCGACCGTGGCACACAGCCAGGACCTCTGTGCAGGGCGAACATGGCACACAGCCCAGACCTCAGCACAGGGCCACCGCGGCACAGTGCAAACTTCAGTGAAGGGCGACTGCAGCACACAGCCCGGAACCCATATCCAGCCGACCGTGGAACACAGCCCGGAACTTGAAGCCTGGTCACCGTGGCACAAACCCGGACATCCAAGAAGGGCTACCACGGCATACACCCCGAGCTTCAGTGAAGGGTGACCACAGCACATAGACCAGAAATCCTTGCATGGCGACTGCGGCACAGAGCCCAGTACTTGTCACTTGCCGATTGAAGAACACAGCCTGGACTTCGATGCAGGGCAACCCTGGCACACAGCACGGACCGCGACCGAAGGCAACCGTGACACACAGCCCGGAATTTGGCACAGGGCGACTGCAGCACACAGCCCGAACCTCAGTGAAAGGAGACCGCGGCACACAGCGTGGAACTCGTCATTAGCCGACCGCGGAACACATCCCCGACTTCGGCGCAGGGCGACCGTGACACACAGCCTGAAAATCAGTGAAGGGCGACAACGTCACACAGCCTGGAACTCGTTGCTAGCCCACCACGGAACAGAGTCCGGACCTCGGAGCAGGGTGACCGTCACACTCAGGCCGGACCTAAGCGCAAGGCGACAGCGATACATAGGCCGGACCTCGGCGCACCGTGACCATGGCACACAGGCCGGACCTCGGCGCAGGGCATCTGTGGAACACAGGCCTGACATCGGCTCAGGGCGACTGTGGCTCACAGCCTGGACGTCAGTGCAGGGGACCGTGGAAAACAGCCCGGACCTCTGGAGAAGGCCACTGAAGCACACAGCTCGGACCTTGGCAAAAAGGAACCGTGGCACAGACCTGGGAATGGGTCGCAAGCCGAGGACAGAACACAGGCCGGACTTGGGCACAGGGCGACCGCATCACACTGCCCGAACCTGGGGAGATGGCAACTGCGGAACACAGCCTGGACCTCGGAACCGGATGACTGCGGCACACAGCCTGGACCTCTGCAGAAGGCTACCTCGGCACACAGCCCAGACCTCAGAACAGAGCGACTGTGGCACACAGCCCGGTCCTCGGCACAGAGGGAACGTGGCACAGAGCCGGGAACAGGTCGCAAGCCGAGGGCAGAACACAGCCCGGACCTCGCAACAGGGTGACCGCGGCACACAGCGCGGACCTCTGCAGAAGACTACCTCGGCACACAGGCCAGACCTCGGCGCAGGGCGACAGCGGCACACAGCCCGAATGTCAGTGAAAGGCGACTGTGGTATACAGCCCGTAAATCGTCACCATCCTACCATGGAACACAGCCCGGACCTTGGCACAGGGCGAGCTTAGCACACTGCCCTAACCTCAGTGAAGGACGACCGCAGCACGCAGCCCAGAAATCTGTGCAGGGCGACAGCGGCACAGAGCCTGGAACTCTTCGCTAGTCAACTGCAAAACACAGCCAGTACCTCAGCGCAGGGCGACCACGGAAAACAGGCCGGAACATGTCACAGGGCGACCACGGCACACAGCCCGACCCTCGGCAAAGGGCAACTAAGCCACACAGCCTGAAACTGAGTGAAGGGCAACCGCGTCACACAGCCCAGAACTCGTCGCTAGCTGACTGTGGAACACAGCCCGGACTTCGGGGCAGGGTGAAGGTGGCACACAGGCCAGACCTCAGCACAGGGTGACAGTAGCACACAGGCCGGATCTCGGTGCAGGGCGACCGTGGAACACAGGACGGACCTTGGGGCAGGGCGACCGTGGAACACAGGTCGGATTTCGGCTCAGGGTGACCGGGGCAAAAAGCCCGGACCTCGGCTCAGGGTGACCGCGGCACAAGCTCCAACCTCAGTGAAGAGCGACCGAGGCACACAGCATGGTCCTCGGCACAGGGCGACATTGGCACACATCACAGACATCAGGAGTTGGCGACTGCAGCACACAGCCTGGACACCAGTGCAAAGTGACTGCAAAACACAGCCCGGACCTCGGAGAAAGGCTACCAGAGCACACAGCCCGGAGCTCGGTTCAGGTTGCCTGCGGCACACAGCCCGGAAATCTGTGCAGGGAGTCCGTGGCCCAGAGCTCAGAACTCTTCGATAGTCAACCACAGAACACACCACGGACCTCAGCACAGGGCGACCGCAGCACACAGGCCAGACCTCGGCACAGGGCGACCGCATAACAGAGCCCAAACCTCAGTGAAGGGCAACTGCAGCACACAGCCCGTATCTCGTTGCCAGCCGACCGCGGAACACAGCCTGGACTTCGGCACAGGGTGACCGAAGAACACACCCCAGAAATCTGTACGGGGAGCCCACGGCACAGAGCTCATAACTCGTAACTAGCCAACCAAGGAACACTGCCAGGACCTTGGCGCAGGGCGACCACGGCAAACAGGCCGGACCTCGGCACAGGGCGACCAGGGCACATAGCCCGGACCTTGACAAAGGGCAACCGTGGCACACTGACCGAAACAGTGAAGGGCAACCGTGGCACACAGCCAGTAACTCGTTTCTAGCTGACTGCGGAACATAGCCCGGATTTCGGCACAGGGCGATCATGGAACATAGGCTGGACCGAGGCGCAGGGAGACCACTGCACACAGCCTGAACCTCAGTGAAGGGTGACCACAGCACACATCCCGGACTTCGATGCAGGGCAACTCTGGCACACAGCACGGACCTCGACTGAAGGAGACCACGGCACACAGCCCGAACAACAGTGAAGGCCGACCGCGGCACACAGCTTGAAAATCGTCACTAGCTGACCGCAGAACACAGCACGGATTTCTGCACAGGGTGACCGCCGTACACAGGCCAGACTTCGATGAAGGGCAACCACGGCACACATCCCGAACCTCAATGAAGGGCGACCGCAGCACACATGCTGGACCTCGATGCAGGGCAACCCTGGCACACAGCACGGAACTCTACCAAAGGTGACCACAGCACACAGCCTGAAACTTGGTGCAGGCGACTGCGTCACACAGCCCAAACATCAGTGAAGGGCGACCGTGGCACACAGCATGGAACTCGTCACTGGCCGACCGCAGAACACAGCACGGACTTCAGAACAGGGTGACCGTGGTACACAGGCCACACTTCGATGCAGGGCGACCACGGCACACATCCCGAACCTCGGTGATGGGCAACTTCAGCACATACCCAGACATTAAGGCAAGGCGACCCAGGAACACAGCACGGACATCGGCAGATGTTCAATGCGGCACACACCCAGGATATTGTAGCAGTGTGACCGCGGCACACAGGTAAGACCTCGGCTCAGGGCAACCGCAGCACACAGCCCAGACCTCGGCACAGGGGAACCGGGGCACACAGCCCTAACATCAGTGAAGGGCGACTGCGCCACACAGCCCAGAAATCTGTGCAGGGCAACTGTGGTACAGTGCTCGGAACACATAGTTAGCCATCCCCGAACACAGCCCGGACCTCGGCACAGGGTGACCGAGGCAAACAGGCCATACAACGGTGCAGGTTGACTGTGGCTCACAACCCGGAACTCGGCACAGTGCGACGGTGGCACACAGCCAGAAATTCATTGAAGGGTGACTGTAGCACACAGCTCGGAAATCATCGCCAGCCAACCGTGGAACACAGTCCGGATCTCGGGGCAGGGCGACTGTGTCACAAAGCCAGAACATCGACACAGGGCTATCATGGCACACAGCCTGAACCTCTGTGAAGGGAGACCATAGAACCCAGCCCAGAAATCTGTGCAGGGCGACCGTGGCACAGAGCATGGAACTCGTCACTAGCCGATGGTGGAACACAGCCCAGGCCTCGGGGCAGGGTTACTACGGCAAACAGGCCAGACCTTGTCGCAGGGCGAGCAAGGCACACAGCCCGGACTAACGCGAAGGGCGACCAAGATACACAGCCCGAAACTCAGTGAAGGACAACCGTGTGACACAGCCTGGAACTCGTCGCTAGCCGACCACGGAAAACAGTCCGGACCTCGGAGCAGGGTGACCGTGGCACTCAAGCCGGACCTCAGCACATGGCGACAGCGGCACTTAGGCCGGACCTTGGTGCAGGGCCACTTTGGCACAAAGCATGGAACTAAGCGCTAGCCAACCACGGAACACAGCCTGGACCTCCGCACTGGGCGACCGCTGCACACTGGCTGGACTTCTGTGTGGGGTGAGCGCGGCACAAAGCCCAGAAATATGTGTAGGGCGACCGGGTTATAGAGCTCGGAACTTGCTAGCCGACCACGGAACACAGCCCGGACCTCGGCGCAGGGCCACTATGGCAAAAAGGACGGAACTCATCTCCAGCCGACAGCAGAACACAGCCCGGACCTCAGCACAGGGCGACTGTGACACACAGGCCAGACCTCGGCACAGGATGACCGCGGCACACAGCATGGACCTCGGCTCAGGGCGACCGCAGCATACAGCCCGAACCTCAGTGAAGGGCGACCATGGCACACAGCCCAAAAATCTGTGCAGGGCCACCGTGGCACAGAGCTTGAAACTCGTGGCTAGCCAAACACGGAACACAGCCTGGACCTCCTCACTGGGTGAATGAGGCACACAGGCCGGACCTCTGCACAGGGCAAGCACAGCACACAGCCCAGACCTTGGTGCAGGGCGAACGCGGCACACAGCCCGAACTTCAGTGAAGGGCGACTGTGGCACTCAGCACGAAAATCATTGCCAACTGACTGAGGAACACAGCCCGGACCTTAGAGCAGGGCTACCGTGGCACACATCCCAAACCTCAGTGAAGGGTGACCGCAGCACACAGCCCAGAAATCTGTGCAGGGCGACAGTGGCACAGAGCCTGGAACTCATCAGTAGTCAACTGCGAAACACAGCCCGGACCTCAGTGAAGGGCAACCGAGGCACACAGCCCTAAACTCAGTGAAGGGTGACTGCATCACACAGCCCTGAAATCATTGCTAGTCGACCGTGGAACACAGCCTGGACCTCGGTGCAGGGTGAAGGTGGCACACATGCCGGACCTCAGTGCAGGGCGATAGCAGTACACAGGCTGGACCTCGGCACAGGGCCAATGTGGCACACAGGCCGGACCTCGGCGCAGGGTGACTACGGAACAAAGGCCGGACATCAGCTCAGGGGGGCCGTGGCATACAGCCCAGAACTCAGCTCAGGGGACCGTGGCACACAGCCCGGATTTCTTGAGAAGGCTACTGCAGCACACAGACCGAACCTTGGCAAAGAGGAACCATGGCACAGAGCTGGGAACAGGTCGCAAGCCGAGGGCGGAACACAGTCCAGACATCGGGACAGGGTGACCTCAGCACACAGCCCGAACCTGGGGAGATGGCTACTGTGGCACACAGCCAGGACCTTCGATCAGGCCGACCATGGCACACAGCCCGGACCTCTGCAGAAGACTACCTTGGCACACAGCCCGGACCTCGGAACAGGGCAACCGTGGCACAAAGCCCAGACTTTGGCACAGAGGGAACATGGCACAGAGCCTGGAACTCGTTGCAAGCCGAGGGCGGAACACAGCCTGGACCTCAGCGCAGGGCGCCCGCAGCACACAGCCCGAACGACAGTGAAGAGCGACTGAGGCACACAGCACAGACCTCGGTGCAAGGCGACCTTGGCACACAGCACCGACCTCGGGAGATGGCAACCGTGGCACACAGACCGGACTTCAGCTCAGGGCAACTGTGGCACACAGCCTGGACTTCGGTGCAAGGCTACGAAGGCACATAGACCGAACCTCGTTGCAAGGCTAACATGGCACACAGCCCGAACCTTGGTGCACTGTGACCAAGGCACATAGCCCGGTCCTCAATGAAGGACGACTGCAGCAGACAGCCCGGTCCTCAGCACAAGGCTACCGCGGCACACAGCCTGGAACTCGGTTGAAGGCTACCGTGGCACAAAGACCGTACCTCGGCACAGAGCCACTGCGGCACACAGCCTGGACCTCAGTGAAGGGAGATCGGGGCACAGAGCCCGGAAATCTGTGCAGGGCGACTGGGGTACAGAGCTTGGAACTCATTGCTAGCCGACGGCGGAACACATCCCGGACCTTGGCACAGGGCGACTGCGGCACACAGGCCGGACCTCGGCGCAGGGTGACTGTGGCCCACAACATGGACCTCGGTGTATGGCAACCGTGGCACACAGCTCGAACCTCAGTGAAGGGCCACCCTGACACACAGCCCAAAAATCTATGCAGGGCGACCATGGCACAGAGTTTGGAACTCGTCGCTAGCCAACCGCGGAACACAGTATGGACCACAGCACTGGGCGACCGCGGCACTCAGCGCAGACTTCGGCACAGGGCGACCGAGGCACACAGCCCGAACGTGAGGGAAGGGCGACTGTCGCACATAGCACGGAACTCGTAGCCAGCCGACCATGGAACATGGCCCGGACATTGGCGCAGGGCGACCGCGGCACACACCTTGGACATCAGTGCAGGGCTACCACGGCACACAGCCTGAATCTCAGTTAAACTCGACCACAGCACACAGCCCAGAAATCTGTTCAGGACTACAGTTGCACAGAGCCTGGAACTCGTCACTAGTCGACTTCGAAACACAGCCAGGACCTCGGTGCAGGGCGACCACAGAAAACAGGCCGGACCTAGTTGCAGTGTGACCACGGCACACAGCCCGGAACTCAGCGAAGAGCGACCGAGGCACACAGCCCGAAACTCAGTGAAGGGTAACCGCATCACACAGACCGGAACTCGTCGCTATCTAACCGTAAAACACAGACCGGACCACGGAACAGGGTGACCGTGGCACTATGGCGGGACCTCAGCGCAGGGTGACAGTGGCACTTAGGCCAGAACTTGGTGCAGGGCGACCGTGGTACAGAGGCCAGACCTTGGCGCAGGGCAACCGTGGCACACAGGGCGGACCTCAGCACAGGGCCACCGTGGCACCCAGGCCAGACCTCGGCTCAGGGCGACTGCAGAACACAGGCCGGACATCGGCTCAGGGCGACCACGGCATACAGCCCAGACCTCAGCGCAGGCGACCATTGCACACAGCCCAGACTTATTGAGAAGGCTACTGCAGCACACAACCCAGACATTGGCAAAGAGGAACCGCGGAACAGTGCTGGGATTAGGTCGCAAGCCGAAGGCGGAACACAGGCTGGACCTCGGCACAGGGCGACCATGGCACACAGCCCGGACATGGGGAGATTGCGACCTCGGCACACAGCCCGGACCTCGGAACAAGGGTACTGTGGCACACAGCCCAGACCTCTGCAGAAGGCTACCTTGGCACACAGCCCGGACGTTGGAACAGGGTGACTGTGGCACACAGCCCAGACCTCGGCACAGAAGGAACGTGGCACAGAGCCCGGAACTCATCGCAAACCGAGGGTGGAACACAGCCTGGACTCGGTGCAGGGCAACAGTGGCAGACAGCCCGAACCACAGTGAAGAGCTACCGAGGCACACAGCACGGACCTCAGCGCAGGGCGACCCTGGCACACAGCACCGACCTCGGGGCATGGCGACTGTGGCACACAGACCAGACATCAGCGCAGGGCAACTGCAGCACACAGCCCAGACTTTCGCGCAAGTCTTCCATGGCACACAGCCCGGAACTCGGTTCAAGGCTACCGTGGCACACAGACCGGACCTCGGCACAGGGCGACCGTGGCACACAGCCCAAACACAGTGAAGGGCTACCACAGCACATAGCCCAAAACTCTGTGCAGGGCCACAGTGGTACAGAGCTTCGAAGTCGTCACTAGCCAACCGTGGAACACAGCCTGGACCTCGCACTGTCTGCCCACGGTACACAGACCGGATCTCTGCGCAGAGCGAGTGTGGCACATAGCCCGGAAATCTGTGCAGGGTGACCAGGGTACAGAGCTCGGAACTTGTTGCTAGCCGACTGGGGAACAAAGCCCGGATCTCGGTGCAGGACGACCAAGTCAACAGGATGGAACTCGTCTCTAGCTGACGGCGGAACACAGCCGGGACCTCAGCACAGAGCGACTGCGGCACACAGGTCGGACTTTGGCGCAGGGTGACTGGGGCACACAGCATGGACATCGTCTCTGGGCGACCGTGGCACACAGCCCGAACCTCAGTGAAGTGTGACCGCAGCACACAGCCCAGAAATCTGTGCAGGGTGAAAGCCACACAGAGCCTGGAACTTGTCGCTAGTCGACTGCGGCACACAGCCCGGATCTTGGCAGATGGTGACCGAGTCACACAGCCCAGACCTCGGCACAGAGCGACCGAGGCACAGAGCCCAGAACTCATTGCTAGCCGACCCCAAAAGACAGCCCGGATTTCAGCACAGGGCGACTGTGGCACAAAGGCCTGACCTTGCTGTAAGGCGACCACGGCACACAGCCCGGACATCATAGCAGGGCGACCATGGCACACAACACGAACCTCAGTGAAGGGCTACCTCGGCACACAGCCCGGACCTCGGCACATAGCGACCGTGGCAGTGCTGGGAACTCATCGCTAGCTGACCACGGAACTCAGACCAGAACTCAGTGAAGGGCAACCATGGCTCACAGCCCAGAACTCGTCACTAGCCGACCGCAGAACACAGCCCGGACCTCGGCACAGGGCGACCGCAGCACACAGACCGGATCTCGTCAGATGGCGACCGTGTCCAACAGCCCGGACCTCAGCGCAGAGCGACCGTGGCACAGAGCCCAAAACTCAGTGAAGAGCGACCACATCACACAACCTGGAACTCATCACTAGCCAACCACGTAACACAGTCCAGACCTCGGAGCAGGGTGACCGTGGCACTCAGGCCAGACCTCTGCACAAGGCAACAGTGGAACTTAGGCTGGACCTTGACTCAGGGCGACCAAGGAAAACAGGCCGGACCTGGGCTCATGGTGACCACGGAACTCAGCCCGGACCTAATCGGAGTGCGACCCTGGCACACAGGACGGACCTTGGCAGATGGTGACCT
Organism: Neotragus pygmaeus; assembly: GCA_006410875.1. Lineage (NCBI taxonomy): Eukaryota > Metazoa > Chordata > Mammalia > Artiodactyla > Bovidae > Neotragus > Neotragus pygmaeus. The sequence goes on along the minus strand of SJYV01024393.1, from coordinate 76,564 downwards.
TGTCACACAGCCCAGACCTCAGACAGAATGCAACCCCTGCACAGAGCAGGGAACTCATCCCTAGCCAACCGTGGAACACAGCCCGAACCTCGGCACAGGGCTACTGCGGTACACAGGCTGGACCTCGGCACAAGGCTACCGTGGCACACAGCCTGGAACTTGGTTCAAGGCTAAAGTGGCACACAGCCCGGACAATTGGCGAAGGCTTCCACAGCACACAGCCTGGATCTCGGCACAAGGTGACAGTGGCACACAACACAGAACTCGTGCAGAGTGATGACAGTACAGAGCCTGGAACTCGTCACAGGCCGAAGCCAGAATACACCCGGACCTCGGCCCAGGGTGAACGGGAACACAGCCCAGACCTCGGAGCAGGGCGACCGCGGGACACAGCCCGGACCTCAGCACAGGGTTACTACAGCACACAGCCCGGACACCTGCAGAAGGCTACCGTGACACACAGCCCGGATCTCGGCAAAAGGAGACAGAGGCTCACAGCATGGACCTTGCCGCAGAGCGACCATGGTACAGACCCCAGAATTGTTCGCAAGCCATGGGCGGAATAAACACCAACCTCAGTCCAGGGCGATCCTGCCACACAACATGGACTTCGACTGATGGCGACCACTGCACACATCCTGAAACTCAGCGCAGGGAGACTGTGGCACACAAGATGGACCTCGGAGCTGGGCGACCGTGGCACACAGCCCGGAACTCGGTGCAGGGCGAACACGGCACACAGCCCGAACATCATTGAAGGGCGACCGCGGCACACAGTTCGGAAATCATCGCTAGCCGACCGCGGAACATGGCCCGGTCCTTGGCACATGGCGAACATGCCACACAGCCCGAATTTCAGTGAAGGGTGACCGCGGCACATAGCCCAGAAATCTGTGAATGGCAACTGCAGCACAGAGCACAGAAATCATCACTAGCTGACCGTGGAACACAGCCCGGATCTCAGCGCAGGGCGACCGCTGCACAGAGAGCGGACTTTGGTGCAGGGTGACTGCGGCACACAGCCCGGACTTGGCATAGTGTGACCACGGCCCACAGCCTGGAGATTGGTGCAAGGAGACCGTGGCACACATCCCAGACCTCGGCACAAGACGACTGCGGCACACAGCCGGATATCTGAGAAGGTTGACCACGGCTGACAGCCCGGAAATCAGTGCAGGGCTACTGTGGCACACAGCTAGGAAGTCGGTGCAGGGAAAACAAGGCACAAAGGCTGGAATTCAGCACAGGATGACAGCATCACATAGCCCAGACCTCAGTGCAGGGCAACCGCGGCACACAGGCCAAAGTTCTGAGAAGGTCGACTGCGGCACATAGACTTGAACTGGTCGCCAGCCAACCGCAGAACACATCCCAGACCAAGGCGCAGGGTGACTGCGACACACAGGCCTGACCTCGGTGCAGGGCGACCACGGCACATAGCCCATACCTCGGCACAGAGCGACCTTGGCACACAGCCCGGACCTCTGCAGAATGTTACCATGGCACACGGCCTGGACCTTGGCACAGGGTGACTTCGGCACACAGCCCGGACCTCTACAGAAGGCTACCGTGGCACACAATCCAGACCTCAGCACAGGGTGACCGTGGCACACAGCCTGGACCTTGGTGCAGAGCGACCGTGGCACAGAGCCGGGAACTCATCGCAAGCCAGAATTGAGCACAGGGCGATCACGGCACACAGCTCAGACCTCCCCGCAGGGCGACCCTGGCACACAGCATGGACCTCAGCAGATGGCGACCACGGCACACATCCTGGACCTCGGAGGAGAGCAAACATGGCACAGAGCCCGGAACTCGTCCCTAGCCAACTGCAGATCACAGCCCAGGCCATGCGTAGGATGAATATGGCACACTGCACGGACTTCGGTGCAGGGAGACTGCAGAACACAGCACGGACCTCAGTGCAGGGCGACCGTGGTACACAGCCAGAAATTAGGTGAAGGGCGACCGTGGAACACAGCCCGGAAAGCTGTGAAAGGCAACCAGGGCACAGAGCCCGGAATTCATCGCTAACCAACCATGGAACACAGCCCGGATTTTGGCGCAGTGTGACCGTTGCACACCGCCCAAAAGTCGGCACAGGGTGACCATGGCACACAGCCTGGACCTTGGCGCAGGGCGACCGCAGCATACAGGCCGGACCTCAGTGAAGGTAGACTACGGCACACAGCCCGGACCTCAGCGCAGGTCGACTGCGGCACACAGCCTGGACCGTGGAGCAGGGTGACCACGGCTCACAGCACAAGCTTCTGTGAAGGGCGACCGTGGCACATTGCCCGGAACTCGACTCTAGGCTACCGCAGAACACATCCCAGACCAAGGCGCAGGGGGACCACGACCCACAGGCTGGACCTTGGCGCAGGGGACCGTGGCACACAGCCCGGACCTCGGCAGAGGGCGACCTCGGCAAACAGCCCGGAACTCGGCAGAATGCTACCGTGGCACACAGCCCGGATATTGGCACAGAGCTCAGAACTCGGCACAGGGCAACCACGGCACACAGCCCGGAACTCCCCACAGGGCAACCCTGGCACACAGACGGACCTTGGCAGATGGCGACCGTGGAACACAGCCCGGACCTTAGAGGAGAGCAAACACGGCACAGAGCCTGGAACTCATCCCTAGCCGACCGCAGATCACAGCCTGGGCCAAGGCGCACGGTGAATGTGGCACACAGCCTGGACCCTGATGCAGGGCAACCGGGGCACACAGCCTGGACCTCGGCGCAGGGTGACCATGGCACATAGGCCGTACTTCTGCACAGTGGGACCGCGGCACATAGGCAAGACTTCAGTGCAGGGTGCTCATGGCAAACAGCCCGGACCTCGGCGCAGGGCGACCGCGCTACACATCCTGGACCTTGGCGCAGGTTGACCGCGGCACACAGCCCGGACCTCCATGCAGTGCGACTGCGGCACACAGCCCGAACATCAGTGAAGGGCGACCTTGGCACACAGTGCGGAAATCATCGCTAACCGACCGTGGAACACAGCTGGAATGAAGGTGCAGGATCACCATGGCACACAGCCCGGACCTCAGTGAGAGCGACCACAGCACACAGTCCGGAACTCGGCGCAGGTCGACCGTGGCACACAGCCGGACCATGGTGCAGGGCGACCACAGCACACACTCTGGACTTCGGCGCAGTGCGACCGCGGCACACAGCCCAGACCTCTGCAGAAGGCTACCGCTGCACACAGCCTGGACTTCGGCACAGGCTGACTGTGGCACACAGCTCAGATCTCGTCTCAGGGCGACGGCGGCACACAGCCCAGACATCTGCAGAAGGCTACCACAGCACACAGCCCGGATTTCGGCGCAGGGTGACCATGGCATACAGTCCGGTCTTCTGTGCAGAGCAACCACGGCACAGAGCTCGGAACTCATCACAAGCCGAGAGCTGAACACAGCACAGATCTCAGTGCAGGGTGACCGCGGCACACAGCCCCGATGGTGGCGCAGGGTGACCGCTGCACACAGCCCGGAACTTGTCACTAGCCGACCATGGAACACAGCCCAGACCTCGGCACAGGGCAACCGGGGAACAAGGTCCGTACCTCCGGTCAAGGCGACTGTGGCACACACCCCGAATATCAGTGAAGGGCGACGGCGGTACACTGTCGGGAAATCGTCGCTATCTGACCACAGAACACAGCCTGGACCTCCATGCAGGGTGACTGTGGCACACAACACCGACTTTGGCGCTGGGTGACCGTGGCACTCAGCCCGAAGCTCGGCGCAGGGCAACCGTGGCACACAGGACAGACTTCAGCGCTGGCCGCCCACGGCACACAGCCCCAACATCAGTGAAGGGGGACCACGGCACACATTCCAGAACTCATCGATAACCGACCATGGAAAACAGCACGGACCTCGGCACAGGGCGACCGCAGCACACAGCCCGGACCTCGGTGCAGGTCGACCGTGGCACACAATGCAAACCTCTGCGAAGGCCGACCACGGTACGTAGCCCAGAACTCATTGCTAGCCGACCGCGGAACACATCCCAGACCAAGGCGCAGGGGATTCGCGACACACAGGCCAGACCTCGACACAGGGAGACCGCAGCACACAGCCTGGACCTACCCGCAGGGCGACCCTGGCACGGAAACGGACCTTGGCAGATTGCAACTGTGGCACACAGCCCGGACTTTGGAGGAGAGCAAATGAGGCATAGAGCCGGGAACTCATCCCTAGCTGACCACAGATCACAGCGCGGGCCACGGCGCATGGTGAATGTGGCACACAGCTGGAACTTCAGCGCAGGGCAACCGCAGCCCACAGCCTGAACTTCAGTGAAGGGCGACCGTGGCACACAGTCTGGAAATCTGTGAAAGGCGACTGCGGCACAGAACACGGAACTCATCGCTAGCTGACCGTGGATCACAGCCTGGACTTCGGTGCAGTGCGACCATGGCACAAGTATAAAATTCAGCACAGGGTGACCGCGACACACAGCCTGGACCTCGGCGCAGGGTGACCGTGGCACACAGCCTGGACCTCGGCGCAGGGCGACTGTGGCACACAGCAGGACCTCGGCACACCATGGCAAACAGGCCGGACTTCAGCGCAGGGGAACCATGGCACACAGGCCGGACAAGGCGCAGGTGGACTGTGGCTCACAGCCCAAATCTCAGTGCGGGGCAACCGGCACAAACCCCGGACCTCTGCAGAAGTCTACCACGGCACACAGACCGGTGTTTGGCACAGGGCAACCGTGGAACACAGTTTGGACTTCGGTGCAGAGTGACCACAGCACAGAGCCCAGAAATCGTCACAAGCCGAGAGCTGAACACAACCCGAACCTCGGCGCAGGGCAACCGCCACACACAGCCAGAGTTTGGCACAGGGCGACCGTGGCACACATTCCGGAACTCGTTGCTAGCTGACCGTGAAACACAGCACAAACCTCAGCACAGGGTGACCACGGCACACAGCCCGGACCTAGGTGCCGGGCATCCGCGGCACACATTCCAGATCTCAACGCATGGCGACAGCAGCACACAGTCCAGAACTTGTCGCTAGCCGACCGCAGAACACAGCCCAAACCTCTGTGCAGGGGGACCGCGGCACACAGCTCGGACGTCGGCACATGGCGACCATGGCACACAGCCCAGAACTCGGCCCAGGGTGACCATGGCACACAGACCAGACATCTGCAGAAAGCTACCATGGCACACAGCCTGAATCTCGGCACAAGGCGACAGTGGCACACAGCACGGACCTCGGTGCAGAGCGACCTTGGTACACAGCTTGGAACTCATCTTAAGCCGAAGGCAGAACACACCCCGACCTCTGCCCAGGGCGACCAATGCACACAGCCTGGTCCTTGGCACAAGGCGACTGCAGCACATAGCCCAGAAATCTGCAAAAGGCTACCACGGCACCAGCCCAGATCTTGGCAAAAGGTGACAGAGGCACACAGCATGGACGTCACTGCAGAGGGACCGTGGTACAGAGCCCGGAATTCTTCGCAAGCCACGGGCGGAATACACCCTGACCTCGGCCCAGGGCCACCCTGGCACACAGCACGGACATTGGCACATGGAGACCACTGCACACAGCCCGAACCTCAGCGTAGGGTGACCGTGGCACACAGTACGGCCCTCGGCAATGGGTGACCGTGGCACACATCCCAGAACTCGGTGCAGGGTGACCGCGGCACACAGCCTGGAACTCGGTACAGAGCGACTGCAGCACACAGGCTGAGCCTCATGCAGGGGGACCGCGACACACAGGCCGCAGTTTGGCACAGGGCAATTGCAGCTCACAACCCGAATCTTGGCACAGAGCGACTGGGCACAGACCCCTGACCTCTACAGAAAGCTACCATGGCACACAGCCCGGACTTTGGCACAGGGAGCCTGCGTTACATAGCCCGGACCTTGGCACAGGTCGACTGCAGCACCCTGGCTCGACCTGAGCACAGGGGGACCGCGGCACACAGTCCGGACCTCGTCGCTAGCCAACTGCGGAACACAGCCTGATCCTCGGCACAGGGTGATCATGGCACACAGCCCGGATCTCGGATCAGGGCGACCATGGCACACAGCCCGGATATCTGCAGAATGCTACCATGACACACAGCCCGGACCTCAGCACAGGGCTACCGCAGCACACAGCCTGGACCTCGGCACAGGGTGACCATGGCACACAGCCCGGACCTCGGCACAGGGCGACTGCGACACACAGCCTGGACTTCGGCACAGGGCGACCGTGGCACACAGCCTGAACCTCAGTGAAGGGTGACTGCGGCACACAGCCCGGAAATCTGTGCAGGGCGAATGGGGCATTGATCCCAGAACTCGTCGCTAGCCAACCACGGAATACAGCCCAGACCTCGGCGCAGGGTGACAGGGGAACAAGCACGGACCTTGATGCAGGGTGACCGCGGCACACAGCCCGAACATCAGTGAAGTATGACCGCGGCACACAGCCCGAACATCAGTGAAGTGCGACTGCGGCACACTGTCGGTAATTCGTCGCTATCTGACCACAGAATACAGCCCGGACCTCAGCGCAGGGTGACTGCAGCACACAACACCGACTTTGGCACAGGGTGACTGCAGCACTCAGCCTGAAGCTCAGCGCAGGTCAACCGTGGCACACACAACAGACCTCAGCGCTGGCCAACCGTGGCACACAGCCCAGACCTCGGCGCAGGGA
>SJYV01024393.1:5401-69460 GCA_006410875.1 Neotragus pygmaeus | reverse complement strand
TTGGTCACCTGATGAGAGGAACTAACTCATTAGAAAAGACCCTGATGCTGGGAAAGATTGAAGGCAGGAGGAGAAGGGGATGACAGAAGATGAGATGGTTGGATGGCATCACCGACTCAATGGATCTGAGTCTGAGCAAACTCCAGGAGATGGTGAAGGACAGGGAAGCCATGGGGTCTCAAAGAGCTGGGCATGAACTAGCTACTCAAAAACAATACAATACATAACATTAGAAAACTGAAAGAGGGGAGCCAATAAACCAGCGACTGCGACACACAGCCTGGACTTCGGCACAGGGCGACCGTGGCACACAGCCTGAACCTCAGTGAAGGGTGACTGCGGCACACAGCCCGGAAATCTGTGCAGGGCGAATGGGGCATTGATCCCAGAACTCGTCGCTAGCCAACCACGGAATACAGCCCAGACCTCGGCGCAGGGTGACAGGGGAACAGGCACGGACCTTGATGCAGGGTGACCGCGGCACACAGCCCGAACATCAGTGAAGTATGACCGCGGCACACAGCCCGAACATCAGTGAAGTGCGACTGCGGCACACTGTCGGTAATTCGTCGCTATCTGACCACAGAATACAGCCCGGACCTCAGCGCAGGGTGACTGCAGCACACAACACCGACTTTGGCACAGGGTGACTGCAGCACTCAGCCTGAAGCTCAGCGCAGGTCAACCGTGGCACACACAACAGACCTCAGCGCTGGCCAACCGTGGCACACAGCCCAGACCTCGGCGCAGGGAAAACACGGCACACAGCCTGAACATCAGTGAAAGGCTACCGCGGCACACAGTCCGGGACTCGTCGCTAGCTGACCACGGAAAACAGCATGGACCTCGGAACAGGGCAACTGCAGCACACAGCCCGGACATCGGAGCAGGTCGACCGTGGATCACAGCCCGGAAATCGGTGCAGGGCGACTGCGGCACACAGCTCAGAACTCGGTGCAGGGAGAACAAGGCACAGAGGATGGAATTCGGCACAGGGTGACAGTGTCACATAGCCCAGACCTCGGAGCAGGGTGACCGTGGCACCCTGGCTGGACCTGAGCACAGGTGGACCACGGCACACAGTCCGGACCTCGTCGCTAGCCAACTGCGGAACACAGCCTGATCCTTGGCACAGTGTGATCACGGCACACAGCCTGGACCTCAGCACAGGGTGACCGCGGCACACAGCCCGGATATCTGCCGAATGATACCGCGACACAAAGCCCGGACCTCAGTACAGGGTGACTGCAGCACACAGCCCGGACCTCAGCGCAGGGTGACTGCAGCATGCAGTCTGGACTTCGGCACAGGGCGACCATGGCACACAGCCCGGACCTCGGCACAGGGTGACCACGGCATATAGCACGGACTTCCGCACAGGGTGACTGCGACACACAGGCTGAACCTCAGTGAAGGGCGACTGCAGCACACAGCCCCGAAATCTGTGCAGGGAGAATGGGGCATAGATCCTGGAACTCGTCGCTAGCCAACTGCGGAATACAGCCCGGATCGTGGCGCAAGGTGACCGCGGCACACAGCCCAGACCTCGGTGCAGGGCGACCGCAGCACAGAGCCCAGAACACATTGCAATCTGAGACCTGAACATAGCCCGGATATCAGCGCAGGGTGACTGTGGCACACAGCCTGGACCTCGGCGCAAGACGACCGCCGCACACAGCCCGGACATCGGAGCAGGTTGACCGCGGGTCACCGCCCGGAAATTGGTGCAGGGTGACTGTGGCACACAGCGCAGAACTCGTTTCAGGGAGAACAAGGCACAAAGGCTGGGATTCGGCACAGGGTGACAGCGTCAAACAGCACAGACCTCGGTGCAGGGTGACTACAGTACAAAGCCCGAACATCAGTGAAGTGAGACCGCATCACAGTCTGGAACTCGTCGCTAGTCGACCGCAGAACACAGCCCGGAACTCGGCACAGGGCGACCACAGCACACAGCCTGAACTTCAGTGAAGGTTGACCGCAGCACACAGCCTGGATATCTGTGAAGGGTCAACACGGCACAGAGCACGGAAATCGTTGCTAGCCAACCACGGAACACAGCCTGGAACTCGGCGCAGGGCAACCGCAGCAAACAGAACTGACCTCGGCACAGGGCGACCGCAGCACACAGCCTGGATTCGGCATAGGGCGACCGCGGCCCACAGCCCAGAGATTGGCACAGGGAGATGGTGGAACAAACCCCAGACCCGGCCGCAAGATGACTGTGGCCCACAGCCCGGATACTGGAGCAGGGCGACCACGGCTAACAGCCCTGAAATCGGTGCAGGGCAACTGCGTCACACAGCTCCGAACTCAGTGCAGAGAGAACAAGGCACACAGGCTGGAATTCGGCACAGGGTGACCGCATCACACAGCCCAGGCCTCTGTGAAGNCGGCTAACAGCCCTGAAATCGGTGCAGGGCAACTGCGTCACACAGCTCCGAACTCAGTGCAGAGAGAACAAGGCACACAGGCTGGAATTCGGCACAGGGTGACCGCATCACACAGCCCAGGCCTCTGTGAAGGGCGTCCACGTTACTCAGCTCGGAACTCGTCACCAGATGACTGAAGAACACATCCCAGACCTCGGCGCAGGTTGACCGCGGCACTCAGTCCGGACCTCGGCACAAGACGACCGCGGCACACAGCCAGGACTTCGGCACAGTGCGACCTCGGCACAAAGCCCGGACTTCTGCAGAAGTCTACCGCGGTACACAGCCCGGACCTCGGCACAGGGTGAACACGGCACACAACTCGGGCCTCGGAGGAGAGCGAAAGCAGCACAGACCCTGGAACTCGTCCCTAGGCGACCACAGAACACAGACTGGACCACGGCGCAGGGTGAATGTGGCATACAGCCCGGACTTCAGCACAGGGTGACCGAGCACACAGCCGGACATCTGCAGAAGAAAACCACGGCACACAGCCCAGACTTCGGCACAGGGTGACCGTGGCACACAGTTTGGACCTTGGCGTAGAGCAACTGCAGCACAGAGCCCAGAATTTGTTGCAAGACTAGAACTGAACACAGCCCCGACCTCAGCGCAGGGTGACCGCGGCACACAGCCTTGACTTCGGTGCACGGCGACCTTGGAACACATCCCGGAACTCGTAGCTAGCCGACCACGGAACGCAGCCCGGACCTCGGTGCAGGGCGACCGCAGCACACACCCCGGACCTCCGCGCAAGGCGACCACGGCACACAGCCCGGAAATCTGTGAAGGGCAACTGTGGCACACAGTCCGGAAATCATTGCTAGCCGACCGTGGAACACAGCCCGGACCTCAGCGCAGGGTGACCACGGCACAAAGGCCGGACTTCGGCGCAGGGCAACCGTGGCACACAGCCCGGATCTCTGCGCGGGGTGATCGCGGCAAACAGCCCGGAAAACTGCCGAAGGCTACTGCGGCACACAGCCTGGATCTCGGCACAAGGCGACAGTGGCACATAGCATGAACCTCACGTAAAGCAACCACAGTACAGAGCCTGGAACTTGTCAAAAGCCAAGGGCAGAACATACCACAGCCTCGGCCCAGGGCAAACACGGAACACAGCCTGGACCTTGGTGCATGGTGATCGCGGCACACAGCCCGGACATCTGTAGAAGACTACCGCGGCCCACCACTGGGATCTCGGCACAAGGCGACAGAGGCACAAAGCACGGACCTCGCCGCAGAGCGACCGTGGTACAGAGCCCTGAATTCTTCACAAGCCATGGGTGGAATACACCCCGAACTCAGTCCAGGGTGACCCTGGCACACAGCACGGACTTAGGTTGATTGCAAACACTGCACACAGTCCGAAACTCAGCAAAGGGTGACCGTGGCACACAGGACAGCCCTCGGCGCTGGGCGACGGTGGCACACAGCCAGGACCTCAGCACAGGGTGAGCTTTGCACACAGGACGGACCTTGGTACAGAACGACCGCGGCACACAGTCGGACCTCGACACAGGGCGACCATGGCACACAGTCCGGAACTCGTCACTAGCTGACTGCAAAACACAGTCCGAACCTCTGAGCAGAGTGAACGCGATACACAGCCTGGACCTAAGTGCAGGGCAACTGCGGCACACAGGCTGGACCTCAGCGCAGGGCGTCCATGGCACACAGGCTGGACCTCNCTCGTCACTAGCTGACTGCAAAACACAGTCCGAACCTCTGAGCAGAGTGAACGCGATACACAGCCTGGACCTAAGTGCAGGGCAACTGCGGCACACAGGCTGGACCTCAGCGCAGGGCGTCCATGGCACACAGGCTGGACCTCGGAGCAGGGTGACTGTGGCACACAGCCCAGACTCGGCATAGCACGACTGCAGCCCACAGCCTAGAGATTGGTGCAGGGACACCGTGGCATACAGCCTGGACCTCAGCAAAAGATGACCGCAGCACACAGCCCGGACGTTGCAGCAGGTCGACTGTGGCTTACATCCCAGAATTCGGTACAGGGAGACTGTGGCACACAGCTCGGAACTCGGTGCAGGGAGGAAAAGGCACAAAGGCGGAATTCGGCACAGGATGACAGCATCACATAGCCCAGACCTTGGAGCAGGGCGACTGCGTGTTAAAGCCCGGACCTCGGTGCAGGGCGACTGCTGCACACAACCCAAACCTCTGCAAAGGGCGACCACAGCACATACCCGGAACTCATCCCAGACCAAGGTGCAGGGTGACCGTGACACACAGGCCGGACCTCAGTGGAGGGCGACCGCTGCACACAGCCTGGACTTCAGCACAGGGTGACCTCGGCACACAGCATGGACCTCTGCAGAATGCTACCACGGCACATAGCCCGAACCTCGGCAAAAGGTGACCTTGGCACACAGCCCAGACCTCTACAGAAGGCTACCATGGCACAAAGCCCGGAGCTCGGCACAGGGTGATTGTGACACACAGCACGGACTTCAGCAAAGAGCGACCATGGCACAGAGCCTGGAACACGTCGCAAGTCAAGGGCAGCACAGAGCCCAGAACTCAGAGCAGGGTGACCGCGGCACACAGCCTGGACCTCTGCAGAAGGCTACCGTGGCACACAGCCTGGACTTCAGCACAGGGTAACCGTGGCATCCAGTCCGGACTTCGTCTCAGAGCGACTGCTGCACAGAGCCCGGAACTCGTCACAAGCCGAGGAATGAACACAACCCAAACCTCAGCGCAGTGCGACCGAGGTAAACAGCTCCGAATTCGGCACAGGACGACTGCAGCACACAGCCCAGTACTCGTAAATAGACGACCGCAGAACACAGCCCGGACATCGGTGCAGGGCCATTGTGGCACACAACCCGGACCTCGGCACAGGGCAACCATGGCACACAGCCCGAACATCAGTGAAGTGCGACCGCAGAACACAGTCCAGAACTCATCGCTAGCCGACTGCGGAACACAGCCCGGACCTTGTCACAAGGTGACCACAGCACACAGCCCAAACATCTGCAGAAGGCTACCACTGCACACAGCAGGGATCTTGGCACAGGGAGACAGTGGCACACATCAAAGACCTTGGCGCAGCGCAAATGCGGTACAGAGCCCAGAACTTTTTGGCTTAACGCAGAGCACATCCCAGACCTCCGCACAAGGTGATTGTGGCACAGAGCCTGGACCTCGGAGGGGAGCGAATGCAGCACAAAGCCCAGAACTCATCCCTAGATGATGGCAGAACACAGCCCATATCACGGTGCAGGATGAATGTGGCACATAGCCCGGATTTCTGTGCAGGGCAACCGCGGCACACAGCCCGGACCCTGAAGCAGGGCAACCGCAGCACACAGCCTGGACCTCGGTGCAGGGTAATGGCAGCATACAGGCCGGACCTCAGCACAGGTAGACCGTGGCCTACAGGCCGGATTTTGGCTCACGGCAACTGCTAGCCACAGCCCAAACCTCGGCACAAGGCGAGCGGGCACATACCCCGAACTTCGGCAGAAGTCTACCACGGCACACAGCCCGGACTTCAGTACAGGATGACCGTGACACACAGTTTCGACCTTGGCACAGAGCGACTGTGGCACAGAGCCCGGAAATCGTCACAAACTGAGAGCTGAACACAACCCAAACCTTGGGCAGGGCGACCGCCACAAACAGCCAGGACCTCGGCGCAGGGCGACCCCGTCACACACTGGAACTCATTGCTAGCTGACCGCGAAACACAGCCTGAACCTCGGTGCAGGGTGCCCATGGCACACAGCCCGGACCTTGGCACAGGATGACCGCGGCACACATTCCGGACCTTGGCACAGGGCGACCGCGGCACACAGTCTGGAACTCGTCACTAGCCGACTGCAGAACACAGCCTGAACCTCTGCGCAGGGCCAACGTGTTACAAAGCTCGGACCTTGGTGCACGGGGACCGCAGCAAACAGTCCATAAATCGTCGCTAGCTCACCTCGGAACACAGCCCAAACATCAGTGCAGGGTGACCGTGGCACACAGTGCCGAGTTCGGCACAGGGCGACCGCGGAACACATCCTGGAACTTGTCGCTATCCCACCAAGGAACGTAACCCAGACTTCAGCGCAGGGTGACCACGGCACACAGCCCGGAATTTGGCGCGGGGCTACCGTGGCACACAACCCAGACATCTGCAGAAGGCTAAAGCGGCACACAGACTGGAACTCGGCACAAGGCGATAGTGGCATACAGCATGGACCTCGGTGCAGAGTGACCCCAGTACAGAGCCTGGAATTTGGCGCAAGCCAAGGGCACAACACACCCTGACCTCGGCCCAGGGCGACCACTGAACACAGCCCGGACCTCGGCGCATGGCGACCGCGGCACACAGCATAGACTTTGGCTGATGGCGACCAATGCACACAGCCCGAACCTCAGCACAGGGCAACCATGGCACACAGGACGGCCCTCGACGTTGGGCAACCTAGGCACACAGAACGGACATCGGTGCAGGGCGACCACGGCACACAGCCCGAACATCATTGAAGGGTGACCGCAGCACACAGTCTGGAACTCATCGCTAACCACCGTGGAACACCGCCTGGACCTTGGCACAGAGCGACACGGCACACAGCCCGAACTTCAGTGAAGGGCGACCACGGTACACAGCCCAGAAATCTGTGTAGGGCGACCACGGCACAGAGCATGGAAATCGTGGCTAGCCAACTGCGGAACACAGCCCGGACCTCAGCGAAGGGCGACCGCGGCACAGAGAATGGCCCTTGGCGCAAGGCGATCGTGGCACACAGCCCAGACTCAGCATTGCACGACTGAGGCCTACAGCCTGGAGATTGGTGCAGGGAGACCCTGGCACACAGCATGGACCTCAGCGCAAGACGACCGCGCCACACAGCCCGGACATCGGAGTAGGTCGACCGCGGCTCACAGGCCAGACCTCGGCACAGGGCAACCGCGGCACACAGCCCGGACCTCGGCACAGGGCGACTGTGGCACACAGAACGAAACTCAGTTAAAGGCATCCACAGAACACAGCCCGGCCCTTGGCGCAGGGTGACCGCGGCACACAGCCCGGGTCTCGGAGCAGAGCTACCCCGGCACACAGCCGAGACCTCTGCAGAAGGCTACCATGGCACACAGCCCGCATTTCGACACAGGGAGACCGTGGCACACAGCCCGGACCTCGGCACAGACGACCGCGACACACAGCCTGGAACTCAGCACAAGGCGACAGCGGCACACATCACGGATCTTGGTGAAGAGCGACCATGGTACAGAGCCCAGAACTCATCGCAAGCCGAGGGCTGAACACACCCCGACCTTGGCCCAGGGTTACCAATGCACACAGCCCGGACCTCTGTGCGGCGACTGCGACACACAGCCCGGACCTCAGTGCAGGGTGACAGTGGAACACAGCTCGGACATCTACCAAAGGCTACCAGGGCACACAGCACAGATCTCGGCACAAGGTGACAGAGGCACAAAGCACGGACCTCGTCGCAGAGGTACCATGATATAGAGCCCGGAATTCTTTACAAGCAGAGGGCGGAATACACGCCGAAATCGGCCCAGGGTGACTCTGGCACACAGCACGAACTTCAGCAGATGGAGAACACTGCACAGAGCCTGAACTTCCAGGCAGTGTGACCGTGGCACACAGGAGAGCCCTCAGCGCTGGGTGACCATGGTACACATCCCGGACCTCGGCGCAGGGCAACCACCGAAACCAGCCGGGACAAAGATGCAGGGTGAACGCAGCACACAGCCTGGATCTCGGCACAGGGTGACTGCGGCACGCAGCCGGGACCTTGGCCAGAACGACTGCTGCACACAGGCTGAACCTCAGCGCAGGGGGCTGCGAAACACAGACCAGACTTCGGCGCAGAGCGACTGCGGCTCACAGCCCGAATCTCGGTGCAGGGCAACTGGGCACACATGCCGGACCTCTGCAGAAGGCTACCACAGCACACAGCCCAGACCTCGGTGCAGGGCCACCATGGCACACTGGCCGGACCTCAGTGCAGGGGACCGCTTCACACAGGCTGGACTTTGGCACAGGGTGACTGCATCTCACACCCCACGTCTCAGCGCAGGGCAACCGCAGGACACAGCCTGAACATCAGTGAAGGGTGACCGCGGGACAGAGTCCAGAACACAATGCAGGGGGACCGTGGCACACAGTTTGGACCTCGGCACAGAGCCACCATGGCACAGAGCCCAGAACTTGGCGCAAGCCGAGAGCTGAACACAGCCCAGACCTCGGAGCAGGGTGACCACGCCACACACCCTGAATATCAGTGAAGGGCGACCGCGACACACAGCCTGAACTTCAGTGACTTGCGACCGCGGCACACAGCCCGGGAATCTGTGAAATGCGACCGCAGCAAAGAGCACGGAACTCGTCGCTAGCCGACCACGAACACAGCCCTGACCTCAGCGCAGAGCAACCACGGCACACAGGCCCGACCTCGGCATAAGACGACCGCGGCACACAGCCCGGACATCGGAGCAGGTCGACCGCAGCTCACAGCCCGGAATTCAGTGCAGGGTGACTGCGGCACACAGCTCGGACTCGGTGCAGAAAGAACAAGGCACAAAGGCCCGAATTCGGCACAAGGTGACACCATCACATAGCCCAGACCTCAGCGCAGGGCGACTGCGTGTCAAAGCCTGGACCTCGGTACATGGCCACCACGGCACACAGCCCGAACTTCATTGACTTATGACCGCGGCACACAGCCCGGATATCAATGAAGGGCGACCACGGCACAGAGCACAGAAATCTTCGCTAGCCGACTGTGTAACACAGCCCAGACCTCGGCGCACGGCAACCGCGACACACAGAACGGAACTCAGCGCAGGTCAACTGTGGCAACAGCCCAGACTCAGCATAGTGCGACCGCATCCCACACCCCAGAGATTGGTGCAGGGAGACCGTGGAACAGTGCCCGGACCTTGGCTGAAGATCATCACTGCACACAGCCCAGACATCGGAGCCGGGTGACTGAGGCACACAGCTCGGAACTCGGTGCAGAAAGAACAAGGCTGGAATTCGGCACAGGGTGACAGCGCCACATACCCCAGATTTCGGGGCAGGGCGACTGCTTGTCAAAGCCCGGACCTCCGCATAGGGTGACCTCGGCACACAGCCCTGACCTCTGCAGAAGGCTACCGCAGCACACAGCCCAGACCTCAGGACAGGGTTACTGTGGCACACAACACGGACTTCAGCGCAGAGCGACCGCAGCACATAGCCCAGAACTCGTCCCTAGCTGAACACCAAACACAGAGTGTACTAAGGCATAGGGTGAATGCGGTACACAGCACGCACCTCAGCGAAGGGCGACCGCAGAAAAGCCTAAGCTTCACTGACGGGTGACCGCAGCACACAGCCTGGAAATCTATGAATGACTACCACAGCACAGAGCCCAGAACTCGTCGCTAACCGACCTCAGAACACAGCCCAGACCTCAGCACAGGGCGACCGCGGCACACAGCCCAGACCTCGGTGCAGGGCGACCGCAGCACACAGCCTGGACCTCAGCGCAAGGTGACCGTGGCACACAGCACGGACCTCGGTTCAGGGCAACAGTGGCACACAGCACGGAGCTCGGCGCAGAGCAACCACAGTATAGAGCCCGGAACTCGTTGCAAGCCGAGGGCACAATAAACCCCGACCTTTGACCAGGGAGACCCTGGCACACAGCGCAGACTTCAGCAGATGGCAAGCACGGCACACAGCCCGGACGTTGGTGCAGTGCGACTGCGGTACACAGCCCGGGTTTCGGCACAGGACGAACGCGGCACACAGCACGGACTTCAGCACAGGGTGACCGTGGCACACAGCCCCAACTTTGGCGCAGGGCGACCGCGTCACACAGTCCGGACCTCGTTGCTAGTTGACCGCAGAACACAGCCTGAACATCAGTGCAGGGTGACCACGGCACACAGCCTGTACCTCGGCGCAGGGCGACCGCGGCACACAGCCCGGATATCTGCAGAAGTCTACCGTGACACACAGCACAGACTTCTGCACAGAGCGACCAGAGCACACAGCCCGGACCTCGGCGCAGGTTGACCGCGGCACACAGCCCAGACATCTATAGAAGGCTACCCCGGCACACAGCCCAGATTTCGGCACAAGGCAACAGTGGCACACAGCATGGACCTCGGTGCAGAGTGATCGCGGCCATAGCCTGGAATTCTCACAAGCTGTGGGCCGAATACACACCGAGCTCAGCCCAGGGTGACCCTAGCACACAGCACAGACTTTGAAAGATGGCGACCACTGCACACAGCCAGAACCTCGGGGCACGGTGACCACCGCACACACGCCAGACCTCGGTACTGGGCAACCATGGCAAACAGCCCAGACCTTGGTGCAGGGCGACCGCGGCACACACCCTGAATATCAGTGAAGGGCGACCGCGGCACACAGTCTGGAACTTGTTGCTAGCCGATCGTGGAACACAGCCCGGACCTCGGCACAGGGCGACCGCAGCACACAGCCCGAATTTCAGTGAACGGCGACTGTGGCACGCAGCCCGGAAATCTGTGAATTGTGACCGCGGCACAGAGCACGGAACCCGTTGCTAGCCGACCACGGAACACAGCCCGGACCTCAGTGCAGGCCGACCACAGCACACAGGCCGGACCTGGGCGTAAGACGACCGCGGCACACAGCCTGACATCAGAGCAGGTCGACCACAGCTCACAGCCCGGAAATCGGTGCACGGCAACTGGGGCACACAGCTCGGATTCAGTGCAGAAAGAACAAGGCACAAAGGTCCGAATTCGGCACAAGGTGACAGCGTCACATAGCCCAGACCTCAGTGCAGGGCGACCACGTGTCAAAGCCCGGAACTTGGCACATGGCCACCGCGGCACACAGCCCGAACTTCAGTGACTTGCAACTGTGGCTCACAGCTCGGAAATCAGTGAAGGGCGACCACGGCACAGAGCACAGAAATGTTCACTAGCCGACCGCAGAACACAGTCCGGACCTTGGCGCAGGGCGACTGCAGCACACAGAATGGACCTCGGCGGAGGTCGACCACAGGAACAGCCCTGACTCAGCATAGTGCGACCACGGCCCACACCCTGGAGATTGGTACAGGGAGACCGTGGCACAGTGCCCGGACCTCGGCGGAAGATGATCTCTGCACACCACCCGGACATTGGACCCAGGCGACTGGGGCACACAGCTCGGAACTCGCAGAAAGAACAAGGCACAAAGGCTGGAATTCGGCACAGGGTGACAGCATCACATACCCCAGACCTCGGCACAGGGCGACCGCTTGTTAAAGCCCGGACTTTGGCGCAGGGTGACCTCGGCACACAGCCCTGACATCTGCAGAAGGCTACCGCAGCACACAGCCCGGACCTCGGCACAGGGTTACCTTGGCACACAACACGGACTTCAGTGCAGAGCGACCGCGGCACATAGCCCGGAACTCATCCCTAGCTGAACACCGAACACAGAGTGGACCAAGGCGCAGGGTGAATGTGGTACACAGCACACACCTCGGCGAAGGGCGACCACAGAAAACAGCCCAAATTTCAGTGAAGGGCGACCGCAGCACACAGTCTGGAAATCTGTGAATGACTACCACAGCAAAGAGCCTGGAACTCGTCGCTAACCGACCATGGAACACAGCCCAGACCTTGGCACAGGGCGACCCGACAGAGCCCAGACCTCGGCTCAGGGTGACAGTGGCACACAGCACGGAGCTCGGTGCAGAGCAACCACAGTATAGAGTCCGGAACTCGTTGCAAGCTGAGGGTGGAACACACCCCGAACTTTGCCCAGGGAGACCCTGGCACACAGCACGGACTTCAGCACAGGGCAACTGCGGCACAGAGTCCAAACATCAGTGAAGGGTAACTGTGGCACACAGCCCGGAAATCTGTGCAGGGAGAACGTGGAATAGATCACAGAACTCGTCGCTAGCCGAACCTGGAATACAGCCCACACCTCTGCGCAGGGTGAACGCGGCACACAGTTCAGACCTCAGTGCAGAGGGACCACGATACAGAGCCCAGAATTCATCACAAGCGGAGGGCAGAATACACCCCAACCTCAGCCCAGGGCGACCCTGGCACACAGCACGGATTTCGGTGATGGCGAACACTGCACATAGCCCAAACTTCAGTGCAGTGCGACCGTGGCACACAGGATGGCCATCGGTGCTGGACGGATATGGCACATATCCCAGACCTCAGCGCAGGGAAACCACCACACACTTCCTGGACCATGATGCAGGGCTACCGCGGCACACAGCCTGGACCTTGGTCTAGGGCGACCGTGGCACACTGCCAAGACCTCGACACAGAGCGACTGCGGCACACAGGCAGGGGGACCATGGAACACAGTTTGGACCTCGGCGCAGAGCTACCATGGCACACACTCGGAACTCATCACAAGCTGAGAGCTGAACACAGCCTGGACCTCGGCGAGGGCGACCGCTGCACACAGCCTGGACCACGAGGCAGGGCGAACATGGCAAACAGCCTGGACCTCGGTCTAGGACGACCGCGGCACACTGCCAGGACCTCGGCACAGAGCGTCTGCGGCACACAGGCCGAACTTCAGTGCAGGGGGACCGCGACACACGGCCAGAATTCGATGCAGGGCGACTGCGGCTCACAGCCCAAATCTCGGCACTGGGCAACCGGGCACACATGCTGGACGTCTGCAGAAGGCTACCACAGCACACAGACTGGACCTCAGCACAGGGTAACCATGACACACAGGCCGTACCTCAGCGCAGGCAGACCACAACACACAGGCTGGGCTTCGGCGCAGGGCAACTGTGTCTCACAGCTCTCATCTCGGCGCAGGGTGACCGTGGCACACAGCCAAAACACCAGTGAAGGGCGACCATGGCACACACTCCAGAACTCGATGCAGGGGGACCGTGAAACACAATTTGGACCTCGGCGCAGAGCCACCATGACACAGAGCCCAGAACTCGTCGCAAGCCAAGAACTGAACACAGCCCGACCTTGGCGAGGGCAGCCGCTGCACACAGCCTGGACCATGAGTCAGGGCGACCGTGGCACACAGTTTGGACCTCGGCGGAGAGCGACCACGGCACAGAGCCCGGAACTGATCACAAGCCGAGAGCTGAACACAGCCAGACCTCAAGGTAGGGTGACCGTGGCACACAGCCCCAACTTTGGCACAGGGCGACCGCGGCACACAGCCCAGACTTGTTGCTAGCTGACCACGGAAAACATCCCGGACCACAGCGCAGGGTGACCACAACACAGCCCGGACCTCCACGCCAGGTGACCGCGGCACAGAGCCCAGACTTCCACGAAGGGCGACCATGGCACACAGCCTGAAATACAGTGAAGGGCGACCACAGCAAAAAGTCCAGACCTTGTCGCTAGCCAACTGCAGGACAAAGCCAGAACCTCAGCACAGTTTGACCACGGCACACAGCCTGTATCTTGGCGCAGGGCAACCGCTGCACACAGCCCGCTTATCTGCAGAAGTCTACCGTGACACACAGCATGTATTTCTGCACAGGGCGACCACGGCACACAGCCTGGAACTCGGTACTGGTTGACCGCGGCACACAGCTCAGACATCTACAGAAGGCTACCCTGGCACACAGCCCAGATTTCAGCACAAGGCGATAGTGGCACACAGCACGGACCTCAGTGCAGAGTATTCGTGGTCAGAGCCCGGAATTCTCACAAGCCGTGGGCTGAATACACACTGACTTCGGCCCAGGGTGACCCTGGCACACAGCACGGACTTCAAATGATGGCGACCACTGCACACAGTCGAAACCTCGGAGCACGGTGACCGCGGCACACACACCAGACCTCGGTGCTGGGCAACCGTGGCACACAGCCCAGACCTCGGCGCAGAGTCACCGCAGCACACACCCTGAATATCAGTGAAGGGCGACCACGGCACACAGTCTGGAACTCGTCGCTAGACGATCGTAGAACTCAGCCCGGACCTCGGCACAGGGCGACCACGGCACACAGCCCGAATTTCAGTGAAGGGCGACTGTGGCACACAGCCCGGAAATCTGTGAAATGCGACCGCAGCACAGAGCACGGAACTCATCACTAGCCAACCACAGAACACAACCTGGAACTCAGCACAGGACGACCACGGCACACAGGCCGGACTTGGTGTAAGACGACCGCAGCACACAGCCTGGACATTGGAGCAGGTCGACCGTGGCTCACAGCCCGGAAATCGGTGCAGGGTGACTGCGGCACACAGCTCGGACTCGGTGCAGAAAGAACAAGGCACAAAGGCCCGAATTCGGCTCAAGGTGACACCATCACATAGCCCAGACCTCAGCGCAGGGCGACCGCATGTCAAAGCTGGACCATTGCACATTCCCACCACGGCACACAGCCCAAACTTTAGTGACCTGCGACTGTGGCACACAGCCCCGACCACTGCAGATCCACGGAGCACAGCCTGGACCTTGGCATAGGGTTACTGTGGCACACAACACGAACTTCAGTGCAGAGCGACCGCGGCACAGAGCCCGGAACTCGTCCTTAGCTGAACACCAAACACAGAGTGGACCAAGAGGCAGGGAGAATGCAGCACACAGCATGCACCTCGGCGAAGGGAGACCGCAGAAAACAGCCCAAACTTCAGTGAAGGGTGACTGCAGCACACAGTCTGGAAATTTGTTAATGACTACTGCAGCACAGAGCACAGAAATCTTCGCTAGCTGAACGTGGAACACAGCCCAGACCTCGGCGCAGGGTGACCGCGGCACACAGTCTGGACCTCGCTGCAGGGCCACCACGGAACACAGCCTGGACCTCAGTGCAGGGCAACCGTGACACACATTCCGGACATCTGCAGAAGGCTACCGCGGCATACAGCCCGGATCTCGGCTCAGGGTGACAGTGGCACACAGCATGGAGCTTGGCACAGAGCAACCACAGTATAGAGCCCGGAACTCATTGGAAGCCGAGGGCGGAACACACCCCGACCTTTGCCCAGGGAGACCCTGGCACACAGCGAGGACTTCAGCAGATGGCGACCACGGCACACAGTCCGGAACTCGGTGCAGTGCAACTGCAGTACACAGCTCGGGCTTCGGCACAAGGTGACCGCGGCACACAGCCCGGACGTCAGCACAGGGCAACCGCGGCACACAGTCCAAACCTCAGTGAAGGGCGACCGCGGCACACAGCCCGGAAATCTGTGCAGGGCAAACGGGAAATAGATCACGGAACTCGTCGCTAGCCAAACGCGGAATACAGCCTGGATCTCTGCGCAGTGTGACCGCAGCACACAGCTCGGACCTCGGCACAGAGGGACCGCGATACAGAGCCTGGAATTCTTTGCAAGTGGAGGGTGGAATACACCTGGACCTCAGCCCAGGGCTACCCTGGCGCACAGCATGGACTTCGGCAGATGGTGAACACTGCACACAGCCCGAACTTCAGCGCAGTGCAACCATGGCACACAGGACGGCCCTCGGTGCTGGAGGACCATGGCACACATCCCGGACCTCGGCGCAGGACGACTGCCACACACTGCCTGGACCGCGATGCAGGGCGACCGCACACAGCCTGGAACTCGGTCTAGGGTGACTGCGGCACATAGCCAGGACCTCGACACAGAGCGACAGCAGCACACAGACCCAACTTCAGCGCAGGGGGACCACGACACACAGGCCAGACTTCAGTGCAGGGCGACTGTGGCTCAGAGCCCCAATCTTGGCGCTGAGCAACCGGGCACACATGCCAGACTTCTGCAGAAGGCTACCATGGCACACAGCCTGGACCTCGGTGCAGGAGGACCACGGCACACAGGCTGAACTTCGGCGCAGGGCAAATGTGTCTTACTGCCCGCATCTCGGTGCAGGTATACTGTGGCACACAGCCCGAACATCAGTGAAGGGCAGCCGTGGCACACAGTCTGGAACTCGATGCAGGGGGACCATGGAACACAGTTTGGACCTCGGCGCAGAGCCACCATGGCACAGACCCGNCATTAGACTTCTGCAGAAGGCTACCATGGCACACAGCCTGGACCTCGGTGCAGGAGGACCACGGCACACAGGCTGAACTTCGGCGCAGGGCAAATGTGTCTTACTGCCCGCATCTCGGTGCAGGTATACTGTGGCACACAGCCCGAACATCAGTGAAGGGCAGCCGTGGCACACAGTCTGGAACTCGATGCAGGGGGACCATGGAACACAGTTTGGACCTCGGCGCAGAGCCACCATGGCACAGACCCGGAACTCATCGCAAGCCAAGAGCTGAACACAGCCCGGACTTCGGCGAGGGTGACTGCTGCACACAGCCTGGACCACGAGGCAGGGCAACCATGGCACACAGCTTGGACCTCGGTCTAGGATGACCACGGTACACAGCCAGGACCTCGGCACAGAGCGTCTGTGGCACACAGGCCGAACTTCAGTGCAGGGGAACCGCGACACACAGGCCAGATTTTGGCGCATGGCGATTGCGGCTCACAGCCCGAATCTCGGCGCTGGGCAACTGGGCACACATGCTGGACCTCTGCAGAAGGCTACCACAGCACACAGCCCAGACCTCGGGGCATGGCAATCATGACACACAAGCCATACCTCACCGCAGGGGGACCATGGCACACAGGTTGGACTTCAGCGCAGGGCAACTGCGTCTCACAGCCCGCATCTTGGCACAGGGCGACCGTGGCACACAGCCCGAACATCAGTGAAGGGCGATCACGGCACACAGTCTGGAACTCGATGCAGGGGGACCATGGAACACAATTTGAACATTGGCGCAGAGCCTCCAAGGCACAGAGCCCGGAACTTGTCGCAAGCCGAGAGCTGAACACAGCCTGGACCTCAGGGTTGGTCGACTGTGACACACAGCCCCAACTTCAGTGCAGGGCGACCGTGGCACACAGCCTGAACATCAGTGAAGGGCGACCACTGCACACAGCCCGGACCATGAGGCAGGGCGGCCATGGCACACCGTTTGGACCTCGGTGGAGGGCGACCAAGGCACAGAGCTTGGAACTCATCACAAGCCTCGAGCTGAACACAGCCCGGACCTCAGGGTAGGGCGACTGTGGCACACAGCCCCAACTTCAGTGCAGGGCGACCGCGGCACACAGCCCAGAATCATTGCTAGCTGACCACAGAACACAGCCTGGACCTTGGCGAAGGTGACGGCAACACACAGCCCGGACCTCCGTGCCGGGTGACCGCGGCACACAGCCCGGACTTCCACGAAGGTCTACCATGGCACACAGCCCGAATTTCAGTGAAGGGCTACCGTGGCAAACAGTCCGGAACTCGTCGCTAGCCGACTGCAGAACACAGCCCGAACCTGAGCACAGGGGACCACGGCACACAGCCCGTACCTTGGCGCAGGGTGACCGCAGCACACAACCGGATACCTGCAGAAGTCTACCGTGGCAAACAGAACGGACCTCTCCACAGGGCGACCACGGCACACAGCCCGGACCTCAGTGCAGGTTGACCACGGCACACAACCCAGACATCTACAGAAGGCTACCCCAGCACACAGCCCAGATTTCAGCACAAGGTGACAGTTGCACACAGCACGGACCTCGGCGCAGAGTGATCGCTGCCAGAGCCCGGAATACTCGCAAACCGTGGGCCAAATACACACCGACTTCGGCCCAGGGTGACCCTGGCACACAGCACGGACTTCGAAAGATGGCGACCACTGCACACAGCCGGAACCTCGGAGCACGGTGACCGTGGCACACACCCCGGACTTAGGCACTGGGCAACCGTGGCACACAGCCCAGACCTCGGTGCAGGGTGACCGCGACACACACCCTGAATATCAGTGAAGGGCGACCACGGCACACAGTCTGGCGCTCGTCGCTAGCCGTTCTTGGAACACAGCCTGGGCCTCGGCACAGGGCAACCATGACACACAGCCCGAATTTCAGTGAATGGTGACTGTGGCACGCAGCCCAGAAATCTGTGAAGTGCGACCGCGGCACAGAGCACGGAACTCGTCGCTAGTGGACCACGGAACATAGCCTGGACCTCAGCACAGGGCGACGACAGCACACAGGCCGGACCTCGGCATAAGACGACCGCGGCCCACAGTCCCGACATCGGAGCATGACGACCGCAGCTCACAGCCCGGAAATCGGTGCAGGGCGACTGCGGCACACAGCTCGGACTCGGTGCAGAAAGAACAAGGTACAAAGGCCCGAATTCGTCACAAGGTGACAGCGTCACATAGCCCAGACCTCAGCGCATGGCGACCACATGTCAAAGCCCGGACCTCGGTGCAGAGCAACCGTGGCACACAGCCCAAACCTCTGCGAAGGGAGACCGCTGCACACAGCCTGCAAATCATCTCTAGCCGACCGCTGAACACATCCCAGACCTCGGCGCAGGGTGACCATGACACACAGTCTGGACCTCAGAACAGGGCGACCTCGGCACACAGCCCGGACCTCGGCAGAACGCTACCGTGGCACACAGCTCAGACCTCGGCACAGGGTGACCGTGGCACACAACACGGACCTCAGCACAGAGCGACTACGTCACAGAGCCCATAACTCGTACCTAGCTGACCATTCGAACACAGCCTGGACCAAGGTGAAGGGTGAATGCGGCACACAGCCCGGACCTGGGTGCAGGGCGAATGCAGAAAACAGCACTTAGTTCAGTGAAGGGTGACCGCAGCTCACAGCCCGGAAATCTGTGAAGGGCAACAACGGCACAGAGCCTGGAGCTCGTCACTAGCTGATGGCAGAACACAGCCCAGACTTCGGCACAAGGCGACCGCGGCACACAGCCTGGACCTCGGTGCAGGGTTAGCACAGAACACATCCTGGACCTCAGCGCAGGGCAACCGTGGCACATAGCCCGGACCTCAGCATAGGGCAACCGCGGCACACAGCCCGGACATCTGCAGAAGGCTACCATGGCACACAGCCCGGATCTCGGCTCAGGGCAACAGTGGCACAAAGCATGGAGCTCCATGCAGAGCAACCACAGTATAGAGCCCAGAACTTGTCACAAGCTGAGGGCAGAACACACACCAACCTCTGCCCTGGGTGACCATGGCACAGAGCGTGGACTTCAGCAGATGGTGACCACGGCACACAGCCTGGACCTCAGTGCAGGGCGACTGGGGCCACAGCACGGACCTCAGCACAGGGCGACCGCAGCACATAGCACGGACTTCGGCACAGGGACCGGGGAANTGACACACAGCCCGAATTTCAGTGAATGGTGACTGTGGCACGCAGCCCAGAAATCTGTGAAGTGCGACCGCGGCACAGAGCACGGAACTCGTCGCTAGTGGACCACGGAACATAGCCTGGACCTCAGCACAGGGCGACGACAGCACACAGGCCGGACCTCGGCATAAGACGACCGCGGCCCACAGTCCCGACATCGGAGCATGACGACCGCAGCTCACAGCCCGGAAATCGGTGCAGGGCGACTGCGGCACACAGCTCGGACTCGGTGCAGAAAGAACAAGGTACAAAGGCCCGAATTCGTCACAAGGTGACAGCGTCACATAGCCCAGACCTCAGCGCATGGCGACCACATGTCAAAGCCCGGACCTCGGTGCAGAGCAACCGTGGCACACAGCCCAAACCTCTGCGAAGGGAGACCGCTGCACACAGCCTGCAAATCATCTCTAGCCGACCGCTGAACACATCCCAGACCTCGGCGCAGGGTGACCATGACACACAGTCTGGACCTCAGAACAGGGCGACCTCGGCACACAGCCCGGACCTCGGCAGAACGCTACCGTGGCACACAGCTCAGACCTCGGCACAGGGTGACCGTGGCACACAACACGGACCTCAGCACAGAGCGACTACGTCACAGAGCCCATAACTCGTACCTAGCTGACCATTCGAACACAGCCTGGACCAAGGTGAAGGGTGAATGCGGCACACAGCCCGGACCTGGGTGCAGGGCGAATGCAGAAAACAGCACTTAGTTCAGTGAAGGGTGACCGCAGCTCACAGCCCGGAAATCTGTGAAGGGCAACAACGGCACAGAGCCTGGAGCTCGTCACTAGCTGATGGCAGAACACAGCCCAGACTTCGGCACAAGGCGACCGCGGCACACAGCCTGGACCTCGGTGCAGGGTTAGCACAGAACACATCCTGGACCTCAGCGCAGGGCAACCGTGGCACATAGCCCGGACCTCAGCATAGGGCAACCGCGGCACACAGCCCGGACATCTGCAGAAGGCTACCATGGCACACAGCCCGGATCTCGGCTCAGGGCAACAGTGGCACAAAGCATGGAGCTCCATGCAGAGCAACCACAGTATAGAGCCCAGAACTTGTCACAAGCTGAGGGCAGAACACACACCAACCTCTGCCCTGGGTGACCATGGCACAGAGCGTGGACTTCAGCAGATGGTGACCACGGCACACAGCCTGGACCTCAGTGCAGGGCGACTGGGGCCACAGCACGGACCTCAGCACAGGGCGACCGCAGCACATAGCACGGACTTCGGCACAGGGACCGGGGAACACATTCTGAACCTCAGTGAAAGGCGACCACGGCACACCGCACCGAAATCTGTGCAGGGAGAATGGGGCATAGATCCCGGAACTCGGCGCTAGCCGACCATGGAATACAGCCCGGACCTCAGTGCAGGGTGACCGTGGCACACAGGACGGACCTCGGCAAAGGGTGACCGTGGCACACAGCCCAGACCTTGGCACAGGGCGACCTTGGAACACAGCCCGACATTCAGTGAAGGACGACCACGGAACACACCCCGGACCTCGGCGGCAGGTGACTGTGGCACAGATTCCAGACCTCGGCGCAGGGCAAGGGCAACACACAGCCCGGAGCTAGGTGCAGGGCGACTGCGGCACACAGCCTGTACCTTGGGGCACGTCGAATGTGGCACACAGCCTGTACATTGGCACAGGGCGACCGCAGCTCACAGCCCGGACTTTGGCGCAGGGTGACTGCAGCAACAGCTTGGACCTTGGTGCAAGGCGACCACAGCACACAGCCCAGACCTCAGGAGAAGGCTACCGCAGCACACAGCCCGGACTTCGGCACAGGGCAATCGTGGCACACAGCCCGGACCTCAGCGCAGGGTGAACGCGGCACACAGCCCAGACCTCTGCAGAAGGCTACCGTGGCACACAGCCCGGACTTCGGCACAGGGCGACCGTGGCACGCAGTCTGGACTTTGGCACAGAGCGACCGCGGCACAGAGCCCGGAACTCATCACAAGCTGAGGGCTGAACACAACCTAAACCTCAGTGCAGTGCGACCGAGGCACACAGCTCCGAATTCGGCTCAGGGCCACCGTGGCACACAGCCCAGAACTCGTCTCTACCTGACCACAGGACACAGCCCGGATCTCGGTGAAGGGCGATTGTGGCACACAACCCCGACCTCAGCGCAGGGCGACCACGGCACACAGCCCGAACATCAGTGAAGTGCGACCGTGGCACAGAATCCGGAACTTGTCACTAGCTGACTGCAGAACACAGCCCGGACCTCGGCACAGGGCGACCACAGCACACAGACCGGACCTCGTCACAAGGTGAACTGCGGCACACAGCCCAGACTTTGGCGCAGGGTTACCGTGGCACACAACCTGAACCTCTGCGCAGGGTGACAGTGGCACACAGGACGGAACTCGGCCATGGCCGACCGTGCCACATAGCCCGTACCTCGGCACAGGACGACCACAGCACACAGCCTGAACGTCAGTGAAGGGCGATTGGGGCACACAGTCTGGATTTCATCGCTACCTGACAGCAGAACACAACCTGGACCACGGCGTAGGGTGACCATGGCACACAGCCCGAACTTCAGTGACGGGCGACTGCGGCCCACAGCCCGGAAATCTGTGAAGGGTGACCGCGGCACAGAGCACAGAAATTGTCCCTAGCCGATGGCAGAACACAGCCCGGAACTCGGCACAGGGCGACCGCGGCACACAGCCCGGACTCGGCATAGCACGACTGTTTCCCATAGCCTCGAGATCGGTGCAGGGAAACCGTGGCACACAGCCCGGACCTTGGCGCAAGAAGACCGTGGCACACAGCCGGGATACGGAGCAGGGTGACCGTGGCTCACAGACTGAAATCGGTGCAGGACGACTGCGGCACACAGCTCTGAAATCGTTGAAGGGAGAACAAGGCACACAGGCCGGAATTCGCCAGAAGGTGACCGCATCACCCAGCCCAGATGTCGACGCAGGGTGACCGCGGATCAAAGCCTGGTCCTTGGCGCAGCGTGACCACGGCACACAGCTCAAATCTCTGCAAAGGGCGACCGTGTCACTGACCCCAGAATTCGTCGCTAGTTGAGCACAGAGCACATCCCAGACGTCGGCGAAGGGCGACCGTGGAACACAGGCCAGACCTCGGAACAGGGCAACCACAGCATACAGCCTAGACTTCTGCAGAAGGCTACCGAGGCACACAGCCCGGACTTTGGCACAGGGTGACCGTGGCACACAGCATGGACCTCAGCACAGAGTGACCATGGCAACAGAGCCAGGAACTCGTCACAAGCCAAGTGCGACTCACAGCCCGGACTTCCCCACAGGGCGACCTTGGCACACAGCACGGACCTCAGCAGATGGTGACTGCGGCACACAGCCCGGACCTCAGAGGAGAGCAAACGCGGCATAGAGCCTGGAACTCGTCCCTAGTCGACTGCAGAACACAGCCCGGACCATGACACAGGGTGAATGTGGCGCACAGCCCAGGCTTCAGAGCAGGGCGACCGCGGCACACACCCCGAACATCAGTGAAGGGCGACCGTGGCACACAGCCCAGAAATCTGTGAACGGCAACTGCAGCACAGAGCCTGGAACTCATCGCTAGCCGACCACGGAACACAGCCTGGATTTCTGTGCAGGGCGACCAGGGCACACAGCCTGGACCATGATGCAGGGCGACCGCAGCACACAGCCTGGAACTTGGTGAATGGCGAACGTGGCACACAGCCCGGATCTCAGCACAGGGCTACCGTGGCACACAGGTTGGACCTCAGCACAGGGGGACCACGGCACACAGGCCGGACTTCGGTGTAGGGAGACTGCGGCTCACAACCCGGATCACGGCACAGGGTGACCAGGAACACAGCCGGGCTTCTGCTTTGGATACCATGGCACACAGCCTGGACTTCGGCACAGGGTGATGGTGGCACACAGTTTGGACCTTGGCGCAGAGCAACTGCGGCACAGAGCCCAGAACTCATTGCAAGGAGAGAGCTGAACACAGCCGGGACCTCAGCGCAGAGTGAACGCGGCACACAGCCATGACTTCAGTGCAGGGCGACTGCAGAACACATCCCGGAAATCGTCACTAGCTGACCACGGAATGCAGCCCGGACCTCGGCACAGGGCGACCGCCACACACAGCCCAGACCTCTGTGCAGGGCGACCGAGGCACACAGCACGGAAGTCTGTGAAGGGTGACCGTGGCACACAGTCTGGAACTCATTGCTAGCCAACCATGGAACACAGCCCAGACCTCGACGCATGGTGATCACTGCTCACAGGCTGGACTTGGTCGCAGGGCGACCGTGGCACACAGCCCGGATCTCGGCGTGGGGCAACCGTGGCACACAGCCTGGGTATCTGCAGAAGGCTACTGCGGCACAAAGCCTGGATCTTGGCACAAGGCGACAGTGGCACACAGCACGGACCTCGGCGCAGAGCGACCCCAGTAAGGAGGCTGGAACTCATCACAGGCTGAGGGCAGAACAAACCCGACCTCGGGCCAGGGCGACCATTGAATACAGCCCAGACCTCGGCGCAGGGCGACTGTGGCACACATCCCAGAGCTCAGCGCAGTGTGACTGCGGCACACAGCACGGACATCTACAGAAAGCTACCGTGGCACACAGCCTGGATCTCAGCAGAAGGCGACAGAGGCACACAGCATGGATCATGCCACAGAGCAAACACGGTATAGAGCCTGGAATTCTTCACAAGCCATGGGCGGAATACACCCCGAGCTCGGCCCAGGGCAACCCTGGCACACAGCACAGACTTCGGCTGATGGCGACCAATGCACACAGCTGGACTTCAGCACAGGGAAATGGTGGCACACAGCCCGAAATTCAGTGAAGGGTGACCGTGGCACACAGCCCAGAAATCTGTGAAAGGCGACCGTGGCACAGAGCCCAGAACTCATCGCTAGTCGACCACGGAACACAGCCCAGACTTTGGCGCAGGGCAACCATGGCACACAGCCCGAAACTTGGCACAGGGTGATCGCGGCACACAGTCAGGATCTCGGTGCAGGGCAACTGTGGCACACAGGCCGGAGCTCAGTGCAGAGCAACCGCGGCACAGAGCCCGGAACTCGTCGTAAGCTGAGAGCTGAACACAACACGGACCTCAGCACAGGGTGACTGCGGCACACAGCCCCGGCTTCGGCACAGGGCAACCGCAGAACACAGCCCGGAACTTGTTGATAGCCGACCAAGGAACACAGCCCGGACCTTGGCGTAGGGTGACTGCGGCACACAGCCCGAACTTCCTGCAGGACGACTGTGGCACACAGGACGGACCGCGGCACTGGCCGACCGCGGCACAGAGCCGGGACCTTGGCGTAGGGCGAACATGGCACACAGACGAAAACATTAATGAAGGGTCACCACGGCCCACAGTCTGGAACTCGTAACTAGCCGAACGTGGAAAACAGCCCGGACTTTGGCACAGGCCGACCGTGGCACATAGCCCAAACTTCAGTGACGGGCAACCGCGGCACACAGCTTGGATATCTGTGAAGGGTGACTGCGGCACAGAACACGGAAACTGTCACTAGCCAACCGCGGAACACAGCCCGGAACTCAGCGGAGGGCGACCGCGGCACACAGAACGGACCTCTGTGCAGGGAAACCGCGGCACACAGCCCGGACTCGGCATAGCGTGACCGCGGCCCACAGCGTGGAGATTGGTGCCGGGAGACCGTGGCACACAGCCTGGACCTCAGCACACGCCAAGGACAGAACATACCCCGGCCTCGGCCCTGGGCGAACGCGGAACACAGCCCAGACCTTGGCGCTTGGTGACCGCGGCACACAGCCTGGATCTCGGCACAAGGCGACAGAGGCACACAGCACAGACCTCGCCGTAGAGCAACTGTGGTACAGAGCCCGAAATTCTTCACAAGCCACGGGCGGAATACACCCCGACCTCAATCCAGGGCGACCCTGGCACACAGCATGGACTTTGGTTGATGGCGAACACTGCACACAGTCTGAACCTCAGCGAAGGGTGATCTTGGCACACAGGATGACCCTCGGCGCTGGGCGATGGTGGCACACAGCCCGGACCTCGGCACAGGGTGAGCATTGCACATAAGACGGACCTTGGTGCAGAGCGATCACGGCACACAGTTCAGACCTCGACGCAGGGCAACCGCGGCACACAGTCCGGAACTCGTTGCTAGCTGAATGCAGAACACAGTCCAAACCTCTGAGCAGGGAGAACGTGGTACACAGCCCGGAACTCGGTGCAGGGCGACCGCAGCACACAGGCTGGACCTCGGCAAAGGGTGACCGTGGCACACAGCCCAAACTTGACATAGCGCAACCGCAGCCCACAGCCTAGAGATTGGTGCAGGGACACCGTGGCACACAGCCCTGAACTCGGTGCAGGGTGACCGCGGCACACAGTCCAGAACTCATTGCTAGCCGACCTCAAAACATAGCCTGAACCTCGGCACAGGGTGACCATGGCACACAGGCTGGATCTCGGCGCAGGGCGACCGCCACACACAGCACGAACCTTGGCACAGGGCAACCACGGCACACAGGTCGGACCTCAAGTCAGGGGTACCGCGACACACAGGCCAGTCTTCGGCACAGGGCGACTGCGGATCACTGCCCAGATCACGGTGGAGGGCACCCGGGCACACAGCCGGACCTCTGCAGAAGGATACCACAAAACACAGCCCGGACTTTGGCACAGGGAGACCGCAGCACACAGCACGGACCTCGACGCAGGGTAACCGTGGCACACAGCCCGGAAATCTGTGAAAGGTGACCACGGCACAGAGCCTGGAACTCATCGCTAGCCAACCAAGGAACACAGCCCGGAATTCTTCGCAGGGCGACCATGGCACACAGCCCAAAACTCAGCACAGGGTGACCACAGAACACAGCCCAGACTACGATGCAGGGTGATGGTGGCACACAGTCTAGACCATGGTGAAGGGCGACCATGGCACAGAGCCTGGACCTCGGCGCAGGGCTACCGTGGCACACAGTACGGACCTCGGCGGTGGCCGACCACGGCTGACAGCCCAGAACTCGGCACAGGGTGATCATGACACACACCCTGTAATCAGTGAAGGGTGACTGCGGCGCACAGTCCGGAACTCATCACTAGCCGACCTCAGAACACAGCCTGCATCTCGGCAGATGCCGACCGCGGCACGCAGCCCGAACCTCAGTGACGGGCGACTGCAGCACACAGCCCGGCAATCTGTGAAGGGCGACCGTGGCACAGAGCACAGAAATCGTCCCTAGCCAACCACGGAACACCGCCTAGACCTCGGCACAGGGCGAATGCGTCACACAGAATGGACCTCGGTGCACGGCGACCGCGGCACACAGCCCAGACTTGGCATAGCGCAACCAGGGCCCACAGCCCGGAGATTGGTGCAGGGAAACCGTGACACACAGCCTGGACCTCGGCGCAAGACGACCGCAGCACACAGCCCAGATATCGGAGCAGGGTGTCCGTGGCTCACAGCCCTGAAATCGGTGTAGGGCGACTGTGGCACACAGCTCCGAACTCAGTGCAGGGAGAACAAAGCTCACAGGCGGGAATTCAGCACAGGGTGACCGTGTCACACAGCCCAGAACTCGGTGCAGAGCGACTGCAGGTCACAGACCGGACCGCGGCACAGGGTGACCGCGGCACTCAGCCCAAACCTCTGCAAAGGGCGACCGCAGCACTCAGCCCGGAACTCGTCATTAGCCGACCGCAGAACACATCCCAGACCTCGGCGCAGGGTGAGCGCAGCACACAGGCTGTACTTCGGCACAGGATGATCTCGGCATACAGCCCGGACCTCTGCAGAAAGCTATCGCGGCACAGAACCTGGACTTTGGCACAGGGTGACCGTGGCACACAGCATGGACTTCAGCGCAGAGTGACCACGGCACAGAGCTGGGAACTCGTCACAAGCAAAGGGTGGCACACAGCCCGGAACTCGGCGCAGGGCGACCGCGGCACACAGCCAGGACCTCCCTGCAGGGCGACCCTTGCACACAGCATGAACCTCGGCAGATGGCGTCCACAGGACACAGCCCGGACCTCGGAGGAGAGCGAACGTGGCACAGATCCCGGAACTCATCCGTAGCCAACCGCGGAACACAACCTGGACCACGACACAGGGTGACTGTGGCATGCAGCTCGGACTTCGGCACAGGACGACCGCAGCACACAGCCCCAAACTCGGCGCAGCGCAATCGTGGCACACAGCCCGATCTTCAGTGAAAGGTGACCGTGGGACACAGCCCAGAAATCTGTGAAAGGCGACCATGGCACAGAGCCCGGAACTCATCGCTAGCCGACCACAGAACACAGCATGGACTTCGGCGCAGTTAGACAGCGGCACACAGCCCGGACCATGATGCAGGGTGAATGCGGCACACAGCCTGGACCTCGGCGAATGGCGAACATGGCACACAGCACGGACCTTGGCGCAGGGCCACCGCGGCACACAGGTCGGATCTCAGGGCAGGGGTACCGCGACACACAGGCCAGTCTTCGGCGCAGGGCGACTGCAGATCACTGCCCAGATCACGGCGGAGGGCACCTGGGCATACAGCTGCACCTCTGCAGAAGGATACCATGGCACACAGCCCGGACTTTGGCACAGGGAGACTGCGGCACACAGCCCGGAACTTGGCGCAGGGCGACCGTGGCACACAGCCCAGATATCTGTGAAAGGCGACCACGGCACAGAGCCTGGAACTCATCGCTAGCCAACAAAGGAACACAGCCCAGAATTCTTCGCAGGGTGACCATGGCTCACAGCCAGAAACTCGGCACAGGGTGACCGCAGAACACAGCCCTGACCACGATGCACATTCTGGACCTCAGCAAAGGGCGACCACGGCACAGAGCCCGGACCTCAGTGCAGGGCAACCGTGGCACACAGGCCGGACCTCAGTGCAGGGGAAAAGCGGCACACAGGCCAGACTTCGGCGCCGGGCGACTGCGGATCACAACCTGCATCTTGGTGCAGGGCGACTGGGAACACAGCACGGACCTCTGCAGAAGGATACCATGGCACACAACCCGGACATCAGCCCTGGGCGACCGTGGCACACAGTTTGGGCCTCTGCTCAGAGCAACCATGGCCCAGAGCCCAGAACTCGTCCCAAGCCGAGAGCTGAACACAGCCCGGAACTGAGCACAGCGTGACCACGGCACACAGCCCCGACCTCGGTGCAGGGTGACCACGGCACATAGCCCCGACCTCCGTGCAGGGCGACCACAGCACACAGCCTGAAAAACATTGAAGGGTGACCATGGCACACAGTCCGGAAATCATCACTAGCCGACTGCAGAGCACAGCCTGAACATCAGCGCAGGGTGAACACGGCACACAGCCCCAAATTCGGTGCAGGGCGACCGCGGAACACATCCCAGAAATCGTCAATAGCCGACCACCCAACACAGCCCGGACCTCAGCGCAGAGTGACTGCGGCACACAGCCCAGACCTCCGTGCAGGGAGACTGCAGCACACAGCCCAAACATCAGTGAAGGGCGACCGCAGCACACAGTCCGGAGATCATCGCTAGCCGACTGTGCAACACAGCCCAGACCTCGGCGCAGAGTGACTGCAGCACACAGCCCCGAATTTGGCGCAGGGTGACCATAGCACACAACCCGAACCTCGGCGCAGGGCTACCGTGGCACACAGGATGGACCTCAGCGGTGTCTGACCGCAGCTCACAGCCCAGAACTAGGCACAGAGTGACCATGACAAACAGCCCGTAATCAGTGAAGGGTGACTGCGTCGTGCAATACGGAACTCGTCACTAGCCGACCGCGGAACACAGCCTGGATCTCGGCACATGCCAACCGCGCCAAGCAGCCCGAACCTCAGTGACGAGGACTGCGGCACAAAGCCCGGCAATCTGTGAAGGGCGACCGTGGCACAGAGCACAGAAATCGTCCCTAGCTGACCGCGGGACACTGCCCGGACCTCGGCGCAAGGCGAACGCGTCACACAGAATGGACCTCGGTGCAGTGAGACTGCAGCACACAGCCCAGACTTGGCATAGCGCAACCAGGGCCCACAGCCCGGAGATTGGTGCAGAGAAACCGTGACACACAGCCTGGACCTTGGCGCAAGAGGACCGCGGCACACAGTCCGGATATCGAAGCAGGGCGACCGTGGCTCACAGCCCTGAAATCGGTGCAGGGCGACTGCGGCACACAGCTCCGAAAACGGTGCAGGGAGAACAAAGCTCACAGGCAGGAATTCAGCACAGGGTGAACGCGTCACACAGCCCAGAACTCGGCACAGGGCGACTGCGGGTCAAAGACTGGACCGCGGCACAGGGTGACTGCGGCACACAGCCCAAACCTCTGCGAAGGACGACCGCAGCACTCAGCCCGGAACTTGTCACTAGCCGACCGCAGAACACATCCCAGACCTCGGTGCAGGGTGACCGCAGCACACAGGCTGTACCTCGGCACAGGGTGACCTTGGCACACAGCCTGGACCTCTGCAGAAGGCTACCGCGGCACAGAGCCCGGACCTTGGCACAGGGTGACTGTGGCACACAGCATGGACTTCAGCTCAGAGTGACCATGGCACAGAACTGGGAACTCGTCACAAGCAAAGGATGGCACACAGCCTGGAACTCGGTGCAGGGCGACTGCGGCACACAGCCAGGACCTACCCGCAGGGCAACCCTTGCACACAGCACGGACCTAGGCAGATGGTTTCTGCAGGACACAGCCCGGGCCTCGGAGGAGAGCGAACGCAGCACAGAGCCCGGAACTCATCCAGAGCCGACCGCACAACACAACCCGGACCACGACACAGGGTGACTGTGGCATGCAGCTCGGACTTCAGCACAGGACGATCACAGCACACAGCCCCGAACTCAGCACAGTGCAATCGCGGCACACAGCCCGATCTTCAGTGAAGGGCGATCGTGGCACACAGCCCAGAAATCTGTGAAGGGTGACCGCAGCATAGAGCCCGGAACTCATCGCTAGCCGACCACGGAACACAGCCCGGACTTCGGCACAGTGAGACAGCGGCTCACAGCCCGGACCACAATGCAGGGTGAACGCGGCACACAGCCTGGACTTCGGCGAATGGCGAAAGCATCACACAGCACGGACCTCGGCGCAGGGCAACCGCCACACACAGGTCGGACCTCAGGGCAGGGGTACCGTGACACACAGGCCAGTCTTT
Source organism: Neotragus pygmaeus (assembly GCA_006410875.1). Lineage (NCBI taxonomy): Eukaryota > Metazoa > Chordata > Mammalia > Artiodactyla > Bovidae > Neotragus > Neotragus pygmaeus. The sequence goes on along the minus strand of SJYV01024393.1, from coordinate 38,652 downwards.
GGCACAGGGCGACTGCGGATCACTGCCCAGATCACGGCGGAGGGCACCTGGGCACACAGCCGGACCTATGCAGAAGGATACCATGGCACACAGCCTGGACTTCGGCACAGGGAGACCACGGCACACAGCCTGGATCTTGCCACAGGGCAACCGTGGCACACAGCCTGGAAATCTGTGAAAGGCGACCACGGCACAGAGCCCGGAACTCATCACTAGCCAACCAAGGAACACAGCCAGGAATTCTTCACAGGGCGACCATGGCACACAGCCCGAAACTCGGCACAGGGCGACCACGGAACACAGCCCAGACCACGATGCAGGGTGATGGCGGCACACAGTCTGGACCTCGGCGAAGGTTGACCACGGCACAAAGCATGGACCTTGGCACAGGGCAGCCGCGGCACACAGGCCGGACCTCAGGGCAGGGGAAAAGCGGCACACAGGCTGGACTTCGGCNCGCAGCACTCAGCCCGGAACTTGTCACTAGCCGACCGCAGAACACATCCCAGACCTCGGTGCGGGGTGACCGCAGCACACAGGCTGTACCTCGGCACAGGGTGACCTTGGCACACAGCCTGGACCTCTGCAGAAGGCTACCGCGGCACAGAGCCCGGACCTTGGCACAGGGTGACTGTGGCACACAGCATGGACTTCAGCTCAGAGTGACCATGGCACAGAACTGGGAACTCGTCACAAGCAAAGGATGGCACACAGCCTGGAACTCGGTGCAGGGCGACTGCGGCACACAGCCAGGACCTACCCGCAGGGCAACCCTTGCACACAGCACGGACCTAGGCAGATGGTTTCTGCAGGACACAGCCCGGGCCTCGGAGGAGAGCGAACGCAGCACAGAGCCCGGAACTCATCCAGAGCCGACCGCACAACACAACCCGGACCACGACACAGGGTGACTGTGGCATGCAGCTCGGACTTCAGCACAGGACGATCACAGCACACAGCCCCGAACTCAGCACAGTGCAATCGCGGCACACAGCCCGATCTTCAGTGAAGGGCGATCGTGGCACACAGCCCAGAAATCTGTGAAGGGTGACCGCAGCATAGAGCCCGGAACTCATCGCTAGCCGACCACGGAACACAGCCCGGACTTCGGCACAGTGAGACAGCGGCTCACAGCCCGGACCACAATGCAGGGTGAACGCGGCACACAGCCTGGACTTCGGCGAATGGCGAAAGCATCACACAGCACGGACCTCGGCGCAGGGCAACCGCCACACACAGGTCGGACCTCAGGGCAGGGGTACCGTGACACACAGGCCAGTCTTTGGCACAGGGCGACTGCGGATCACTGCCCAGATCACGGCGGAGGGCACCTGGGCACACAGCCGGACCTATGCAGAAGGATACCATGGCACACAGCCTGGACTTCGGCACAGGGAGACCACGGCACACAGCCTGGATCTTGCCACAGGGCAACCGTGGCACACAGCCTGGAAATCTGTGAAAGGCGACCACGGCACAGAGCCCGGAACTCATCACTAGCCAACCAAGGAACACAGCCAGGAATTCTTCACAGGGCGACCATGGCACACAGCCCGAAACTCGGCACAGGGCGACCACGGAACACAGCCCAGACCACGATGCAGGGTGATGGCGGCACACAGTCTGGACCTCGGCGAAGGTTGACCACGGCACAAAGCATGGACCTTGGCACAGGGCAGCCGCGGCACACAGGCCGGACCTCAGGGCAGGGGAAAAGCGGCACACAGGCTGGACTTCGGCGCAGGGCAACTGCGCATCACAGCCCGCATCCCGGTGCAAAGCGACTGGGAACACAGCACAGACCTCTGCAGAAGGAAACCATGGCACACAACCTGGACATCGGCACTGGGCAATCGTGGCACACAGTTTGGCCCTTGGCTCAGAGCAACCATCGCACAGAGCCCAGAACTCGTCCCAACCCGAGAGCTGAACACAGCCTGGACCTCAGCACAGGGTGACCACAGCACACAGCCCCGACCTCGCCGCAGGGAGACCACGGCACACAGCCCCGACCTCTGCGCAGGGCGACCAAGGCACACAGCCCAAAAAACATTGAAGGGCGGCCGTGGCACACAGTCTGGAAATCATCACTAGCCGACCGCGGAACACAGCCCGAACCTCAGTGCAGGGTGAACACGGCACACAGCCCCAAATTCGGCACAGGGCAACCACAGAACACATCACAGAAATCGTCGCTAACCAACCACCCAACACAGCACGGACCTCAGCACAGGGCGACTGCGGCACACAACCCGGACCTCCGTGCAGGGAGACTGCGGCACACAGCCTAAACATCAGTGAAGGGCGACCACAGCACACAGTCTGGAGATTGTCGCTAGCCGACCGTGCAACACAGCCCGGACCTCGGCGCAGGGTGACCGTGGCACACAGCCCCATATTCAGCACAGGGTGACCGCGGCACACAACCCGAACCTCGGCGCAGGGCTACCGTGGCACATAGCACAGACCTCGGCGGTGGCCGACCACAGCTCACAGCCCAGAACTCGGCACAGGGTGACCATGACACACAGCCCCTAATCAGTGAAGGGCGATCGCAGCACACAGTCCAGAAATCATCGCTAGCCGACCGCGGAACACATCCCGGACCTCGGCGCAGGGTGACCGTGGCACACAGCCGTGACTTCAGCACATGGCGACCACTGAACACTGCCCTGATCTCGGCCCAGGGTGACCACTGAACACAGCCCGGACATCTGCAGAAGGCTAACGCGGCACACAGCCCGGGTCTCGGCACAAGGCGACAGAGGCACACTGCACAAAACTCGCCACAGATTGACCGTGATAGAGAGCCCAGAATTCTTTCCAACCCACAGGCAGTATACACCCAATCTTCGGCCTTGTGACACCCTGGCACACAGCATGGTCTTCGACTGATGGCAACAACTGTACACAGCCCGAACCTCAGTGCAAGGCGACCGTGGCACACAGGATGGTCCTCGGTGCCCGGCGACCGTGGCACACAGCCTGGACCTCGGCACAGGGCGATCACAGCACACTGCCGGAAGATCAGTGAAGCGCGACCACAGCACACAGTCTGGAACTCATTGCTAGCCGACCGCAGAACACAGCCCGGACCTCTTCACAGGGCGATCGCGGCACACAGCCCGAACTTCAGTGATGGGTGACCACGGCACACAGCCCGGAATTCTGTGAAGGGCAACCACAGCACAGAGCACGGAAATCGTTGCTAGCCGACAGAGGAACACAGCCTGGACCTCAGCGCAGGGTGACCGCGGCACACAGCCCGGACTCAGCATAGCGTGACTGTGGCCCACATTCTGGAGATTGGTGCAGGGAGACCGTGGCACACAGCCCGGACCTCTGTGCAAGACGGCCGTGGCACACAGCCCGGACATCAGAACAGGTTGACCTCGGCTCAGCCCACAAATCCTGCAGGGTGACTGCGGCACGCAGCTCGGAACTCGGTGCAGGGAGAACAAGGCACAAAAGCCGGATTTCGGCACAGGGTGACAGCATCATATAGCCCAGACCTCGGCGCAGGGCGACCACATGTCAAAGCCCGGACTTCAGCACAGGGTGACCGCAGCATACAGCCCAAAACTCTGCGAAGTGCGACCGCAGAACACAGCCCAGAACTCATTGTAGCCGACCAAGGCACACAGCCCAAACTTCAGTGAAGGGCGACCGCAGGACACAGCCCAGAAATCTGTGAAGGGCAACCGCAGCACAGAGCCCGGAATTTGTCGCTAGCTGACCGTGGATCACAGCCCGGACATCGGCGCAGGGCGCCCGCAGCCCACAGCCTAGACCGCAATGCAGGGTGACTGCGGCACACAACCTGGACCTCGGTGTCAGGCTATCACGGAACTCAGCCCAGACTTCGGCACAGTGCAACCGCAGCAAACAGGCTGGACCTCAGCACAGGGGGACCGCGGCACACAGGCCAGACTTCGGCACAGGGCGACTGCGGCTCACATCATGGATCTCGGCACAGGGCGACCGGGAACACAGCCCAGACCTCTGCAGAAGGCTACTGCGGCACACAGCTCGGACGGCGGCACAGAGCGACCGTGGCACACAATCAGGAGCACGGCATAGAGCAACCGGGGCACAGAGCCCAGACACATCGCAACGTGAGAGCTGAACCCAGCCTGGACCTCAGTGCATGGTGACAATGGCACACAGCCTCGATTTCGGCACAGGGCGACCATGGCACACAGCACAGAACTTATTGCTAGTCAACTGCAGAACACAGCCCGGACCTCGGCACAGGGCGACTGCGGCACACAGCCCGGACGCCTACAGAAGGTTGCCGTGGCACACAGCCCGAACCTCGGCATATGGTGGCTGTGGCACACAGCACAGACCTCGGCGCAGATAGACCGCAACGCAGAGCCGAGAACTCGTCGCAAGCCAAGGGCGGGACACAGCCTGGGAATTGGCGCAGGGCAACCGCAGCACACAGCCCGGTACTCGTTGCTAGACAAACGTGGAACATAGCCCGGACCTCGGCACAGGGCGTCCGTGGAACACAGCCCAAATATCACTGAAGGGCGACTATGGCAAACAGTCTGAAACTCGTTGGTTGTCAACCGCGAAACACAGCCCAGACATTGGCGTAGGTCGACCGCTGCACACAGTCTGGACCTCAGCGCAGGGCGACAGTGGCACACAGCCTGGATATTGGCACACTGCGACCACTGCAAACATCCCGGATCTCGGCAAAGGGCGACCTCAGCACACAGCCTGGATCTCTGCAGAAGGCTACCACGGTACACAGCCTGGATGTTGGCACATTCTGACTGTGGCACACAGCTTGGACCTTGGCACAGAGCGACCGCAGTACTGAGCAGGGAACTCGTCACAAGCCGAGGGTGGAACACAGCCCGGACCTCGGCGCAGGGCGACCGCGGCACACAGCCCAGAACTTCACGCAGGGTGACTCTGGGATACAGCATGGACCTCACCCGATGGAGACTACGGCACACAGCCCAGACCTCGGAGGAAAGCGAACGAGGCACAGAGCCCGGAACTCATCGCTAGTCTACCGCGGAACATGGCCCGGACCTCGGCGCAGGGCGACCACAGCACACAGCCCGGACTATGGCACAGGGTGACGGCGGCACACAGCCCGGACCACGATGAAGGGTGACCGCAGAACACAGCCTGGCCCTCAGCACAAGGCGACCGCAGCACACTTCACGGACTTGGCAGAGGATGATCGTGGAACACAGGCCGGACCTCAGTGCATGGCGAACGCGGCACACAGGACAGACCATGGCGCAGGGCAACTGCAACACCCAGGCCGGATTTCGGCACAGGGCGCCTGCTGCACATAGCCCGGAATTCTGCAGAAATCTATGACGGCACACAGCCTGGACTTCGGCACAGGCGACCATGGCACACAATCCGGACTTCGGCGCAGAGTGAATGTGGCACAGAGCCCGGAATTCCTTGCAAGCTGAGGGCTGAACACAGCCTGGACCTCAGCACAGGGTAACCACAGCACACAGCCCCGACTTCGGTGCAGGGCGACCGTGGCACACAGCCTTGAACTCATTGCTAGCTGACCGCAAAACACAGCCCGGACTTCGGCACAGGGTGTCCATGGCACACAGCACAGACCTTGGTGCACAGCAACCGCAGCACAGTGCCGGGAACTCATCACAAGCTGTGGGCGGGACAAAGCCCAGAACTCAGCACAGGGCGACCAAGGCACACAGCCTGGACTTCACCACAGTGCAAACCTCGCACACAGCACGGACCTCAAGAGTTGGCAACCGTGGCACACAGCCCATACTTCGAAGGAGAGCGAACGCGGCACAGAGTGCGGAACACGTCCATAGCTGACTGCGGAACACTGCCCTGACCACGGCACAGGGCGAATGCGTCACAAAGCCAGGACTTCAGCGCAGGGCCACCGTGGCACACAGCCCGGACCTCAGCACAGGGTGACCGTGCAACACAGCCCGAACGTCAGTGAAGAGCGACCGCAGCACAGAGCCCAGAACTTGTCGCAAACCGAGGGCTGAACACAGCCCGTACCTCAGCACAGGGCAACGCAGCACACAGCCCAGACTTCGGCACAGGGTGACCGTGGCACACAGCCTTGAACTTGTCACTAGCTGACCACAGAACACAGCCCGGACCTCAGTGCAGGGCAACCGCGGCACACAGCCCGAATTTCAGTGAAGAATGAACACAGCACACAGTCCGGAAATCGTCACTAGCCAACCGCGGCACACAGCCTGGACCTCGGCGCCGGGCGACCGCCAAACAAACCCAGGAATCTGTACAGGGAGCCCGTGGCACACAGCCTGGGTGTCGGCACATGCTGACCGTGGCACACAGCATGGACCTCGGTGCAGAGCGACCACTGTACTGAGAGGGAACTTGTCGCAAGCTGAGGGTGGAACAGAGTCCGGACCTCGGCACAGGGCGACCGCGGAAGACTGCCCGGACTTTCATGAAGGGTGACCCTGGGATACAGCAGGGACCTCACCAGATGGCGACTGCGGCACACAGCCTGGACCTTGGCACAGGGTGGCTGTGGCACACAGCACGGACCTCGGCACAGAGCAACTGCGGCACAGAGCCGGGAACTCGTCGCAAGCCGAGGGTGGGACACAGCCCGGGAATTGGAGCAGGGCAAACGCGGCACACAGCCCGGACCACCCCACAGGACGACCCTGGCACACAGCACGGACCTCTGCAGAAAGCTATGATGGCACACAGCCTGGACTTCGGCACGGGTGACCATGACACACATTCTGGAACTCGGCACAGAGTGACCGCGCCATAGAGACCGGAACTCACCGTTAGCTGACAGCAGAACACAGCCTAGACTTCAGTTCAGGGCGACAGTGGCACACAGCCCGAAACCAGGCACAGGGCGACCACGGCACACAGTCCGGACCATGATGCAGGGCGACCACGGCACACAGCCTGGACCTCGGCGAAGGGCAACCATGGTACAGAGACTGGAACTCGTCGCAAGCCGAGGGTGGAACAGAACCTGATCTCTGTCCAGGGCAACCCTGGCACACAGCACGTATTTCGGCAGATGGCGACCATGGCACACAGCTTGGACTTTGGCACAGGGAGACTGTGGCACACAGCCCGGACCTCAGTGCAAGGCTACCGTGGCACACAGCCTGGACCTCGGCAAGGGCAACCGCGGCACACAGCCCGAATTTCAGTGACGAGTGAACACAGCACACAGCCTGGAATTCGACGCAAGCCAACTGTGGCACACAGCCCAGACCTCGGCACAGGGCGACCGCGGCACACAGCACAGACCTTGGCGCAGAGCAACCATGGTACAGAGACCAAACTTGTCTCAAGCAGAGGGTGGAAAACACACCAACCTCTTCGCAGGGCGACCCTGGCATACAGCACGGACTTTGGCAGATGGAGACCACGGCACACAGCCCGGACCTTGGCACAGGGTGTCCGTGGCACATGGCATGGACCTCGGTGCAGAGCGACCGTGGCACAGAGCCAGGAACACGTCACAAGCCAAGGGCAGGACACAGCCTGGGAATTGGCGCAGGGCAACCGTGGCACACAGCACAGACCATCGTGAGGGTGACCACGGCACACAGCACGGACCTCGGCAGATGGCGAACACGGCACACAGCCCCGACCTCGGAGGAGAGCGAACACGGCACAGAGCAAAGAACTGGTCCCTAGCTGACTGCAGAACACTGCCCGGACCTCGGCGCAGGGCAACCGCGGAACAAGCCTGGACCTCGGCACAGGGCAACTCGGCACACAGCCCAAACTTCAGTGAAGGGCGACCGCGGGACACAGCCCAGAAATCTGTGAAGGGCGACGGCGGCACAGAGCATGGATATCATCGCTTGCCAACCACGGAACACAGTCCGGACCTCGGAGCAGGGCGACAGTGGCACATAGACCAGACTCAGCACAGGGCGACCGCGGCACCCAGCCTGGACTAGGCATAGCACGACCGCAGCCCACAGCTCAGAGATTGGTGCAGGGAGACCGTGGCACACAGCCCAGACCTCGGTGCAAGATGACCGCCGCACACAGCCCGAACAATGGAGCAGGGAAACCGCAGCACACAGCCTGACCCTCGGTGCAGGGCGACAGCGGGACAAAGCACAGACCATGACGCAGGGTGTCCACGGCAAACAGCCCAAACATCTGCGAAGGGCGACCGAGGCACACAGCCCAGAACTCGTTGCTAGCCGACTGCGGAACACATCCCAGACCTCTGTGCATGGTGACCGCGGCACATAGGCTGGATATCAGCGCAGGGCGTCCATGGCACACAGCCCAGACCTCGGCTCAGGCCAAACTCGGAACACAGACCGGACCTCTGCAGAAGGCTACCTCGGTACACAGCCCGGACATCAGCACAGGGTGTCCATGGCACACAGCACAGACCTTGGCACAGAGCGACCGCAGCACAGTGCTGGGAAATCGTCGCAAGCCATGGGAGGGACACAGCCCAGAACTCGGCACAGGGTGACCGCGGCACACAGCCTGGACCTCCCCACAGTGCGATCCTCGCACACAGCATGGAACTCGGCAGATGGCGACCGTGCCACACAGCCTGGACTTTGCAGGAGAGTGAAAGCAGCACAGAGTCCGGAACACGTCCATAGCTGACTGCGGAACACAGCCTTGACCACGGCGCAGGGCGAATGCATCACAAAGCCCAGACTTCGGCGCAGGGCCACCGCGGCACACAGCCTGGACCTTGGCGCAGGGGGACCGCGGCACACAGCCCGAACTTCAGTGAAGAGGGAGAGCGGCACAGAGCCGAGAACTCGTCGCAAGCCGAGGGCTGAACACAGACCAGACCTCAGCACAGGGCAACGCAGCACACAGCCCAGATTTTGGTGCAGGGCGTCCATGGCACACAGCCTTGAACTCGTCGCTAGCTGACCGCAGAACACAGCCCAGACCTCATCACAGGGCAATCACGGCACACAGCCTGAATTTCAGTGACGGGTGAACACAGCACACAGTCCAGAAATCTTCGCTAGCCAACTGCGGCACACAGCCCGGACACCGGCACAGGGCGACCGCAGCACACAGCACGGAATTCGGCACAGAGCAATCATGGTACAGAGCCCAAACTTGTCTCAAGCGGAGGGTGGAAAACACCCCAACATCTACCCAGGGTGACCCTGGCACACAGCACGGACTTTGGCAGATGGCGATCACGGCACACAGCCCGGACCTCGGCACAAGGTGACCGTGGCACACAGCACGGATCATGGAGCAGAGCGACCGTGGCACAGTGCCAGCAACTCGTCGCAAGCCAAGGGTGGAACACAGCCCGGACCTCAGCGCAGGGCGACCGTGGTACACAGCCTGGACCTCTGCCCAGGGCGACCCTGGCACACAGCACGGACCTCCGCAGATGTTGACAGCCCGGACCTTGGAGGAGAGTGAATGTGTCACAGAGCCCCAAACTCGACCCTAGTTGATTGCGGAACACAGCCCGGACCACAGCTCAGGGCAAGTGCGGCACACAGCCTGGACCTCGGCACAGGGCGACCGCAGGACACAGCCAGGACTTGGTGCAGAGCGACCACGGCACACAACCAGAAATTCAGTGAAGGGCAACCGAAGCACAGATCCCTGAAATCTGAAGGTGACCGCGGACAAGAGTACTGAACTCGTCGCTAGCCGAGGACTGAACACAGGGCAGACCTCAGTGCAGGGCGACCACAGAACACAGCCTGGTACTCGTTGCTAGATGAACGCGGAACCCAGTCTGGACCTCGGCACAGGATGTCCACTGCACACAGCCCGGACCTCTGCAGAAGGCTACGATGGCACACAGCCTGGACTTCGGCACGGGTGACCATGGCACACATTCCGGATCTCGGCGCAGAGTGACCATGGCACAGAGCCCGGAATTCCTTGCAAGCCGAGGGCTGAACACAGCCTGGACCTCAGCACAGGGCGACCATGGCACACAGCCTTGAACTCGTCGCTAGCCAATCCCAGAACACAACCCGCACCTCGGCGCAGGGCAACCGCAGCACACAGCCCGAATTTCAGTGACGGGTGAACATAGCACACAGTCTGGAAATCGTCACTAGCCAACCGCGGCACACAGCATGGAACTCAGCACAGGGAGACTGCGGCACATAGCACGGACCTCGGCGCAGAGCAACCATGGTACAGAGCCCAAACTTGTCTCAAGTGGAGGGTGGAAAACACCCCAACATTTTCCCAGGGCGACCCTAGCACACAGAATGGACTTCGGCAGATGGCGGCCACAGCACACAGCCCGGACCTCGGTACAGGGTGACCGGGCACAAAGCACAGACCTCGGCGAAGAGAGACCGCGGCACAGAGCCGGGAAATCGTTGCAAGCCAAGGGCGGGACACAGCCCGGGAAATGGAGCAGGGCGAACACAGCACACAGCCCGGACCACCTGCAAGATGACCCTGGCACACAGCACAGACCTCTGCAGAAGGCTATGATGGCACACAGCCTGGACTTTGGCACGGGCGACCATGGCACACATTCCGGACCCTGTAGCAGAGTGACTGTGGCACAGAGACCAGAACTCATCGCTAGCCAACAGCGGAACACAGCCTTGACGTCAGTTCTGGGCAACAGTGGCACACAGCATGAAACTTGACACAGGGCGACCACGGAACACAGTCCGGACCACGATGGAGGGAGACCATGGCATACAGCCTGGACCTCAGCAAAGGGCGACCGCAGCACACTGCCCAGATCTCTGTAGAAGGCTATTGCAGCACACAGCCCAGATCTCGGCACAGGGAGACAGTGGCAGACAGCACGGACCTCGGCGCAGAGCAACCATGGTACAGAGCCTGGAACTCATCACAAGCGGAGGGTGGAAAACAACCCGACATCTGCCCGGGCAACCCTGGCACACAGCACGTATTTTGGCAGATGGCTACCACGGCACACAGCCTGGACTTTGGTGCAGGGTGACTGCGACACACAGCCTGGACCTCAGTGCAAGGCCACAGCGGAACAAAGCCTCAACATCGGCACAGGGGGACTGCAGCACACAGCTCACACCTAGTGAATGGTGACCACGTCTCACAGCCCGGAAATCATTGCAGGGCGAATGCGGCACAGAGCCTGGAACTCGTCGCTAGCCAACCGCAGAACACAGGCTGGACCCCAGCACAGGGCGACCATGGCACACAGCCTGGACGTTGGCACAGGGCGACTGCTGCACACAGCTGGAAAGTCAGTGAACGGCGACCACGTCACACAGCCCAGACCATGGCACAGGGCAACCGCGGCACAGAGGCCAGACCACATCGCAGAGCGACCGCGGCACACAGCCGGGACCTTGGCACAGGGCGACCTTGGCACACAGCCTGGATGTCTGCAGAAGGCTACCGGGGCACATAGCCTGGACCACGGCACATGGTGATCGTGGCACACAGCACGGAATATGGCGCAGAGCGACCGCAGCACAGAGGCGGGAACTTGTCACAAGCCGATGGAGGAACACAGCACTTACCTCGACACAGGGTGACCGCGGCACACAGCCGGACCACCAAGAGGGTGACCACGGCACACAACACAGAGCTTGGCAGATGGTGAATGCGGCACACAGCTCGGACCTTGGAGGAGAGTGAACATGGCACAGAGCACAGAACTGGTCCTTAGCTGACTGCGGCACACTGCCCGGACCTCGGGGCAGGGCGACCGCAGAAAAACCTGGATCTCGGCACAGGGCGACCGCGGCACACAGGCTGAACTTCACTGAAGGGCAACCGTGGGACACAGCCTGGAAATCTGTGAAGAGCGACCGCGGCACAGAGCATGGATATCATCGCTTGCAAACCGTGGAACACAGCCCGGACCTTGGCACAGGGCGACCGTGGCACACAGACCAGACTTGGGGCAGGGTGACTGCAGCACCCAGCCCAGACACAGCATAGCACGACCGTGGCCCACAGCTCGGAGATTGGTGCAGGGAGACCGTGGCACACAGCCCTGACCTCGGCGCAAGACGACCGTAGCACACAGCCCAGACATTGGAGCAGGGCGACCACGGCACACAGCCTGGACCTCGGCACCGGGCGGCAGCGGGACAAAGCACGGACCTCGGTGCAGGGTGTCCACGGCAAACAGCCCAAACCTCTGTGAAGGGTGACAGAGGCACACAGCCCTAAACTCATCGCTAGCCAACCACGGAACACATCCGAGACCTCTGCGCATGGCAACATCAGCACACAGGCCGGATATCGGCACAGGGCATCCGCTGCACACAGCCCGGACCTCGGCTCAAGGCAACCTCAGAACACAGCCCGGACCTCTGCAGAAGGCTACCGCGGCACACAGCCCAGGCTTCGGCACAGGATGTCCATGGCACACAGCACAGACCTTGGCACAGAACAACTGCAGCACAGTGCCAGGAAATTGTCACAAGCCATGGGCGGGACACAGCCCAGAATTCGGCATAGGGCGACCGCGGCACACAGCCTGGATCTCCCCACAGTGCGACCCTCACACACAGCATGGACCTTGGCAGATGGTGACCGTGGCACACAGCCTGGACTTCACAGAAGAGTGAACACGGCACAGAGCCCGGAATGCGTCCATAGCTGACTGCAGAACACAGCCCTGACCACGGAGCAGGGCGAATGCATCACAAAGCCCAGACTTCGGCGCAGGGACACCGCGGCACACAGCCCGGACCTTGGTGCAGTGGGACCACGGCACACAGCCCGAGCTTCAGTGAAGAGGGACCGCGGCACAGATCCAAGAACTCGTCGCAAGCCGAGGGCTGAACACAGACCAGACCTCAGCACAGGGCAACGCAGCACACAGCCCAGACTTCGGCACAGGGTGACCGTGGCACACAGCCTTGAACTCGTTACTAGCTGACCACAGAACACAGCCCAGACCTCAGCACAGGGCAACCGCGGCACACAGCCCGAATTTCAGTGATGGGTGAACACAGCACACAGTCCGGAAATGGTCGCTAGCCAACCGCAGCACACAGCACGGAAATCGGTGCAGAGAAATCATGGTACAGAGCACAAACTTGTCTCATGCGGAGGGTGGAAAACACTCCAACTTCTTCCAGGGTGACCCTGGCACACAGCACGGACTTTGGCAGATGGTGACCACAGCACACAGGCCGGAACTCGGCACAGGGTGACCGTGGCACACAGCACGGATTTCAGCGCAGAGCGACCGCGGCACAGAGCCGGGAACTCATCGTAAGCAGAGGGTGGAACACAGCCCGGACCTTGGCGCAGGGCGACCGTGATACACAGCCTGGACCTCTCCCCAGGGCGACCCTGGCACACAGCATGGATCTCAGGAGATGTTGACAGCCTGGACCTCGGAGGAGAGCGAATGCGTCACAGAGCCCGGAACTCGACCCTTGCTGTGTGGAACACAGCCCAGACCATGGTGCAGGGCAAGTGCGGCACACAGCCCGGACCGCAGGACACAGCCTGGACTTGGTGCAGAGTGACCGCAGCACACAACCAGAAATTCAGTGAAGGGCAACCAAAGCACAGAGCCCCGAAATCTGTGAAGGGCGACGGTGGCCAAGAGCACTGAACTCGTCGCTAGCCGAGGGCTGAACACAGCGTGGACCTCAGCGCAGGGCGACCACAGCACACAGCCCGGTACTCTTCGCTAGACGAACGCGGAACCCATCCCAGACCTTGGCACAGCACGTCCGTGGCACACAGCCCGAATATCAGTGAAGGGCAACCACGGCAAACAGTCCGGAACTCGTCGGTAGCCAAATGCGGAACACAGCCCAGACCTTGGCGTAGGGCGACCACTGCACACAGTCCGGACCTTGGCGCAGGGGGACCGTGGCACACAGCCCGGACCTTCACGCAGGGTGACCCTGGGATACAGCATGGACCTCACAAGATGGCGACCGTGGCACACAGCACGGACCTCAGAGGAAAGCGATCGAGGTACAGAGCCCAGAACTTTTCCCTAGCTGACCGCGGAACACAGCCCGGATCATGGCGCAGGGCAAATGTGGGACACAGCACAGACGTCGGCCAAGGGTGACCACGGCACACAGCCTGGACTTCGGCACAGGGCGACCGCAGCACAGAGCCCGAACTTAGGTGTAGGGCGACCGCAGCAAAAGGCCCAGAAATCTGTGAAGGGCAACCACGGCACAGAGCCCGGAACTCGTCGCTAGCCGACCACAGAACACAGCCTGGACCTCGGCACAGGGCGACCAGGGCACACAGCCCGGACTTCGGCGCAGGGCGACCGCGGCACACAATCCCGGACCATGATGAAGGGTAACCGCAGCACACAGCCTGGCCCTCGGCGCAAGGCGACCACAGCACACAGCCCGGACTTCGGCAGAGGGTGATTGCAGAACACAGGCCGGACCTCGGTGCACAGCGACCGCAGCACACAGGATGGACCATGGCGCAAAGCAACTGCAGCACACAGGCCAGATTTTGGCACAGGGCACCTGCTGCACACAGCCCGGACCTCCGCAGAAGGCTACGACGGCACACAGCCTGGTCTACAGCATGGGCGACCATGGCACACATTCCAGACCTTGGCGCAGAGTGACCGCATCACAGAGCCCGGACTTCATTGGAAGCCGAGGAATGAACACAGCCTGGACCTCAGCATAGGGCGACCACAGTACACAACCCCAACTTTGGCACACAGCCTTGAACTCGTCGCTAGCCATTCGCAGAACACAGCCCGGACCTTGGCGCAGGGCAACCGCGGCATACAGCTGGAATTTCAGTGACGGGTGAACACAGCACACAGCCCGGAAATCATCGCTAGCCAACCGCGGCACACAGCCTGGACCTCGGCGCAGAGCAACCATGGTACAGAGCCCAAACTTGTCTCAAGTGGAGGGTGGAAAACACCCCAACTTCTTCCCAGGGCGACCCTGGCACACAGCATGGACTTCGGCAGATGGCGACCACAGCACACAGCCCGGACCTCGGCACATGGAGATCGTGGCACACAGCATGGACTTCGGTGCAGAGCGAGCGCAGCACAGAGCTGGGAACTCATCGCAAGCCGAGGGTGGAACACTGCCCAGACCTCAGCGTAGGGCAAACGCGGTACACAGCCTGGACCTCTGCCCAGGGCGACCCAGGCACACAACACGGACCTCGGCAGATGGTGACAGCCTGGACCTCAGAGGAGAGCGAATGCGTCACAGAGCCTGGAACATGACCCTAGCTGATTGCGGAACACAGCCCGGACCATGAAGCAGGGCAAGTGTGGCATACAGCCCGGACCTCGGCACAGGGCAACCACAGGACACAGCCAGGACTTGGTGCAGAACGACCGCGGTACACAAACTGAACTTCAGTGAAAGGCAACTGCGGCACAGAGCCCCAAAATCTGGGAATGGCGACCGCGGCCAAGAGCACTGAACTCGTCGCTAGCCAAGGGCTGAACACAGCCCGGACCTCAGCGCAGGGTGACCTCAGCACACAGCCCAGTACTCGTCGCTAGACAAACGCGGAACACAGCCTGGACCTTGGCGCAGGGCGTCAGTGGCACACAGCCCGAATATCAGTGAAGGGCGACAACGACACACAGACCGGATATAGGCACACGGCGACCACGGAGAACAGCCTGGATCTCGGCACAGGGCGACCTCGGCACACAGCCTGGACCTCTGCAGAAGGCTACCATGGCCCACAGCCTAGAAATCGGTACATGCTGACCATGGCACAAGGAATGGACCCTGGTACATAGTGACCGCGGTACAGAGCAGGGAACTTATTGTAAGCCGAGGGCGGAACACAGCCCAGACCTCGGCGCAGGGTGACCGTGGCACACAGCCTGGACCTTCACGCAGGGTGACCCTGGGATACAGCATGGGCCTCACCAGATGGCGACTGCGGCACACAGCCCTGACCTCGGAGGAAAGCAAACGAGGCACAGAGCAGAGAACTCGTCCCTAGCTGACCACGGAACACAGCCTGGATCATGGCGCATGGCAAATGCAGGACACAGCACGGATCTCTGACCACGGCACACAGCCTGGATTTTGGCACAGGGCAACCGCAGCACAGAGCCTGAACTTCAGTGAAGGGCGATCGCAGCACACAGCCCAGAAATCTGTGAAGGGCGACCACAGCACAGGGTCCGGAACTCGTCGCTGGCCGACCGCGGAACACAGCCCAGACCTCGGCGCAGGGTGACCACGGCACACAGCCCTGACCTCAGCACAGGGCGACCACAATACACAGCCCGGTACTCGTCGCTAGATGAACGTGGAACCCAGCCTGGACCTTGGCGCAGGGCTTCCGTGGCACACAGCCCGAATATCAGTGAAGGGCGACCACAACAACAGTCCAGAACTCGTCGGTAGCCAACCGCAGAACACAGCCCAGACCTTGGCGTAGGGCGACCGCTGCACACAGTCCGGACCTCGGCACCGGGCGACCGCAGCACATGGCCCTCAACTTCACGCAGGGTGACCCTGGGAAACAGCATGGACCTCACCAGATGGTGACCGCGGAACACAGCATGGACCTCGGAGGAAAGCGAACAAGGCACAGAGCCCGGAACTCTTCCCTAGTTGACCGCGGAACACAGACCGGACCTTGGCGCAAAGCGACTGCAGAACACAGCCCACAAATCTGTACAGGGAGCCCGCGGCACAGAGCCCGTAAATCGTCACTAGCCGACCACGGAACACAGCCCGGACCTTGGCACAGGGGACCACGGCTATCATGCCGGACCTCGTCACAGGGCGACCACGGCACACAGCCCAGACCTTGGCCAGGAGCTACCATGGGACACTGCCCGAAACACAGTGAAGGGAGGTCACTGCACACATCCAGTAACTCGTTTCTAGCCGACTGCAGAACACAGCCCGAAACTCAGTGAAGGGAGACCGCAGCACACATCCCGGACCTCGACACAGGGCAACCCTGGCACACAGCACAGACCTTGATCTAAGGCAACCGCAGCACACAGCCTGGAACTTGGCGCAGGACGACCACAGCACACAGCCCGAACCTCAGTGAAGGGCGACCATGGCACACAGCATGGAACTCGTCACTAGCTGACCACAAAACACAGCCCGGACTTCGACGCAGGGCCACCGCCGCACAGAGGCCGGACCTCGATGCAGAGCGACGGCGGCACACATGCCGAATCTCAGTGAAGGGCAATCGCGGCACACATCCCGGAACTTAAGGGAAAGCGTCCCTGGAACATAGCACGGATGTCGGCATATGTTCACTGAGGCACACATCCAGGATCTCGTCGCACTGTGACTGCAGCACACAGGTTGAACCTGGGCTCAGGGCGACCACGGCACACAGCCCGGACCTCGGCGCAGGGCGACCGTGGCACACAGCCCGGACCTTGGCACAGAGGAAACACGGCACAGAGCCTGGAACTCATTGCAAGCCGAGGGCAGAATGCAGCTTGGATCTCGGCACTGAGTGACCGCAGCACACAGCCCGAACCACAGTGAAGAGCGACCGAGGCACACAGCCCAGACCTCGCCGTAGGGCGACCATGGCAAACAGGATGGAACTCATCTCCAGCCGACGGTGGAACACATCCCGGACCTCGGAACAGGGCGACCACGGCACACAGGCAGGACCTCGGCATAGGGCGACTGCGGCACACAGCCCGAACCTCAGTGAAGAGTGACCGAGGCACACAGCATGGCGCTCAGCACAGGGAGACCCTGGCACACATCACGGACCTCAGGAGATGGTGACCGCAGCACACTGGCCGGACATCAGGGCAGGGTGACTGCGAAACACAGCCCAGACCTAGGATCAGGTCTACCGCATCACACAGCCCGGACCTAGGTGCAGGCTGCCCACGGCACACAGCCCGAATCTCAGTGAAGGTTGACGGCAGCACACTGCCCAGAAATCTGTGCAGGGTGACCGTGGCACAGAGCATGGAACTCGTTGCTAGTCGACTCTGAAACACAGCCAGGACCTCGGCACAGGGCGAACACAGCACAAAGCCTGGTCCTCGGTAAAGGGCAACTGAAGCACACAGCCCGGAAACTCAGTGAAGGGTGACCCTGTGCACAGCCTGGAACTCATCGCTAGCCAACCGCAGAACAAGGCCCGGACCTCGACTTAGGGTGAAGGTGGCACACAGGCTGAACATCAGAGCAGGGCGACAGCAGCACACAGGCCGGACCGCGGCACAGTGCGACCGTGGCACACAGGCCGGACCTCGGGGCAGTTCAACCACAGAACACAGGCTGGATTTTGGCTCAGGCCGACGGGCAAGAGCCCGGAATTCGGCTCAAGGTGACTGTGGCACACAGCCCGAACCTCAGTGAAGAGCGACCGAGGAACACAGCATGGCCCTCGGCACAGGGCGAACCTGACACAGATCACGGACATCAGGAGATGGCGACCGCAGCACACAGCCCGGACACCAGCGCAGGGTGACTGCAAAACACAACCCGGACCTCGTAGCAAGGCTACCGCATCACACAGCCCAGACCTTGGCGCATGTTGCCCATGGCACAGAGCCCGAAACTCAGTGAAGGTTGACCGTGGCACACAGCCCAGAAATCTGTGCAGGGCGACCGTGGCACAGAGCTCAGAACTCATCGCTAGTCAACCGCGGAACACAGCATGGACCTCGGCACAGGGCGACCACAGCACACAGGCTGGAATTCGGTGCAGGGCGACCCCAGAACACATCCCGAACTTCAGTAAAGTGCGACCACTGAACACAGGCCGGATCTCATCACCAGCCGACTGTGGAACACAGCCCGGACCACGGCGCAGGTTGACCGCAGAACACAGCCTACAAATCTGTACAGGGGGCTAGCTGCACACAGCCCGTAACTTGTCACTAGCTGACCACGGAACACAGCCTGGACCTCGGCGCAGGGCGACCACGGCAAACAGACCGGACCTCATCCCAGGGCGACCACAGCACACAGCCCGGAACATGGCGAAGGGCGAACGTGGCACACTGCCCAAAACACAGTGAAGGGCAAACGCAGCACACATCCTGTAACTCGTTTCTACCCGACTGTGGAACACAGCCCAGATTTCGGCACAGGGTGACCGTGGAACACAGGCCGGACTGAGGAACAGGGCAACCGCAGCATACATCAAGGACATCGAGCAGGGCGACCACTGAAAACAGCCTGAATCTCAGTGAAGGGTGACCACGGCACACAGCCTGAAACTCAGTGAAGGGAGACGCAAAACACATCCTGGACTTTGATGCAGGGCAACCCTGGCACACAGCACGGAACTTGACCAAAGGCGACCACGGCACACAGCCCAGAACTTGGCGCAGGGCGACCGCGGCACATAGCCCGAACCTCAGTGAAGGGCGACCGCGGCACACAGAATGGAACTTGTCACTAGCTGACCGCGAAACAGAGCCCAGACTTCGGCACAGGGCAACCACAGCACACAGGCCAGACTTCGATGCAGGGCAACCGCGGCATACATCCCGAACCTCAGTGAAGTCCAACCGCAGCACATATCCCGGATTTTAAAGCAAAGCGCCCCTGAAACACAGCACAGATGTTGGCAAATGTTCACTGAAGCACACATCCAAGATCTCGTCACAGTGTGACCGCGGCACACAGGTCGGACCTCGGCTCAGGGCACCGCGGCACACAGCCCGGACCTCAGAGCAGGGCGACTGCGACACACAGCCCAAACCTCAGTGAAGGGCGACTGCGGCACACAGCCCAGAAATCTGTGTAGGGTGAACGTGGCACAGTGCTCGGAACAGATCGCTAGCCAACCCCGAACACAGTCTGGACCACGACACAGGGCGACTGTGGCACACAGGCCATACAACAGCACAGGGTGACTGCGGAACACAGGCCATACAACGGCGAAGGGCGACTGCGGCACAAAACCCAGACTTCGGCCCAGGATGACCACAGCAGACAGCCCGGACCTTGGGAAAGAGGAACCGCGGCACAGACCCGGGAACAGGTTGCAAGCCGAGGGCGGAACACAGGCTGGACCTCAGCACAGGGTGACAGCGGCACACAACCTGGACCTGGGGAGATGGTGACCGCGGCACACAGCTCAGACCTCGGAACAGGGCGATCGCAGCACACAGCCCGGACCTCTGCAGAAGGCTACCTCGGCACACAGTCCGGACCTCATTTCAAGGCTACCTAGGCACACAGGCCAGAACTCAGCGCAGGGCGACCGCAGCACATAGCATGGAACTTGTCACTAGCCGTCCGCGGAACAGAGCCCGGACTTCGGCCCAGGGCGACCGCGGAACACAGCCTGAAACTCAGTGAAGGACGAGAACGTCACACAGCCTGGAACTCGTTGCTAGCCACCCGTGGAACACATCCCGGACCTCGGAGCAGGATGACCGTGATACTCAGGCCGGACCTCAGTGCAGGGCGACAGCAACAGACAGGCCAGACCTCGGCGCAGGGCGTCTGCGGAACACAGGCTGGACATCAGCTCAGGGTGACCACGGCTTACAGCCCGGACCTTTGCGCAAGGGGACCGTGGAACACAGTCCTCTAGAGAAAGCTACCGTGGAACACAATGCGGACCTTGGCAAAGAGGAACCATGGCACAGAGCCGGGAACAGGTCGCAAGCCGAGGGCGGAACACAGGCTGGACCTGGGCATAGTGCGACCTCGGCACACATCCAAGATCTGGGGAGATGGCGACCGCGGCATACAGCCTGGACCTCAGAACAGGGCGACCATGGCACAGAGCTCGTACCTCTACAGAAGGCTACCTCTGCACACAGCCCGGATCTCAGAACAGGGTGACTGGCACACAGCCCAGACCTCGGCACAGAGGGAACGTGGCACAGATCCCAAAACTTGTTGCAAGCCGAGTGCGGAACACAGCCTCGACCTCAGCGCAGGGCGACCACAGCACACAGCCCAAACCACAGTGAAGAGCGACCGAGGCACACAGCACGGACCTCGGCACAAGTCGACCCTGGCACACAGCACCGACCTAGGGAGATGGCGACTGTGGCACACAGACTGGACTTCGGCGCAGGGCAACTGCCGCACACAACCCGGACCTCGGTGCAAGGCTACCGCGGCCCACAGCTCGTTACTCAGTTCAAGGCTACCGTGGCTCACAGAACGGACCTCGGCACAAGGCTAACATGGCACACAGCCCGGACCTTGGCAAAGAGGAAGCGCGGCACAGAGCCGGGAACAGGTTGCAAGCCAAGGGCGGAACACAGGCCGGACCTCAGCACAGGGCGACCACAGCACACAGCCCGGACCTGGGGAGATGGCGACCTCGGCACACAGCCCAGACATCGGAATAAGGCGACCGTGGCACAAAACCCGGAAATCTGCCGAAGGATACCTCGGCACACAGCCCAGACCTTGGAACAGGGCGACAGTGGCACACAGCCCGGACCTTGGCACAGAGGGAACGCGGCACAGAGCACAGAACTCATCACAAGCTGTGGGCCGAACACAACCTTGACTCGGTGCAGGGTGACCACGGCACACAGCCTGAAACACAGTGAAGAGCGACCAAGGCACACAGCACTGACTCGGCACAGGGGTACCCTGGAACACAGCACTGACCTTACCACATGGCGACCATGGCACACAGACCGAACATCAGCGTAGGGAAACTGCAGCACACAGCCCGGACCTCGGCGCAAGGCTACCACGGCACACAACCCGGAACTCGGTTCAAGGCTACCATGGCACAAAGACCGGAACTCGGCACAGGGTGACCACGGCACACAGCCAAAAAATTTGTGCAGGGCCACCATGGCACAGAGCTTGTAACTCGTCGCTAGCCAACTGCGGAACACCACCCGGACCTCCGCACTGGGCGACCGCGGCACACAGGCCGGACCTCGGCTCAGGGTGACTCGACACACAGCATGGACCTCAGCGTAGGCCGACCACGGCACACAACCCGAACCTCAGTGAAGGGCCACCACAGCACACAGCCCACAGTTCTATGCAGGGCGACTGTGGCACAGAGCTTGGAACTCGTTGCTAGCCAACTGCGGAACAAAGCCCAGACCTAGGCACTGGGCTAGCGTGGAACACAGGCCGGACCTCTGTGCGGGGTCACCGCGGCACACAGCCCAGACCTCGGTGCAGAGCGACCGTGGCACACAGCCTGAACATCAGTGAAGCGCGACTGTGGCACACAGGCCGGATCGTGTCTCCAGTCAACCACGTAACACGGCCCAGACATTGGTGCAAGGCGACCGCAACACAAAACTCGGACATCAGTGCAGGGCTACCATGGCACACAGGCTGGAACTAGGCACAGGCCCACCATGGACACAGGCCGGACCTCGGCCCAGGGCGACTGCGGAACACAAGCCGGACATCGGCTCAGGGCGACTGCAGCATACAGCCCGTACCCCAGCACAGGAGACCATGGCACACAGCCCGGACTTCTTGAGAAGGCTACTGCAGCACACAGCCTGGACATTGGCAAAANAGACATTGGTGCAAGGCGACCGCAACACAAAACTCGGACATCAGTGCAGGGCTACCATGGCACACAGGCTGGAACTAGGCACAGGCCCACCATGGACACAGGCCGGACCTCGGCCCAGGGCGACTGCGGAACACAAGCCGGACATCGGCTCAGGGCGACTGCAGCATACAGCCCGTACCCCAGCACAGGAGACCATGGCACACAGCCCGGACTTCTTGAGAAGGCTACTGCAGCACACAGCCTGGACATTGGCAAAAAGGAACCACGGCACAGAGCCGGGAACAGGTCACAAGCCGAGGGCGGAACACAGGCCGGACCTCGGCACAGGGCGACCACGGCACACAGCCTGGACCTGGGGAGATGGCGACCTCGGCACACAGCCCGGCACTCGCAAGAGGGCGACCGCGGCACACAGCCCGGACATCTGCCGAAGGATACCTCGGCACACAGCCTGGACCTTGGAACAGGGCGACAGTGGCACACAGCCCAGACCTTGGCACAGAGGGAATGCGGTACAGAGCCCAGAAATCATCACAAGCCATGGGCGGAACACAGCCTTGACTTGGCACAGGGCGACTGCGGCACACAGCCTGAAACACAGTGAAGAGCGACCAAGGCACACAGCATGGACTCGGCACAGAGGGACCC
This sequence comes from Neotragus pygmaeus, assembly GCA_006410875.1. Classification (NCBI taxonomy): domain Eukaryota; kingdom Metazoa; phylum Chordata; class Mammalia; order Artiodactyla; family Bovidae; genus Neotragus; species Neotragus pygmaeus. The sequence goes on along the minus strand of SJYV01024393.1, from coordinate 15,618 downwards.
TGGAACACTGCACTGAACTTACAACATGGCGACAATGGCACACAGACTGGACATCAGCGCAGGGCAACTGCGGCACACAGCCCGGACCTCAGCGCAAGGCTACCACGGCACACAGCCCGGAACTCGGTTCAAGGCTACCATGACACACAGACTGGAACTCTGGACAGGTCGACCACGGCACACAGCTCAAAATTCTGTCCCGGGCCACCATGGCACAGAGCTTGTAACTCGTCACTAGCCAACCATGGAACACAGGCTGGACTTTCGCTCTGGGTGACCGCGGCACACAGGCCGGACCTCTGTGCGGGGCGAGTGCGGCACACAGCCTGGAAATCTGTGCAGGGCGACTGGAGTACAGAACTCAGAACTTGTCTCTAGCCAACTGCGGAACACAGCCCAGATCTCGGCGCAGGGCGACAATGGCAAACAGGATGGAACTCGTCTCTAGCCGATGGCGGAACACAACATGGACATCGTCACAGGGTGACCGCGGCACACAGGCCGGATCTCGGCTCAAGGCGACCGCGGAACATAGCCCGGAACTCGGTTCAAGGCTACCATGGCACAGAGACCAGACCTCGGCACAGGGCGACCGTGGCACACAGCCCGAAACTCAGTGAAGGCTGACCGCGGCACACATCCTGGAAATTTGTGCACGGCGATCATGGCACAGAGCTCAGAACTCGTTGCTAGCCAACCACGAAACACAGCATGTACCTCGGGACAGAGCGACCACAGCACACAGACTGGACCTCGGCGCAGGGCGACCGCAGAACACAGCCCGGACCTCGGTGCACGGCGACCGCAGAACACAGCCCAGAAATCTGTACAGGGAGCTCGCGGCACAGAGCTCACAACTCGTCACTAGCCAACTACGTAACACAGCCTGGACCTCGGTGCAGGGCGACCACGTCAAACAGGTAGGACATCATCAAAGGGCGACCACGGCAAACAGCCCGGAACTTGGCAAAGGGCGACCATGGCACACTGTCCGAAACACAGTGAAGGGCGACTGCGACACACAGCCAGTAACTCGTTTCTAGCCGACTGAGGAACACAGNATCATCAAAGGGCGACCACGGCAAACAGCCCGGAACTTGGCAAAGGGCGACCATGGCACACTGTCCGAAACACAGTGAAGGGCGACTGCGACACACAGCCAGTAACTCGTTTCTAGCCGACTGAGGAACACAGCCCAATTTTGGCACAGGGCAACCACGGATCACAGGCCGGACGAGGCACAGGGGGACTGAAGCACACATCAAGGACATAGAGCAGGGCGACTGCTGAAAACAACCTGAACTTCAGTGAAGTGTGACCGCGGCATACAGCTCGAAACTCAGTGAATGGAGACCGCAGCACACATCCCTGATCTCGATGCAGGGCAACCCTGGCACACAGCACGGACCTCGACCGAAGGCGACGACAGCACACAGCCCAGAACTTGGCGCAGGGCGACCGCGGCACAANGGCATACAGCTCGAAACTCAGTGAATGGAGACCGCAGCACACATCCCTGATCTCGATGCAGGGCAACCCTGGCACACAGCACGGACCTCGACCGAAGGCGACGACAGCACACAGCCCAGAACTTGGCGCAGGGCGACCGCGGCACAAAGCCCGAACCTCAGTGAAGGGCAACCGCAGCACACAGCATGGAACTCGTCACTAGCCAACCACGAAACACAGCCCGGACCTCGGTGCAGGGTCACTACGGCAAACAGACTGGAACTTGTCACGGGGCGATCAAGGTACACAACCCAGACCTCCGTGAAGGGCAAACGAGTCACACAGCCCGAAACTCAGTGAAGGGCGACCGCATCACACAGCCTGCTACACGTCGCTAGCCGACCGCGGCACAGGGTGAACACGGCACACAGCCCGGACCTCAGAACAGGGCGAACGCGGCACACAGCCCAGACCTCTGCAGAAGGCTACCTTGGCACACAGCCCGGATATTGGCACAGGGCAACCACAGAACACAGGCCGGACAGAGGCACAGGGCGATCAGGGCACACATCTAGGACATCGAGCAGGGTGACTACTGCACACAGCCTGAACCTGAGTGAAGGGTTATGGTGGCACTCAGCCCGAACTTCAGTGAAGGGCAACTGCAGCACACATCTCGGAACTCAACGCAGGGCGACCCTGGCCCACAGCATGGACCTCGACCAAAGGTGACCACGGCACACAGCCCAGAACTTGGCACAGGGCGACTGTGGCAAACAGCCCGAACCTCAAAGAAGGGCGACCGTGGCACACAGCATGGAACTCGTCACTAGCCAACGGCAGAACACAGCCCAGAACATGGCACAAGGTGACCGCGGCGAACAGCCCGAAACTCAAAGAAGGGCGACCACGGCACACAGCATGGAACTCGTCACTAGCCAACGGCGGAACACAGCCCGGACCTCGGCACAGAGGGAACGCGGCACAGAGCCCAGAACTCATTGCAAGCCGAGTGCAGAATGCAGCCTGGACCTTGGCTCAGGGCTACTGCAGCATAAAGCCCAAACCACAGTGAAGAGCAACCGAGGCACACAGCACGGACCTCGGTGCAGGGCGACCCTGGCACACAGCACCAACCTCGGGAGATGGCGACCGTGGCACACACATTGGACATCGGCGCAGGGCAACTGCGGAACACAACCCGAACCTCGGCGCTGTGCGACTGGGGAACATAGCCCAGTCTTCAATGAAGGGCAACCGCAGAACACAGCCCGGTCCTCGGCACAAGGCTACCGTTGCACACAGCCCGGAACTCAGTTCAAGGCTACCATGGCACACAGACCTGACCTCGGCACAGGACGACCGTGGCACACAGCCCAAACCTCAGTGAAGGGAGAGCGCGGCACACTGCCCGGAAATCTGTTCAGATCAATTGAGGTACACAGCTCAGAACTCATCGCTAGCTGACTGTGGAATGCAGCCCGGACCTCGGCGTAGGGGACCAGGGCATACAGGATGGAACTCGTCTCCAGCTGACGGAGGAATACATCCGGACCTTGGCACAGGGCGACCGCTGCACACATGCTGGACCTCGGCGCAGGGTGACTGCGACACATAGCATGGACCTCGGCGTAGGACGACCACGGCACACAACCCGAACCTCAGTGAAGGGCCACCGCGGCACACAGCCCACAGTTCTATGCAGGGCGACCATGGCACAGAGCTTGGAACTCGTTGCTAGCCAACCACGGAACACAGCCCGGACCTAGGCACTGGGCGAGCGTGGCATACAGGCCGGACCTCTGTGCGGGCCGACTGCAGCACACAGCCCAGACCTCGGTGCAGGGCGACCACGGCACACAGCCTGAACATCAGTGAAACGCGACTGTGGCACACAGCCCGGAACGTTTCGCCAGCCAACCACGGAACACGGCCTGGACATTGGTGCAGGGCGACCGCGGCACACAAATTGGACATCAGCGCAGGACTACCGCGGCACACAGGCTGGAACTAGGCACAGGCCCACCGTGGACACAGGCTGGACCTCGGCCCAGGGTGACTGCGGAACACAGGCCGGACATCGGCTCAGTGCGACCGCAGCATACAGCCCGTACCTCAGCACAGGGGACCATGGCACACAGCCCGGACTTCTTGAGAAGGCTATCCTGGCACACAGCCTGGACCTTGGCAAAGAGGAACCGCAGCACAGAGCCGGGAACAGGTCGCAAGCCGAGGGAAGAACACAGGCCGGACCTCGGCACAGGGCGACCATGGCACACAGCCTGGACCTGGGGAGATGGCAACCTCGGCACACAGCCCGGACATCAGAACAGGGCAACCGTGGCACACAGCCAGGACATCTGCCAAAGGATACCTCGGCACACAGCCCGGATCTTGGAACAGGGCGACAGTGGCACACAGCCCAGTAATCTGTGCAGGGCAACAGCAGCACAGAGCCTGGAACTGGTCGCTAGTCAAATGAGAAACACAATCAAAACAACAGCGTTGGTCGTCCGCAGCACATAACTCGGATATGGGCGCAGGGCTACCGTGGCACACAGCATTTAATTTGTCATTGGCTGACCGTGGAACACAGCCTGAACTTTGGCGCAGGGCGACCGCGGCACATATCCCAAACCTCAGTGAAGGTCAACCGCAGCACACATCCCGGACATTGATGCACGGTGACCCTGTAACACAGCACGGACGTTGGCAGATGTTCACCGTGGCACACACACAGAATCTCGCCGCAGTATGACTGCAGCACACAGGCCGACCTTGGCTCAGGGTGACCACAGCACACAGCCCGAACCTCAGTGAAGGGTGACCGTGGCACACAGCCCAGAAATCTGTGCAGGGCGACTGCGGCACAGAGCCCAGGACTCATCGCTAGCTGATGGCAGAACACAGCCTGGATCTCGGCACAGGGTGACTACAGCAAACAGGCCGGACCTTGTCGCAGGGCGACCAAGGCACACAGCCTGGACCTCGGCGAAGGGCGATCAAGGCACACAGCCCAAAACTCAGTGAAGGGCGACCATGTCACACAGCCTGGAACTCGTTGCTAGCCGACCGCAGAACACATTCCGGAACTCGGAGAAGGGTGACCCTGGCACACCGGCAAGACCTCGGCGCAGGGCGACCGCAGCACACAGGCTGGACATTGGTGCAGGGCATCTGCGGAACACATGCCGGACATTGGCTCAGGGCAACTGCGACACACAGCCCGGACCTGAGCACAGGGGGACCATGGCACACAGCCCGGACCTCTGGAGAAGGCTACCATGGAACACAGCCCGGACCTTGGCAAAGAGGAACTGCAGCACAGAGCCCAGAAATCTGTGCAGGGTGACCATGGCACAGAGCCTGGAACCAGGTGAAGGGTGAGTGAGGCATACAGACCGGAACCAGGTGAAGGGTGACAGAGGCACACAGCCCGAAACTCAGTGAAGGTCGACCCCATCACACAGCCTGGAACGCATTGCTAGCCGACCGTGGAACACAGCCCTGAACTAGGAGAAGGGTGACTGTGGAACACAGGCCAAAACTCGGCACAGGGCATCTGCGGAACATAGGATGGACATCGGCTCAGGGTGACCGTGGCACACAGCCTGGACCTCAGTGCAGGGGGACCGCGGCACACAGCCCAGTCCTCTGGAGCAGGCTACCCTGGAAAATAGGAACAACGGCACAGAGCCGGGAACAGGTCAGAAGCTGAGGGCGAAACACAGGCCGGAACTCAGAGAAGGGTGACTGTGGAACACAGTGTGGACCATGGAGCAAGGTGACCGTGGCACTCAGGCCGGACCTCAGCGCAGGTTGACAGCAGCACTTAGGCCGGACTTCGGTGCAGGGTGACCACGGCACACAGGCCAGACATCGGCACAGGGTGACCGTGGCACACAGGCTGGACTACGGAGCAGGGTGACTGTGGAACACAGTTCGGACATTGGCACAGGGCGACCATGGCACACAGGCCGGACTACGGCACAGGGCGACCGTGGCACACAGGCCGGACCACGGCACAGGGCGACAGCAGAACTAAGGCCGGACCTTGGCCCAGGGTGACTGTGGCACACAGGCAGACATCGGCTCAGGGCAACCGAGGAAAACAGGCCGGAACTTGGCTCAGGGTGACCGCAGAACACAGCCCGGACCTCAGCGCAGGGGGACCGCGGTACACAGCCCAGACCACTGGAAAAGGTTACCGCGACACACAGCCAGGACCTTGGCAAAGAGGAACCACGACACAGAGCCGGAAACAGGTTGCAAGCCGAGGGCAGAACACAGGCCGGACCTCGGCACAGGGCGAGTGAAGCACACAACCCAGAGCTGGGTAGATGGCGACTGCGGCACACAGCCCGGACCTCGGAACAGGGCGACCACAGCACGCAGCCCAGACTTCAGCGCAGGGCGACTGTGGCACACAGCCCGGACCTCAGCACAGAGGAAAGGCGGCACAGAGCCCGGAAATCATTGCAAGCTGAGGGAGGAATGCAGCCTGGACCTCGGCACAGCGCGATCGCAGCACACATCCCGAACAACAGTGAATAGCGACTGAGGCACACAGCATGGACCTCGGTGCAGGGTGACCCTAGCACACAGCACTGACCTCGGGAGATGGCGACCATGGCACACAGATCGGACATCGGCTCAGGGCACCTGTGGCACACAGCCCGGACCTCGGCGCAAGGTTAACATGGCACACAGCCCGAACCTCAGTGAAGGGAGACCATGGCACACAGCCCGGAAATCTGTGCAGGGCGACTGGGGTACAGAGCTCAGAACTCATCACTAGCCAACCGTGGAACACAGCCCGGACCTCGGCGTAGGGCGACCANGGTTAACATGGCACACAGCCCGAACCTCAGTGAAGGGAGACCATGGCACACAGCCCGGAAATCTGTGCAGGGCGACTGGGGTACAGAGCTCAGAACTCATCACTAGCCAACCGTGGAACACAGCCCGGACCTCGGCGTAGGGCGACCATGGCAAACAGGACAGAACTCGTCTCCAGCCATTGGCGGAACTCATCTCGGACCACGGCACAGGACGACCGCGGCACACAGGCCGGACCTGTGTGCAGGGTGACCACGGCACACATAATGGACCTCGGAGTAGGGCAACTGCAGCACACAGTCCGAAACTCAGTGAAGGGTGACCGAGACACACAACTTGGACATCAGCGCAGGGCTACTACAGCACACAGTCCGAATCTCAGTGAAGGGCGACCACAGCACACATCCCAGAAATCTGTTCAGGACTACAGTTGCACAAAGCCTGGAACTTTTCGCTAGTCGACTGTGAAACACAGTCAGGTCTTCGGTGCAGGGCGACCACGGAAAACAGGCCGGACCTCGTTGCAGGGTGACAACGTCACACAGCCCGGACCTCAGTGAAGGGCGACCGCGTCACACAGCCCGAACCTCGGCGCAGGTTGCCCACGGCACACAGCCCAAACCTCAGTGAAGCCTGACCGCGGCACACAGCCCAGAAATCTGTGCAGGGCGACTGTGGCACAGAGCTCAGAATTCATCGCTAGCCAAGCGCGGAACACAGCACGGACCTCGGCACAGGGNAGCCCAAACCTCAGTGAAGCCTGACCGCGGCACACAGCCCAGAAATCTGTGCAGGGCGACTGTGGCACAGAGCTCAGAATTCATCGCTAGCCAAGCGCGGAACACAGCACGGACCTCGGCACAGGGTGACCGCAGCACACAGGCTTGACCTCGGGGCAGGGCGACACTGGCACATGCACGGACTTCAGCGCAGGGTGACTGCAGTACACAGCCAGGACCTCGGTGCAGGGTGACCGTGGCACACAGCACGGACCTCGGCAGATGGCGACCGCATCACACAGCCCAGATCTTGGCACAGCGGGATTGCGGTACACAGCCCAGAACGTAGTGCAATGCTACCGCGGCACACAGCCCGTATCTCAGTGCATGGAGACAGCGGCACACAGCACAGACCTCGGCGCAGGGCGACACTGGCACACAGCACGGACCTCGGCAGATGACGACCGTATCACACAGCTTGGACATTGGCGCAGCGTGACCGCGGTACACAACCCGGACATTGGCGCACGTCTACCGCGGCACACAACCTGAACCTTAGTGAAGGGTCATGCAGCACACAGCCCAGAAATCTGTGCAGGGTGACCGTGGCACAGAGCCCAGAATTCGTCACTAGCCGACCAAGGAACACAGCACGGACCTCGGCACAGGGCGACCATGGCAAACAGGCCGGTCCTCATTGCAGCGCGAATACGGCAAACAGCCTGGATCTCAGCGAAGGGCGATCTTGGCACACAGCCCGAAACTCAGTGAAGGGCGACCGCGGAACACAGCCCGGAATTTGTTGCTAGCCAACCACGGAACACAGCCCAGACCACGGCACATGACGAACATGGCACAGAGGCCGAACCACAGCCCAGAGTGACAGCAGCACACAGGTCAGAGCTTGGTGCAGAGCGACTGCGGAAGACTGGCCGGACATCGGCTCAGGGCGACCGCGGTTCACATCCCGGACCTCAGCGGAGGGCAACAGTGGCACACAGCCCGGACCTCCTTAGAAGGCTACTGCGGCACACAGCTCAGACCTCAGAACAGGGCGTCTATGTAACACAGCCCGGAACTCAGAACAGAGGGACCGTGGCACAGAGCCCAGAACACATCGCAAGCCAAGTGCGGCACAAAGCCCGGACCTCGGCGCAGGGTGACCGTGGCACACAGCTCGGAATTCAGTGCAGGGTGACACTGGAACACAGCTCGCACCTTGGCGCAGGGCGACCGTGGCACACAGCCCGGAATTTGGTGCAGGGCGACACTGGCACACAGCACGGACATCAGCAAATGGTGACTGTATCAAACAGCCGGGACTTTGGCGCAGAACACCCGCGGCACAGAGTATGCAAATTGTCGCTAGCGGACCGCGAATCACATCCTGGACATTGGCACATGGCGACCACGACACACAGCCCCAACCTTAGTGAAGGGCGACTGCGGCACACAGCCCAGAACTCGTCACCACGCGACCGTGGAACACAGCCCTGCCCTAGTGGAGGGCAACCGTGGCACACAGCCCAGACATCGGCACAGGGCAACCACGGCACACAGCCCGAACCTCAGTGAAGGACGACCACAGCACAAAGCCCAGAATTCTGTGCAGTCCACGATAGCACAGAGCCCGGAACTTGTCGCTAGTCTACCACGGAAAACAGCCCGGAACTTATCGCTGGGTGACCACGGCACACAGCCTGGACCTCGTCGAATGGCAACCATGGCACACAGCCCAGAATTTGACACAGGGTGACCACAGGACACTGGCCGGACCTCGGTGCAGGACGACCACGGCACACATCACAGACATCGAGCTGGGCGACCGCGGCACACATCCCGAACCTCAGTGAAGGGCGACCGCGGCACACATCCTGAACCTCGACGCAGGGCAATCTTGGCACACAGCATGGACATCGAACAATGGTTACCGCGACACACACCCCGGACCTCTGCGCAGAGCGACCGCGGCACAGAGCCAGGAACTCTTAGCTAGCCGACCACAGAACACAGCCAGGACTTCGGCACAGGGAGACTCCGGAACACACCCTGGACCTCGACACAGGGTGACCGTGGCACACAGCCCGGACTTTGGCACAAGATGACCACGGCACACAGACCGAACTCGTTTCTAGCCGACTTTGGAACACAGCCCAATTTTGGCACAGGGTGTCTGCGGAACACAGGCCGGACCGTGGCACAGGGAGAGCGTGGCACACATCATGGACATCGAGCAGGGAGACCACAGCACACAGCCTGGACATTGGCCCAGGGTGACCTCGGCAACTGCATGGACCTCGGCTGATGGCGATCCCATCACACAGCCCAGACCTCAGCGCAGAGTGACCTCAGCATAGAGCCTGGAACTTGTTGCTAGCCGACCGTGGAACACAGCCGGGACCTTGGTGCAGGGTGACTGTGGCACACACTCTGGACCTCAGCACAAGTCTACCACGGCACACAGCCTGGACCTCGTCACAGGGCGACCTGGGCACACAGCCCGAACCTCAGTGAAGGACGAGCACAGCACACAGCACGGAATCTGTTCAGGGAGACCATGGCACAGAGCTCGGAGCTCATCACTAGCAAACCGCGGTACACAGCCCGGACATCGGCACAGGGTGACCGTGGCACACAGCCCGGACCTTGGCGCAGGGCGACCGCAGCACACAGCCCAAACTTCAGTGAAGGCGACTGCGGCACAAAACGTGGAACTATCCTCCAGCCGACCATGGAGCACTGTCCGGATCTCAGTGCCGGGCGACCATGGCAAAAGCCCGGACATCGGCACCGGGCTACCGCAGCACACAGCCCGAATTTCAGTGAAGGGCGACAGCAGCACAGAGCCCAGAAATCTGTGCAGGGTGACCGTGGCACAGAGCCAGGAGCTCATTGCTACCCAATCGCGGAACACAGCCCGGACCTCGATATAGGGTGACCACGGCAAACAAGCCAGACCTCATCGCATGGCGACCACGGCACACAGCCCGGACCTCGGTGAAGGGTGACTGTGGCACACAGCCTGAACCTCAGTGAAGGGAGACTGCAGCACACAGCCCAGAAATCTGTGCAGGGTGACCATGGAACAGAGCCAGGAACTCGTCGCTAGCCACTCGCGGAACACAGCCCGAACCTCGGCATAGGGCGACCACGGTAAACAGCCCGGACCTCGTTGCAGGGTGACCACGGCACACAGCCCGGACCTCGGCG
>SJYV01024385.1:4933-32317 GCA_006410875.1 Neotragus pygmaeus | reverse complement strand
GCCAGCGTTTATGGAGCACTTATTAAACAGACTAACTCAATGTGGAAAACTTCTTCTCATCATAACACACGAGGTCAGTCAAAGTCAAAGTGAAAGTCGCTCAGTCATGTCCGACTCTTTGTGACCCCATGGACTAATCAGTCCGTGGAATTCTCCAGGCCAGAATACTGGAGTGGGTAGCCTTTCCCTTCTCCAGGGGATCTTCCCAACCCAGGGATTGAACCCAGGTTTCTCACATTGCCTGTGGATTCTTTACCAGCTGAGCCACAAAGGAAGCCCAAGAATACTGGAGTGGGTAGCCTATCCCTTCTTCAGCAGATCTTCCCAACCCAGGAATGAAACCGGGGTCTCCTGCATTACAGGTGGATTCTTTACTGACTGAGCTACCAGGGAAGCCCCGATATCCCTGTTTTTATAGATGGGGAGACTGAGGGTTATGAGGAAACAGACACATCAAATTCACCCAGCAAGGATCTGAACCCAAGAGCTGGGACTGCAGACAGAAACAGGACACGTGTGTTCGGCATCCTTGGACCACACCGTGTATTAAGGAGGAGGTGATGTGAAGCAGTCACCCGTCCTGCGCCAGCTTCCTGTGACCAGTTCAGGAAAGCTGTGCGTCCCAGCCCCCAATGCAGAGGGACCACCATCTCCTTCCTGCACTCTCCTTCTCAAGCATTCTCCCAAGTCAAACAGAGCGTGAAGGGACTCCAAGAAGAGCCCAGCTCGGAGGCGGGAGGATGTGCGTTTTACAGCCTGTTAAGTGTCACCTCCTACTGTGGGTCACAGAAAGAAGAGGCGTGGACATGGATGGGCAACTTGCAGAGACTGAATGAACTTCAGCTCCTTAGTTTCAGCTCTGCTGGGTGAACCGGTCATTGGTCCCTGAGGTTCCACCCTGGGCTCCCAAGAAGCAGAGTTCTGCCCACTCACAGCCCTCTTCCCCATGAGAAGCCTCAGCCTCCAGCCACTCGGGTCTCCCAAATCTCCCGTTTCTGCGTTTCTCCCAGCCCCAGCCCTTCCCACAGCCAGCCTCCTTCTTCCAGGTTGGATGCAAAAATGCCCCTGGTGTTTCTGCCACCCCCCGCCCCCAGACGGAAGGGGGACAGGGAAGAGAGCGGGGTGGCTGCTCTCCATTCCTTCTAGGCTCGCTGCCTGATTTCCATCCCAGGCACCAAGGCACAGCTGGGTAGAAGAACATCCCCTGGCTGCCTCTGGTCCCGCCACACCCAGTGGAAAGCCACGGATCCCGAATGTCAAACCGACCAGGGCGAGAGAAAGCCTCTGCTGGAGCCACGCTCTGCCCAGCAGACACGCACATGGGTTGCCTGATCTCTTCTGGGGCTTCTGGAGAAGGAGGCCCAGAGCCACCCGCCCGGGAGCTCGGAGAGGCCGAGCAGGCAGGAGGCGAGCGTCTCGTTATATAAAGCACTTGGCTCCCGCCTCTTTCTCTGCATCCTGCTAGCAATTTTGCATCCGGTTTGGGAATTCCAAGAACATCTGCCATTGTCTCCTGCCCAGCCACACATGTGTGAGCCCCAGGGCGGGATCGTGTTCATACCTGCCGCTGCCCTGTCATTAGCTGTGAACCAGCGGAGAATCACACAAAACCCCCGGCCGGCAGCCACACCTGCAGAACTCCACCTCTCTGCCTCATCCCGCTCCCAGCAAAGGCACGGAGACCAAGGCGCTTTCCAGCAGGGAGGATCAGGATCACAGCGGGCATCTCACAGCCAAGGTCCTCTAACCAAACAGTCGGCACCTCATCAGGACCGCGCTTGTCCGACGTCTCCATTCCTGTGTTAGCGTTTGAGTTGCCAAGTCAGGGAAGGCCGAGTGGGAGCAGGTGAGATGCAGCTACATTCAAGAACCGCAGGAGCACCACTGGCTTGTGCTGATTCTATAGGAAGCACCGCTGATGGCCCCTGATCAAATCAGGATGGGACGTTCTAGACTGGAGCGCCCAAAATGCAAGAAAAAGTCGTCCCTGGAGTCAGCTGGTAAAGAACCCACCAACCAGTGCAGGAGACAGAAGAGATGTGGGTTCATTTCCTGGGTCAGTATTCTTGCCTGGAGAATCCCATGGACAGAGGAATCTGGTGGGCTACAGTCCATGGGGTTGCAAAAGAGTCAGACATGACTTCTTGACTAAATCACAAATCCCCATTCTAAGCCCGGTCCTTCACTTCCCTCCTGCACACTCTCGGCTTCTTTGTCCCCCAGCTCGCCTGCCTCTCCGTTGCTGCTGTTCAGTCACTAAGTCATGCTCAACTCTCTGTGACCTCACAGACTACAGGGCTCTTCTGTCCTCCACTATCTCCTGGAGCTTGCTCAAACTTATGTCCAGTGAATTCAGCTGATGCCATCCAACCATCTCATCCCTTGCTGTCCCCTTTTCCTCCCACCTTCAATCTTTCCCAGCATCAGGGTCTTTTCCTATGAGTCAGCTCTTTGCATCAGATGACCTAAGTATTGGAGCTTCAGCGTCAGCATCAGTCCTTCCAACGAATATTAAGGACTGATTTCCTTTAGGATTGACTAACTGGATCTCCTTGCAGTCCAAGGGACTCTCAAGAGCCTTCTCCAACACCACAACTCCAAAGTATCAGTCTTCAGTCCTCAGCCTTCTTCATGGTCCAACTCATCTGCCTCTACTCAGCGTAGTTTGTGGGGTCCCCAGCTCACGCCCCTCTCCCTTGCAACTCCCAGGGCTACACCTTTCCCGGGTATGGGCGCACATTCCCCAGTCTCCCCCCAGCACAGGGAAGCTGACGGCCCCCAGGCCCTGCTTTACGCTCTGCTCCACCCCTCTGCTTTCTGGGTTCATGTGCTTATTTCCCACCATCAGGCATCCGCTCAGCTCCAAAGGGAACTAGTGGCCATGCGTACCTTTATCCCTAGGATCTGATATTATCCCATGCAAAGAAGGAAGCCAATCAATGTTTAAGTAAATAGAGCAGCACCTCTGGCCTCTCTTCGTAATTTCAAATTCCCCTCTCCAGGAGTCAAGTAGACATCTTCCCAGGAACAACACCCAAGCAATTCCAGAAACTCAGGTAACTCCTCCTGTTGTTATCCATCTTGGCTTATGCCAAGGTCTTAGGATGAGGGAGACTCCCAAGAGATGCAAATTAAATGATTAGGGAAGTAGGGAGGACTCGCCTATTAGCTCAGGCTTGGGCTTATATTTGTAACATCACCTTGGATTAACCCCACAAGCATTGTGGGTACTCACGTTGTCAAGTTCACCCGCCACCACCGCCCCGCCAGGGTCACCTGCTTCATCAGCCCCTCCCCTCCACCACCGCCAAGGCCATCCTTGCTGGTGAACCCACGCACTTTACACTCCCCGCTCACCGGCCATCTCTCCCTCCCTGTCCTGCTGCCGTGGGGCGGGGGAGTATGGTCAAGTCAAGCCCTAGCTCAAAAACCTTCCTGGCTCTGCAGAGCCCCCAGGTCTGCCCTCGTTTTGAACCCACCCACCATCTCTTGTAGCTCAGTTAGTAAAGAACCTGCCTGCAATGCAGGAGATCTGGGTTTGGTTCCTGGATTGGGAAGATCCCCTGGAGAAGGGAATGGCAACCCACTCAAGTATTCCTGCCTGGAGAATCCCATGGACAGAGGAGCCTGGCAGGCTACAGTCCTTGGGGTTGCAAGAGGTAGACACAACTTAGCGACTAAACCGCTGCCACCATCCCTTCCACTAGTCCTCCAGCCCCACCAAGTCCCGGGAGGTCTTGCCCAGATTCGCCTCTGGCCCCCCAGGGCCCGCTGCATGCTTCCACCAGAAAGGACCACCTTCTCCCCCTCACCCCAGCTCTGCCGAGAAAAACCCTTCGAGGCCTCCTGAGCGACAACGTTCTCCAGCTTCCCCAGACACGCTGCCTGGCACACTCTTCCACCAAAGTGCCCGGGGTGCTGGGCCTGTACTTGCACACTCATCCTCGCGTTTTGCCGTCTGCCCTCCCCTCAAAGACGGACACCAGGTCGCGCACTTCTGGGCCCAGAGAAATGCTTCCCATGAGGCAGCTGCTTATACCTCAGGAGAGTGTACGCCGTTTGAGGACGTATAGACGTACTTTTCCTTCTTTTAGGCAGTGATGGCTGGGATAAGCCCTAGATTACTGACCACTCAGGGGGCATCAAGGTGCGCATCTGTTCCCACCAGGGAAGACTCACGTTTCCCATGGAGACCTTTCAAAACAGTGGGAAACCTAGACACACCCTTCCAGGCTTTCCACCTCCCTTCAGCTGCCGCATTCCCCCATTCCATGTATTTGATCTTCATGTAAGATTTTATTTACACCAAGGGATAAGTGACTACAACTTTTTAAACTACTAATGTACTCCATGAGTTTGAGTAAACTCTGGGAGTTGGTGATGGACAGGGAGGCCTGGCGCACTGTAGCCCACGGGGTCGCAAATAGACACAACTGAGCCACTGAACTGAACTGAATGTACTCCAAGCAGTTCACCTTAAACAAGTGTAGAGTAAGGCCCAGAGAGGGGAGGTCACTTACTCAGAATCACACAGCTACCAGGAGGCAGTGATGTGAACAGCGGAAGTGTTGGCCGCTCAGTCGTGTCCGACTCTTTGAGACCCCATGGACTGTAAGCCTACCAGGTTCCTCTGTCCATGGGATTCTCCAGGCAAGAATGCTGGAGTGGGTTGCCATTCCCTTCTCCAGGGGATCTTCCCAAAGGAGGGATCAAACTCGGGTCTCCTGTATTGCAGGAGGATTCTTTGCCACTTGCACCACCTTGGAAGCCCAGAATCCTATGAAAGACCCATAATTTAAATATTGGCAACTAAACTCAAGCCATTGTCGCGTAAGGTCTTCGTACAAAATAAACACTCATACGCAGGTCTCAGGGGCCCTCCATTGGTGAATTCCGCCATTGAAAATGCCTTTCTGGTTGAAAGATCAGTTAACAAGGCAAAGAAAGGAGAAGCAAGGTCTGGGATCCAGAGTTTATAACGAACATTTTGGTCTGAAAGAAGCCTTCTGGTATAAAATATAACTTCTAAAAGTGAGGCATTTCAAACCATCTACAACTATCCCATATTTGGGCCACCTGATGTGAGGAGCCAACTCATCAAGAAGACCCTGATGCTGGGAAAGATTGAAGGTGGGAGGAGAAGGGGACGACAGAGGATGAGATGGTTGGATGGCATCCCTGATTTAGTGGACATGAACTTGGGCAAACCCCAAGAGACAGTGAAGGACAAGGAAGCCTGGCATGCTACAGTCCATGGAATCATCAAGAGTCCGATGCAACTTGGCAACTGAACAACAACAACAAATATCCCATCCTTGTGTTTGCCGTGCCCGCACAGCAGCTCAGGTGTTCTGGGGAGAACAGACGGTAGAAACAAGCCAGCCATCCCTTTCTAATAAAACTCTGAAAATGCTCTCCTGAAGTAACCGCGGTTCTGATTTGAGAGTAATAACGACGCCAATAAATTAAAGCAAGGAGCCCCAGCGGTTTCCAGCTGGAGGTTGCTCCCTGACGGAAGATCCGAAGATTCAGACAGACCTAAGTAGGAGAAATGACCCCAGTTATCAGGGCCGGCCCATCTCCCACTTCCCTCCGCATCCCGCCCATAAAACACGATGATTTACAGGGGCTCAGGGCGGGATCGCTCACTTCCCCTCTGCAGAATTTATTCCTCTTTAATGGGCTGCCAGGCTCCCCCCTCCCTCTGGCCTCTTCCTCTCCTGGTCGGCTGTCTCTCCGGCCTGCCTTTGCACCCTCTCCTCTTCCAAGGGACAGTCAAGGTCAAGGTGGCAACATGCCACTGGCCAGACACAATGGCTCAAGGAAGCAGCAGCAGGAGACAAAGCGGCCTCAGGCTCCAGGCGCTGGCCTGGCAGACGTGGGCTCCCTGAGGCTCCACCTGGCTTTTATTGGAGAAAGAAGCTTATTACAGCGAATAATCCAGCCTTTGGTGGAAAATCGGAACGTAGCAGACAGTCTTGGCCATGGTGCGGGGGATGGGAGTCAGTCCGCCGAAGCGGCACGGGAATGATTTATGGTCCCTGAACACGGCTCCAGGACTAATGGGGACCAGAACCGGTAATTATACAAGCCCTACAATCACTCCAAATCCCTACCCTGTCGCGCTCCCACCCACTGGTCCTTTCCAAGAAGCGAT
Source organism: Neotragus pygmaeus (assembly GCA_006410875.1). Lineage (NCBI taxonomy): Eukaryota > Metazoa > Chordata > Mammalia > Artiodactyla > Bovidae > Neotragus > Neotragus pygmaeus. Next base: position 26,160 of record SJYV01024385.1, on the reverse strand, counting down.
GGCTCTGAACCCTGGAGACCAGAGGTTAAGAAGTGAAGGAAGGTCTTAGAAATTACATACCTGCTGGTGAAGAGTCCTACCTTGAGCTATGAGAAGATGTCCTCTGGGGGAGAGCTGAAGAAAATCCTTCAGTGCAAGTAATGAGACACCTGATTGTCATACTTCACAAAGCTCCTTCTGTAACATTAGTTCCTTAGATTCTTGCCGCTCTGCTTGGTCAGTGTGACTGTATTTGGTGAATGAGGAACCGAGGCTCAGGGAGGTTAGGTGACCGGTCCAGGTCACACAGACAGCTAGTGACAGACCTTCTTAGTCGAGGTCTAGAATTATTTCTACTTAAATACACCGACCAAATTGTTTGAAGTACACAAAAAACATACATAATATAATATATATTAGGGGGCTTCCCCAATGGCTTCGTAATAAAGAATCCATTTGCAATGCAGAAGACACAGGTTCAAATCCTGGGTCAGGAAGATCCCCTGGAGGAAACGGCAACTCACTCCAGAATTCTTGCCTGGAGGATCCCATGGACAGAGAAGCCTGGCAGGCTATGGTTTATGGGGTCGCAAAGAGTCAGAAACGACTGATGTGAATGAGCAGACATACATACAATACATATTATGTATCGTAATATATAATGACAATATAATATATGTATATATAGACACACACACACATGCACACATCAGTCAATCCTAAAGGAAATTAACCTGAATATTCACGGGAAGGACTGATGCTGAAGCTCCAATACTTTGGCCACCTGATGCAAAGAGAGGACTCGTTGAAAAAGACTCTGATGCTGGGGAAAACTGAGGGCAAAAAAAGGAGAAGGGAGCAGCAGAGAATGAGATGATTCAATAGCACTACTGACTCAATGGACATGAATCTGAGAAAACTCTGGGAGACAGTGAAGGACAGGGAAACCTGGAGTGCAGCCGTCCATGGGGTCGCAAAGCATCGGACATTATTGAGCGACTGGACAAGAACAACACAGGTGTATATAACAGTGCAAATATCAACAGCTAAAAGAAAAGATCTCAGATGACCCCGGGATAGGGACAGCAATGCATGTATCCTGCAAAGTCACCTTTTTCTTTCCGACAACAGGAGAGGATTTTGCTCCCCTCGGCATCCCAGAATTCTGTGTTCTCTCTTCCCTTCAGGCCCTAAACGCCTTTTAGTCTTCGCCACAGTTCTGCAAGGAGAAACACGGGGCAGGAAGTGTCAGGCCTGACAGACTCCAGATCACCCATAACTCCGTCAGAAACCTGCGCAAGCTCCCGAGAGGCCCAGGAACCCAGACGGCTCCTCTGCGAGGGGCTTTCTCTGGGTGGGGCCGGAGCAAAGGCAAGGTTAGGCTGTGGTCTTTAGGCCCCAGACTCCCCCAGACGCTCAGAAAGAAGGGTCCCTGGGGATATAGTCCTTGTGTTTCCACACCTGGACTTAGGATATATCCACCCTGGTAGACAGACAGACACCTGGGGCCACTTGACAGAGTTGGCTGGAAGCGAAATGCATATTTTTGAAGACTCTAGGCCCACGCGAGCTGTGAGACTCTCACAGATCCACTGACAGTGGACTGGAAGATAGAACTGAGACCAGGTGGTCAGGCAAAAGGAGTCCAGCCGACAGGAGCAGACCTGAAGGTCAGTTCACACCACAGGTTTGACAGACCAGGAGGCTGGTCATTCTTTTCTTTCCTTTTTTCCCTTGTTCTTTTTCCCTACAGGGACTGCCATGCAAATGTTTCTGGCTGCCTATGGCCCTTCTAAGAGCAATGGGAAGACGGAGGGTTCACCTTTGCTTAATCTATGCAAAGCATCCTACTTACAATATCAGGAAAAGCCAATCCATTATTCTACCTTCAGAGGTGCAGCTAATGGATCCCCAGCTGGACTTGACTGGGCTTTTGCTCATAGAGCAGAAGGCTTTGGAGAGAAAGAACTGGGACCTTGCCCAGGGAAGCACCAGCTCTTTTAGAAAACTAGAAAAGTTGTGACATTTAGTTTGTGTGGCCGCTTAGCTCTCATCCCCACCTGGCTTGTCCCCCGCCCAGACATCTCCCGGGTCCAGGTCTTATTCTCAACTAGCTGCCCACAAAGCCCCAGCAGGTGTGAACGGATCAACACAGTAGTAATTCAGTCATATATATGCACAGGTGTAGCCAACCTCTCCCAGGACCTTCTGTGGGTCAAAAGAAGGTTCTTTTTAGGCACAAAGTCTCTAAAATTCAAAGGAAACATGCTCCAACACAGCGTTTCTCAACCTTGGCGCTCCTGATCTGTTAGGCTCCTGATCTGTTTACCGAGGGACACTGCCCTGTGCCTTGCAGGATGTTGCGTGCGTGCCGTGAGCATGCTCGGTGGCTAAGTCATGTCTGACTCTTTTGCAACCCCATGGACTGTAGCCCTTCAGCTTCCTCTGTCCATGGGATTCTCAAGGCAAGAATACTGGAGGGGGTTGCCATGCCCTCCTCCAGGGGATCTTCCCGACCCAGGGGTCGAACCTGCATCTCTTACATCTCCTGTGCTGGCAGGTGTGTTCTTTACCTCTAGCACCCCTGGAAAGCGCTTACCTTTTTTTTAACAGTTTGCTGTGACTTTTTGGAGTTTGTTTTCTGGAGTACAGCTGCTTTACGCCATGTTGTTTCCACTGCATCACCGAGTGGATCAGCCATGTGTACACACATATCCCCTCCCTCCTGGACTCGCTCTCCCTGCCGTCTCACCCAAAGGACACAGCCTGTCTTCCCACTGCTCTGCCTTCAGCCCTGCATCGTTCACCAGCTTAGCTGCTTCTCTCTCCCTTCGTCTCTTCTAAGGAAAAGTTTTCTGATACATCTTATTCATGGAGGAGGAAAGAGGGACCCAAGCTGGTGTTTATTTACCCAAGTGTCTGTGGGGCCCTCGAAATTCTCCTGGAAGCTGGAGTCCAGCTAGGACCCTGATTAAGACGCAGAGAAAATTGTGGAGGAGAAAGGGGTTGGGGGCAGGCTCCTGATTAACTGAGAAAACGCAGCCGTGCCACGTTTGAATAAGACTGCCCGGAGGAATGCAGGGCGCTTTTTTGTGTGCTCATTCGGTTGAAACAAAAGCGAATAGAGTGGACGACAAAGGGGTCGGGGAGGGGAGCCCAGCAGCGAATGGGTTCTTGTGAACAGGCCCCGTCGGGGAGACGGAAGCGCCGCGCTGACAGCCAGTCAAGGGCATTTGCTGATGAGATCTGCCCCCCTAAGTCCTTAAGCTCATTTTTTAAAATTTCTGTCTACGATGAATAGTTCCCTCCCCCCAAATTTAATCACTTAAACTTCCTCTCTAGGGCGACACTGTCCAGTACAGAAGCACCGGAAGTGTGACAAGTGAACTGCAGTGTGCTGCAAGGGCAAAATAAATGCCGGATTTCCTAGATTTCACATGAAAAAAAAAATAGGCAATCTCACTAATGAGGCTTCCCTGGTGGCTCAGATGGTAAGGAATCCACCTGCAACGCAGGGACATCCAAGTTCAGTCCCAGGGTTGGGAAGATCCCCTGGAGAAGGGAATGCCAACCCACTCCAGTACTCTTGCCTGAAGAATCCCATGGACAGAGAGAGGAGCCTGGCAGGCTACAGTCCATGGGGTCACAAAGAGTCAGACATGACTGAGCAACTAACACTTTCACTTTTCACTATCTCACTAACAGATTTTTTTATATCAATTGCATGTTGAAATAAGATTGGGGATACACTGAGTTATATAAAGTATATTGTAAAAACTGATTGTATCTGCTTCCTCTGTCTTTTTTTAAAAATGTAATTACTAGAAAGTTTAAAATTACATGTGGGCTGTGGAGCAGTAAAGTTTTTTATTTTCCTAAATGGACTTAAAAAAAATAATAACAATAACCCCTTCTTCTATATACTTATAAACTTGCCAGTGCCTGGGAAATAAAATCAGCATGGCAAAGGGGAAAGGTCATTAGTCTGAAAGTCAGGAGATCTGAATCACTGCCCAGAGCCTTCTACTGCCCAGCGTCTTCTACTGCCCAGCAAGTCTACTGCCTGTTTTTGTAAACAGTTTTATTGGAACACACTCCAAAAAAATGGCATCTGCAGCTTGGATTGTATTTCTGTGGGACAGTGCTGCTCCAGGTTAGTGATTCTGGGTTGCTGGTCTCTTCTTCTGCTCTTACCTGCTCCCCTTCTTTGCAGATCTAGCTCAGATTATCTGGATCCTCTTAAAGAGCATTATTAGGACTTCCCTGGTGGTCTAGTGGTTAAGAGTCCACCTGCCAATGCAGAGGACACGGGTTCAATCCCTGGTCTGGGGAGATTCCACATGCTGTGGGGCAACTAGGTCTGTCTGCCACAGACGCTAAGCCCAGGCTCTACAGCCCGGGAACCGCAACAAGAGAAACCCCAGCACCGAGCGGCCCTCAAACGGCAACCGCAGAGTAGCCCCCGCTCGCCGCAACCTACGAAAGCGCGTGCACAGCAAAGGGGACCCAGTGCATCCAGACATAAGTGGCCTCAAAAACTAACCAGTGTGGCCATCTCCATTCACTTGCCAAAGGCAGCCAGGGGGTCTTCTGCACCTAAAAGAACACAGTTGGCATCTGTAAGGGGACCCCAACATGATTCAGAGTCTTGGAGAGGAGACAGCCTGACATGGCCCGCAGCCCTTGCTTTAGAGGCAGCAGGAGCTGGCCCCGGGGGGTCTGCCAACACAGAAATGATGAACGCGCGCCCCTCCCTGGCCCAGCCGCAATGCTGCGTTGATTCCAGGCAAGCAGCTGGTGAGGTTTGCCTTTCCCCTCCAACACAGAAGTGGTTTTTCTGGTTCTGCTTAGCTTCCTGGTGACACTCATGCTGCCACCTGTTGTCACTCTCTACATCACAGCTTGCTTTTTCCTCTGCCCTGGATAACACAAGGACTGTGCATCTCTCCATAGAGGAACCTGTGTTTGGGGAGATAGGTTTGGCTCTCCAAGGCAGCCCCTTCTCCCGTCCTCCTGTCGAGGGTGTCAGTTGGTTAGATCAGTTCAGTTCAGTCGCTCAGTCTGTCTGACTCTTTGCGACCCCATGAACTGCAGCATGCCAGGCCTCCCTGTCAGGGCATGTTCAAAAACAGAGCAAAGGGCATTCATCGTCCCAACCTACAGCATCGCCTTGGAAGGATAATTTTCCTTCAGAAAGTCTAAGAGCAGCAGTGATCAGAGCACCAGGCCAGGAGTTCTCAAGAGGAAGCAACCTTGACCCAGCTTGTGCTCAGCTGCGAAGTCACGCCTGACTCCTCGCAACCCCACGGACTGGAGTCCACCAGGCTCGGCTGTCATGGGATTTCTCAGCCACGAATACTGGAATGGGTTGCCATTTCCTTTTCCAAGAGCTCTTCCCAACTCAGGGATTTTACCGTCTCCTGCTTGGCAGGCGGATTCTTTGCCACTGAGCCTCTGACTCTACCAGGTGGCAGTTGGTAACATTTGAAGACATTTTTGGTTTTCACAACTGGGGTTGGAGAACATTACTGGGACCTAGTGGGGAGAGGTCAACAGACACCGCTAAACATCCTACAGTGCATAGGACGGTGCCCCACAAAAATGGCCCCCCAAAGTCTACCCCCACTGAGGTTGAGAAACTCTGACCTGGAATATGGACAAGACCAGCCTCCCGCACCACCGCCACCAAGCCACAGCTTGCTCTAATCTCTGGCATCAACGAACATCCATCTTCCAACAAACACTCCTGGGCGTGGGTCCAGGAAAACCTGAAGGATCAGGGCAAGAAGAACAACTGGGAGAAGAGAAACAGTACAAACATGATTAAATAAATTAGCCCCGCTAATTACCGAGTGTCTAACTTAGCACCTGGAGCAACAGCTGGTGTTGCACTGAGTTGAGCAAACACCATCTCCAACTTGGGCAGGCTCCGAGCACACGGACTTGCTCCTCCCTGCCTTCCTCTGGCAAAAGACCCGACTGAGAAAAGGCTAGGTAGTAAGTCTTAGCAGCGGAGTGCCCGCCCTCTGGAGGAGGGTTCCACGCCACGCCGCCCTAGACGCACCTGCAGCCCCACCAAAGACGTTCCCAGGAGATTGCTCAACGCAGTCAGCGTGCCTCTTGGGCCGAGGTCCCGGCTTCCCAAGCTGCTGGCTTTTGCAACTTACCCACTCTCCTACCACCATGATGCTGGGCTCTGCCTGGGAAGCGTCCAAATAGAATAGGACTGCCCACCTCCTGGCCTGATGAACCCCTTCTCGACTCTGCTCCTCTGGGCCAAGTTGTGTATTCTCAATTTCTCAAGCCTGGAAGACCTGCTATCTGTTCTATGAGGCGCCCCCATGGAAGACCAGCAGCCTTACAGCTGTGATGTCCCACCCGGGGAGCATGGTCTAACTAGAGATTGCTGAGTACACAACCCCAGGCCACACACAACCCCAGGCCACACAGCGGCTCTGATGTACAGCAACTCAGCACCAGACACCCCTGCCACTCCTGCATCACGCACCGGCACGATGCCCACGGCTGCTTCCCCTGACTCCACTGAAATGCAGCCACGTCATAACCACAGGGATGCAGGCAAAGAGCCCCTGGACTCCACTCAGGGCCCACATTCCATTTTGATTGAAAACCTGCTGTCAGGGGCTTCCCTGGTGGTCCAGTGGTTAAGACGCCGCTCTTCCAATTCAGGGCGTTGTGGGCTCAATCCCTAGTAGAGGAACTAAGATCCCACATGCTGTGTGGCATAACCAAAAGCTGAGATAAGATAAAATACATAATAAATAAATAAAAATAAAACCTGCTGTCAAAGTGACTTTCCCAGATCGCACTTTGTTGGGTTGAATGCCAGCGTGCTAAGTCGATTCAGCTGTGTCCGACTCTTTGCAACCCCATGGACTGTAGCCCTGCAGGCTCCTCTGTCCACGGGATTCTCCAGGCAAGAATACTAGAGTGGGTTGCCATGCCCTCCTCCAGGGGATCTTCCTGACCCAGGGATCAAACCCGCATCTCGTGTCTCCTGCATTGGCAGGCAGAGAACCCACTGGGTTGAATGGTGGCCCCCCAAAGATACATCCACAACCTAACCCTCAGAATCTTTGAATATGTCCTTATTTGGCAAAAGGGTGTTTGCTGATAAAATTAAGGATCTCAAGATGACATCCTCCTGATGACCCTGGTAGGTACCAAATCCAATGACAGGTTTCCTTACAAGAGACAGAGGAGAAGACAAACATGGAGAAGAACTGGCCACGTGAAGATAGAGGCAGAGACTGGATGCTGCTGCAAGCCAAGGAAAGCTCACGACCACCAGAGGCTGGAGGAGGCGAAGAAGGACATTTCTCCGGAGCCTTCAGAAGCAGCCCTGCTGACACCTTGATTTTGGACTTCTGGTCTCCAGAGCTGTGGGAAAATAAATTCCTGCTCTTTTTGGCCACTTGGTGGAACTTGGCCAGTTCCAGCAGCCCTAGGGAAACTAATACGCACACACTCAATCCCACTCTCATCAACAACATCGCCCGTGTATACAGCTCCTTTAACATAAACCGGGCTTCCCTGGTGGCTCAGATGGTAAAGAATCCACCCGCCAATGCAGGAGATGCAGGTTCAATCCCTAGGTCAGGAAGAGCCCCTGGAAAAGGAAATGACAACTCACTCCAGTATTCCTGCCTGGAGAATTCCATGCAGAGGAGCCTGGTGGGCTACAGTCCACGGGGTCGCAAATAATCAGGCATGACTGAGCACCAAACATGAGCATAAACTAGAGCTCTGGACTTGAGGTGTATGCTCAGTAAGTCACTTTTTCTTTTTTGGCTATCTTGCCTGGTTTGTAGGATCTTAGTTCCCCAACCAGGGATCAAACCCGTGTCCTAACAACTGGACCACCAGGGAATTCCCTAATTCACTTCTATGAGCCATCTGCTCTGCCCAAATGTCACCTCCTGGAGTGTCTCCATAACAACTCCATCGAAAATGGTCCTTACTCAACCTTCACACAGACCTCCGTAGCCTCTGGATCTGCTTCCATTTTTTTCCCACCCCTTTTTGCTCCTCAACATTATACATTTATTTGTGTACTTGAATATCATCTGGCTCTACCATGGGAATATATGCTCCTCAAGCGCAGGGGCTGCTGCTGCTGCTGCTGCTGCTAAGTCGCTTCAGTCGTGTCCGACTCTGTGCGACCCCATAGACGGCAGCCCACCAGGCTCCACCGTCCCTGGGATTCTCCATGCAAGAACACTGGAGCGGGTTGCCATTTCCTTCTCCAAGAGCAGGGGCAGGCTCTGCTTATTTACTGCTAAAAGTCCAATTAGGAGAATGTTTAGCACACAGGACATTCTCAAAAATATTTGGCTGGATGAATAGAGTCATAATCCTTATTTTAAAAGTAGAGAGTCCAAAACATTCTAATTCTAATAGAGCATTTTTACAAATAAAAATGTATTCCTACACTCTCCCTTTGGGTTCCCAAGGTCTTTTGCACATATAACAGTAGCTTCAAGTACATCAAGATTTGTCTTTGGAAAAAATGGGAATTTTCTCTGAAGGGAAATTCCTGGGCTCCTGGTGGCTAAAGTACATTGTCTAAAATGCCCCTAAATTTCTAGCAAATGACTGTTTTTTTTGCATGTCCCATTTCTAGCACTTCTTTTAAGAAACAGGAGTTGAGATGCACAGTGAGTGATGATTTAAGGAAGAGATGGTGACTCAGCACACTGAGGTCACTCTGATCAGCAGACTGAAGCTCCCCTGGGCAGCCAGGGTCTTGGAGTGGATGGTTGCTTGTAATGTTCCTGCACATCTGAGGACATCATGATGCTGCTGTTACAAAGAGAAGATCCACTTGGACCTGCTCTTTAGGAACTCTGAACCCAAGAACACTCCATGTAAAGAATTAAACTCTTCAGTCAATTTGTTGCTGTTTAGTCACTAAGTCATGTCCGACTCTTTGCAACCCTGTGGACTGTAGCCCGCAGACTCCTCTGTCCTTGGGATTTTCCAGGCAAGAATACTGGAGTGTGTTGCCATTTCCTTCTCTAGGGGATCTTCCCCACCCAGAGATCAAACCCACACACATCTCCTGCATTGCAGGAGGATTCTTTACCATCTGAGCCAGCAGAGAAGCCCCTTTGGTCAATAGGTAGCTGCATTTCCAGCTCAGCCCAGATGAGAGCAACAAGACCCAGGTAACTGGCCAGGCAGAAAGCTCCAGCCTCTCTGGAAGGCATAAATTCACTCTTTCTAGGCTTTAGATCTGCTACTAACATCACAGAGCTTTTTTAAAAGGCAGGATAATAAGTAAATAGAAGTCTTCAGAGTTTTGATGCGTGTTGGGGGGGGCATTAATAAGAGTAAAACTTGGAGTAAAGAAGAATTTTAAAGCTTTAAAAACCTTTGACCTTCCAGAGAAAGCCAAAAACATTATTTGTACTTCGTCTGCATTCAGTTGGAAGGCTTACAAAACTAGTCAGGATGGTGGCTCTTTCTCCTAATAAGCTTTCCACTGAAAGCAGTCCATCACCATATTGCGTCCCTGGCCCAATGTTGGGAAAGGAGCGCTACCTCAAGAGACAGAGAAAAGAACAGAACGATCCTAACGTAACAGACTTTGAAAGTTCACGAACATGGTTTCAAATTTATACCACAACCAACTTCATCTTCAATTTCTCTGTTTTATTTTATACTGGAGTAGAGTCGATTGAGAATATTGTGTTAGTTTCAAATGGATAGCAAAGTGATTCAGTTATACAGACATACACACCCATTCTTTTTCAGATTCTCTTCCAGAATACTACAGAATACTGAGTAGAGTCCCCCAGGCTGCACAGTAGGTCCTTGTTGATTATCTGTTTTACATATAGTCGTGTGTGTATATGTTCACCTCCAGCTCTTAATTTAACCCGACCCCACCTTTCCCCTTTGGTTATTTCTGAGTCTAGGAGTCTGCTTCTGTTTTGTAAGCATGTTCACTTGTCCCATGTTTTTTAGATTTCACATATAAATGATATGTTTGTCTTTCTCTTTCTGACTTACTTCGCTTAGTGTGATCACCTCTAGGCCCATCCACGTTGCTACAAATGCCATTATTTTATGCTTCTTCATGGCTGAGTAATATCTATTGTGGGCTTCTGAGGTGACTCACTGATAATCTGTCTGCCAAGCAGGAGACTTGGATTCAACCCCTGGGTTGGGAAGATCCCCTGGAGAAGGAAACGGCAACCCACTCTGATATTCTTGCCTGGAGAATCCCATGGACAGAGCGGGGCTACAGTCTATTGGATCACAAAGAGTCGAACCTGACTTAGCGACTGAGCAAGCACGCGATATATGGCCCACATCTTCATCCATTTCTCCGCTGATGGACACTTAGCTACAACTTTTTAAAAACTACTGCTTGTCAAGTTTTGGTGAAATATGAAAGAAGAATATTCAGATGAAGCTGGATCTTCTTCATACCCTTTACAGAAACATACTTTCCTCTATAGACTGAATGCAGAAGCAGACCTGAGGATCCAGCCACTTTCAATGATGCCAAAGCAGAGCTTAGCAAAAACAGGGAAAATACCACTCTTCTCAATTCTTTTTGTTTTGGAAAACACAACTGCATTTCATAAAAAATACTAAAGGTTAAAATGCAGTGGGTTTATTATTATTTCTGAATAAATAACTTCTAAGAATTTCTCAGTGTCCATTGCTATTGCAGTCAATACCATAATCAAGACCAAAGTGAAAAAGCACTGAACAATCCAAGCTATGAAAGAGTCTTGTGGCTAAGAAACACCGCGAAGGAAGAATACGTGACAATTTTGCTAAACAGGGGAAAAACAGATTGCAAAAGATCATAATAAATATCCATGATTTTGTTTTCTTCTTTGGGCTTTTTCCCTATTTCCAATTTTCTATGAATACACAGGGCATATTGTATTTAACATTCTTACAGATTGAGCAACAGGTGAATCGGAAGACAAATGTTTTAAAAATTATTTCAGGTCTTTTCCCTTCTGGGTTTCGCTAGTAAAGCTCTAGACAGCATCTAGTACATAGCAGGCACTTAGTAGTTCTTCCAAATGGTCTGGAAGAGTTTTTCACACAAGGCCAATGATTAACTGGCTTAGAATTATCATGTCTTAGGGAGATTTGTTTACTTTGAATAAAAACAAATTAAAAACACATATATGCATACCTCATACACCAGTGTAGCATTTAACTGGCTCCTCTATTTAACACTGTTTTCTTCAAAGCAAAGAACAATACTTAGAGTCTATCTCTGGTTTAGGTCTAGAATAACAATTTCTAAAACAAAATGTATTTTCTTCTGGGAAACTACAGAATGATCAGATTCTCAAAACAGCAACGGTGGTTGTTGATCCTTTCAATTAAAACTTTATTAAAAAATGCCAAGTGGTCCAGTGGTTAAGACTCTTTACTTCCAATGCAGGGGCATGGGTTCGATCCCTGGTAAGGGAATTAAGATCCCACAGGCCGCATGGTGTGGATAAAAAAAAAGAAAGAAGAAAGCAAAAAGTTATGAGACTGTGGGAATGTCATAAAAGTAAACCCAGGTGAGGTTTAGTTTCAGCTTCAAAAAGAAGGTTGAGAATTGAAGCTCAGATTTGTTTCCTTCTGTGAACAGAGAAAATAAGCATAAATAGCGATGTTCCCGTATCACTGGAAGATGCTAAGAAAAGAATCACTTGGGGGGCGGGGGGGACAAACAAACCTGCCCAGTCTTTGGTCACCTGGCTCTTCCCAGGTGGCCCTGAGCAACCAACTCTGAGATTTTGATTCTGCAGCCATGAAAAGAAGGCCACGGGCGTCCACGGAGCGAGGAGAACCAGAGCTCACAAGACCAAGCTGGCTGGTTTCGCAGACTTTCCGGAACGGGCACCCTGGATTTCCGGAGCTCCAGAGTCTGGGCCTGGCTCAGAGGAGAAGGTACTCCCAGACTCCTTCTCTCCTGCTCAGAGATCCCCCCAGGAGATTAGGCATAAACCCACCCCTGTTGGCATGCAAGCAGCCAGCGCGTCCAGAGCCGCCTCCTGCAGCACCAGCATCGCGGCCCCTGGGGCCACTTCCCGATCTGCCCCAAGGCGCACAGACCCCTTCTGGGGCTTCCCACGCCCCCTCTCCAGCGGCTCCAGCAGGCCCACACCACTCCCTTGAGCCACATAACTCGCGGGCTTCAGGCCTCCAAGCCGGGANATGGCAGCCCACTCCAGTGTTCTTGCCTGGAGAATCCCATGGACGGAGGAGCCTGGCGGGCTGCAGTCCATAGGGTAGCAAAGAGTTGAACAGGACTAAAGAAAATTCTGAAAGAGTTGGAAACAGCAGACTACCTGACCTGCTTCCTGAGAAATCTGGATGCAGGTCAAGAAGCAACAGCTAGAACTGGGCATGGAACATCAGACTAGTTACAAATCCGGAAAGGAGTAAGTCAAGGCTATATATGGGTCATGCTATTTATTTAACTTATATGCAGAGTACATCATGAGAAATGCCAGGCTGGATGAAGCACAAGCTGTAATCAACACTGCCGGGAGAAAAATCAATCACCTCAGATATGCAGATGACACCACCCTTATGACAGAAAGATAAGAACTACAGAGCCTCTTGATGAAAGTGAAAGAGGAGAGTAAAAAAGTTGGCTTGAAACTCAACATAACGAAAACTAAGATCATGGCATCTGGTCCCATCACTTCATGGCAAATAGATGGGGAAACAATGGAAACAGTNGCTCACAAGACCAAGCTGGCTGGTTTCGCAGACTTTCCGGAACGGGCACCCTGGATTTCCGGAGCTCCAGAGTCTGGGCCTGGCTCAGAGGAGAAGGTACTCCCAGACTCCTTCTCTCCTGCTCAGAGATCCCCCCAGGAGATTAGGCATAAACCCACCCCTGTTGGCATGCAAGCAGCCAGCGCGTCCAGAGCCGCCTCCTGCAGCACCAGCATCGCGGCCCCTGGGGCCACTTCCCGATCTGCCCCAAGGCGCACAGACCCCTTCTGGGGCTTCCCACGCCCCCTCTCCAGCGGCTCCAGCAGGCCCACACCACTCCCTTGAGCCACATAACTCTCGGGCTTCAGGCCTCCAAGCCGGGATGCTGTGGTTCTCGGCCCAAGATCAGCCCCAGACCCTCCCTGCTGCCGCCCTCCACACACCCCTGCCCTCCCCGCCTCACCCTTGGTGGGTCCCCACAGGGCAGCTCCAGGGCCGCCACCCTCCAGAACACTCCCCCATCCAGCGGCACACACGAGGCCGCTTGACGTCATGCCACGGTCCCCTCCTGGGAGCCAAGCTCCATTTCAACCCACTTGGCGACGAAGCTCTGATGGGCGTGGGGAAAGTGCACAGAACAGAAAGGACATGGGTGTCTCCTCGAGATCTGGTCCTCTCCACCCCACCCCAGCCTCTTCCCCACAGCACCCCAGCTTCCACTGTTGGAAGGTAAGGTCTTAAGAGGTCACTGAGTCTTACTTTCAAAACAAATGGGAAACGTCTCTTTCTAAAGGGTGATTCCACGGCCACCCTCTTTCCAGATGTACAGGGGGTGGGAGTGCAGGGTCACAGTTACACATTTAACCGGTAACATCAAACACACAACAGAACATGATCGGAAACTGCCCCGGGGCCGACTGGGTCCCTCCCCCGGGGACACACGGTCACCCAACTCTGCACCCAAGTCATCGTCACGCCCTCCTCAAAGCAGCCTGGAAAAGGCGCACGAGAACGCACCACTTGCTAAGTTTTCCGTTTCCCAGCATTGGGGCTGGGGAAGCACGCCTTTTCTTTGTGCCCTGGAGTTTATGTTCAGCTTCAGCGAGCGAAGGGAGCTTTATTTTTTTTAATATAATAAAAAAAGTTATATGACTTTAATTAAATGCACTTATTAAAAGGGTGAAATATTTGGAGAGGCTGTTTTTGCGCTGGAGGCATATTTTCCAGCGTGCTGTAGAGCGTCTGCACCCGTCTGCTCGAGGCAATTTTTAATACACAAATAAACCCGCACCTGATGTGCTGACAGGTTATTATGCAGCGTGGCAGCCAACAAAAGTAAACACAGGGGCAAGTTTTAACCTCTTGCAGTCCCAGCGCTCTCCCCGCTGGGCTCAGGTGGACGTGACTGCTGGGAGAGCCTTGTCTTCCAGGGTGTGTCTTCCTGTCCTGGAATTTGCCTTCTCCCTGCAAACAGGGGGGCTCCTCTCCCATCGAGCTGCCCAGGGTGTGGCATGAGGCAGGGGACAGGAGATGACCGAGGGAGGGGACCGACAGAGGAAGAATGGCCACACGCGGTACTTCCCCAAGCACCCTGCCTTCCTTCCATCCTGTTTATACTGTGGCCCTGAGCTCCGCGGGCCCGTCAGCGAGCTGCCAGGATAACCCTTCCAGCCAGCAGAGCTGGTTCTGCAGATGCCGGGCCCAGCCAGGCATCTCTCCCAGCTCTGCCCAAAGTGTGAGCGTCAGGACAGTTACTAGAGAGCCAAAGGGGTATCAGCAAGTGGCCATCTATAGGACCTTAAATGATGGAGGTTCAGATCAGCTTCAAGCAAAGGCGTCTACTGAGACTGAATGACAGAAGTGGCCGTCTCCTGCTCCCCTGGTCAGCTGAGGCTTGCAGAGGCCGCTCCTGCAAAGGCGTGCTTTGCAGGGATCACAGGTTTGGGTGGCACTTGTCTGGCCCATCCAGTGTGGCTCAGTGGATGCATTCATCCTGCAACACATATTTGAGCTGCTGTGCTAGGACCGCAGTGTTTAAGACCTAGGCTTCCTCACTGGTATAATGACTCTTAGGAGAATCAAGGCAGGAGACGGAGACCCTCAGAGTCGGGGAGGGCTCTCCCCATCTATCAGGACTGTCCTTCCTATCTGTACCTAAGCACCATGTGGCTTCCCTGGTAGCTCAGTTGGTAAAGAATCCGCCTGCAGTGCAGGAGACCTTGGTTCAATTCCTGGGTCAGGAAGATCTTCTGGAGAAGGGATAGGCTACCCACTCCAGTATTCTGGCCTGGAGAATTCCATGGACTGTATAGTCCATGAGGCCACACAGTGTCGGACACGACTGAGCGACTTTCACTTTCACCTTGTGGCTGAGATCAGAGCATGCCTTCTTCATCTGTAAACAACAATAGCTATTGTTATTATAATTTATTGACTGTCTGCAGTGCCCCGTACTTTATTATCTCCAGACTCTCCAGGGTATGGCTCATTAACCCATTTATCATTCCACTCATTTAACAGTCATTTTTGCTTCCCAGGTGGCTCAGGCGGTAAATGATCTGCCTGCAGTGCTGGAGGCACAGGAGATGGCAGGTTCGATCCCCCCATCAGGAAGATCCCTGGGGAAGGAAATGGCAATCCTCTCCAGTATTCTTGCCTGGGAAATCCCATGGACAGAGGCGTCCAGTGGGCTACAGTCCGTGGGGTCACACGGCTGAGGGCACAAGCACCCCTAAGCAGTTCCACCCACGCCTGACCTTGAGCTGAAGCAGTAATACGAAACATCCTACATCCCGAGAAATCCGCTCCAGAGAGATGGGGTAGCAGCAGTGGCAGGCAGGACGGTCAGTGGCTCCGGCAGCCTCCTGCATCCAGCATCAGGGATGTCGGCTATGATGGATGTGCTCAGCGGTTAGAATGGACCGATTTGTCAGCAAATGGGACACGTTCCAGGCCCCAGAGCCTCCAAATCTGCTCCCACACCCTCATGGAGATGCTGAGCTAATGCAATCTGCTTTTTAATAAATCTCTTCTCAGCTTAAATTAGCCAGGGGAGATTTCTGTTGCTTGCAAACAAGAACTCTGAGAGACACAGGATTCTGAGCAAAAATCTTGAAAATGGGCACTTGGAAGTCACAACACTGTATCTCTTAGTCCGGGGTACTGTGTTTTTTGCCTTTATGAATTTAACTTCATATGGCAATAAAATATACAATAGAAAGATGCGCATCATGAGAGCACACAGCCCACTGGATTTTCATGAAGTAAACACACCCGTGTAGCCAGCCCTTCACCCCAGGACACAGATCATTACTTCCCCCAGAGCCTTTCTGGTCATCCATCAATCAAGGGCATCCGCTGTCCGGACTTCTAACAGCGCAGACGAGCTCTGCCGCTTTTGAACTTCGTGTAGCTATAATATACAGTGAAGGGTATTTCTCTGGCCGATGCATCACTCCTGCTTATCTTTCACTAAACATTATGCTGGGGAGATGCATCTGCGTTGCAGTGTGTAACAGCAGCGCGCTCATTTTGAGTGCTGTTTCGTACTCCAGTGGATGAATCGACCACAGGCTACTTACTCATTCTACTGTGGACAGGCATCTGGGTGCTTTCTAATCTGGGGCTATTTCCAAAAGGGCTGCTATGCACTGCTTACAACAGCCAAGACACGGAAGTAACCTAAATGTCTGTCGATGAACAGATAAAGAAGACGAACTCTCAGCCTTTTGCCCCAGAAGCAGAGAATCACGCATTCCTCCTCTCACCACGAACCCCAGGACACTGGCTGCCCAGCCCCCACGCCTCAACGATGCCACCACTCTGCCAGCATCCGAGAGAAGGCTGGTGTGTGGACTGGGATCCTGGGCGTGAGAGTCTATGGGGCCAGCAGTGTTTAAATCAGGCCAAGAGGGCCAGGCATGACAGGGACCAGGTCAGGATGCGTGGAGGGTCGAATACACTGAGAGCCGCTGTCTAGTCTTAAGGGGACCTGATTACTCGGCTCAGTGATTTTTGCCATCTGGGAAGAAATGCCCACTGCTGGCAGATTTCCTGACTTATCCAGAAAAGCTGGAAAACTGGATTTCTAAAGGAGATATTGCAACTGAGAATACTGGCGACTAACTTTAAGAAACCCATAAAAAGTGAAATAATGCAACTTGCAGCAACTCGGAGGGAACTGGAGGGGATCATGAAAGCTCAGGAAGCCAGACAGAGACAGACAGGCGTTGCAGGATCTCACCTACGGGCGGAATCTAAAACCTGATATGAATCTGCAAAGCAGAAGACTCACAGATGTAGAGAACAAGCCTATGGTTGCCAGAGGGGAAAGGCAGCTTAGGTCAGGCCTGGGCTGAGTCCGGTCAGACTCTCGGCGCCCCCACGGGCTGCAGCCCACCAAGGTCTTCTGTCCATGGGATTTCCCAGGCGAGAATACTGGAGTGGGTTGCCACTTCCTATTCCAGGGGATCTTCCCGATCCGGGGATAGAACCACCATCTCTTGTGTCTCCTGCAATGGCAGGCAGATTCTTTACCGCCAGTACCATCTGGGAAACCCAGAGAGGAAAGTTAGATGGAGGGATAAATAAGAGGGTTTGGAATTAACAGATGCACATCGCTATACACAAAATAGACAAACCACAAGGACCTACTGGATAGCACAGGGAACTATATTCAATAACGTGCAATAGCCTATCATGGAAAAGAAAACAGAACAGATAGACAAACACACAGGTCTAACTGAATCACATTTCTATATACATGAAACACTGTAAATCAACCATGCTTCAATAAAAGTAAATTAAACAAAAAGACACTGAACACTGTCAGCCAACAAAACACACCTATGGATCAGACCGAGCCCAAGGCCCACGGGTGGACCATCTCCAATTCAGACGGACTCAGGGCTGTACACTCCAAAGAAGAGACCTTCTCTGACCTGAATGAAAAGAACAGACCGACCGTGAGGTCTCGGGAGCAGAGACAAAAGGTAAATTCCTTGTCATCACGTGGAGGGACTCCCTCCGTACACGTGACCCTCTCCATCACCCTGATCGAGTCTGTGTTGAATGTAAAGCCCTAAACGTCATGAACAGCTCGGACAAAGTGCCTCACAGCTGAAGGCGAACAGTGCTTCCTGCTCTTTCCTCGACATCTGGCAAGGACGGGTCGTGTAATTATTGGGGGTCGCTACCTCCACCCCCAGCCCTCATGTCACGTGGAAGAATTCTTTCGCATCAGCCACACCGGATAAGATGAAGCACAGCTTGAAAAGCAAAGCATCCTTGAATGGAGGCATCCAGGAGAGCACAGCCCCCCTCCGCAAACCAGACCCCGTTCCCACTCGGCCCCTCTCCAGGTGTCCTCATGGCCTGACCCACCAGGCTGGCCGCCACCACAGCGAGGCAAGCGGGCCACGTGACCGTTCTTGCTCTACTCGCTCTCCAGCTTTTAAGCACAACTACCATCTCCCTTGGGTCAGTGGCAAAGGATCCACTTGCCGATGCAGAAGACCCAGGTTCCACCCCTGGGTCAGAAAGACCCCCTGGAGAAGGAAATGGCAATCCATTCCAGTACTCTTGCCTGAAGAACCCCATGGACTGAGAATCCCATGTGGCCTGGTGGGCTACAGTCTATGGGGCCACAAAGAGTCAGACACGACTTGGCAACTAAACAACAACCATCTCCTTGTCTCTGCCCTCAGGAAACACAGCTTGCACACACACACACACACACACACACACACACAGGCGTCCAGCAGTTCTAAGAGTGAACAGGTGGGAACAACCTAGCAGCAAGCATGGATGGAAATAAATCGGCACTCGCTTTTTCCTGGCTTCACCACCCACCCTCCAGTTCCTCGTTAAGCCAGGCACCCTGGACTCTCAATAAACACCTGGCCAATGTCCTTTAGTTCCCAAGGCAAATTTGCAAAGTCTCATATGAGCAGTGAGCAAAGAAGCCAAAGGCCTCCCCGGACGGACAGGAGGGCTTACCAAGGATATGTAATCCTGCCACACCCCATGGGCAGGTGAGGGCAGGTGTGACCCTCAGACAAGAAAAGAGAAGGGCAAAGGGGCTGCTGAAGCCTCCTGGGCAAAGAGCAACCAGACAGGCGAGAGGAAGGGCCTGTCCCAGAGCGGCCACGTGTCATCCAGCAACCATGATGGTTAGTCAATAAATTAACAGCCTGAGTGCTCGATAAATATTAGCTCCAGACCGGATGCTACACGTCACGAACTAATGCAACACTCGCCACAACCCTCCAAGGT
The DNA here is from genome assembly GCA_006410875.1 of Neotragus pygmaeus. Classification (NCBI taxonomy): domain Eukaryota; kingdom Metazoa; phylum Chordata; class Mammalia; order Artiodactyla; family Bovidae; genus Neotragus; species Neotragus pygmaeus. The sequence continues at coordinate 7,194 of SJYV01024385.1, read as the reverse complement.
TCGACTGGAGAGTCTTAGGAGGATAAACAGACTGCCCAGGGACACCATGCAGACGGTCTCAGAGGCTCTCAGGTCGGGGTTTGGGAAACCATGATGGGATGTTGGGTTTGTCGCAATGCATGGGGAGGCAGACGTCATCCCTGCTGAGTATCTGCATCGTGTACAACTTCCCCTGCTTAAACGCCGGCAGAATCTCAGCTGAGATACAATTTATTTATTCATTTATTTTTACCAGCAGTAGAGCCAGGAGCTGAGCTGAGCCAACGCTGCCTCCAGACTCCCTCTTCCTAACTCCCCATCCTGCAATTTCAGAGGTGTTCTAAATGCCATGTGGATGGCTTCCTTGTGGAACTCCTGAGTACCCTCTTGGCAACATCTTAGAGTAACTTCAGCATGGAGAGAACAGAGGACATGCTCTACTATCACTATCATTATCTTGGTAAAGACAGATGGAAGGCAGGAGGAGAAGGGGACAACAGAAGATGAGATGGTTGGATGGCACCACCGACTCGAGGGACATGAAGAGTCTGAGCAAGCTTCAGGAGTTGGTGATGGACAGGGAGGCCTGGCCTGCTGCAGTCCCTGGGGTCACAGAGAGTCGGACACGACTGAGTGACTGAACTGAATGATAGACGCATTGCTTCAACAGCTGCAATGTCACAAAAGAGAGAGAATTAATAATATAAAGCAGACCATGGGTAGCCCGTCAGTGACTAGTAAAGACGAGAAATGAACTTCCCTGGTGGTCCAGTGGCTGGGACTCTGCGCTTCCAATGCAGAGAGTGCGGGTTTGACCCCTGGTCAGGGAACTAAGGTCCCACAGGCCAGGTGGTACAGCCACAAAGGTTTCTTAAAAAAAAAAAAAAGATGATACGTGCTCCAAGGTTTGCATGTTATGAGGGCCTCTTTGTGACTGAGGTGTTCAGACAAGGCTTCATGAAGAAAGCAGGACTTCAGTGGGCCTCCTGGAGAGAGGAGGAAAGAAGGTAATTGAGAGTGAGCAGATGTGAGAGCCAGCCTTGGGNTAAAAAAAAAAAAAAGATGATACGTGCTCCAAGGTTTGCATGTTATGAGGGCCTCTTTGTGACTGAGGTGTTCAGACAAGGCTTCATGAAGAAAGCAGGACTTCAGTGGGCCTCCTGGAGAGAGGAGGAAAGAAGGTAATTGAGAGTGAGCAGATGTGAGAGCCAGCCTTGGGGCTGAGGGTCAGCAAGAAGACCACACCAGCTGAATCACAGACTCTATTTCAGAGCCGAAAGGGGTCACCCTGCACAGGATTGAGGATGGACTCCACTGATATCCAAGGGATTCTGACCTATCTTATAGGATGTAGGAGTCCACCACATGTTGTCTGAAGGAATGATTCAAGTGGTCATTTCAGAAGCAATGACTGGACAGGCATGGGAGGGGGTCTGGGGTCAGTTAGAAGTCCTCTCAATAAATCTGGCATGGCTAAGTGCCTCCAGGAATCTACTCCAGGAGGTAGTAGAAACAGAAATAGCTATTGAACCCTGTCAATTCTTCTTGAGAACGCTTTTTAGTGTTCAACTGGATAGAAAGCCATGTCAAGGACATGAAAGAAGGGAAAGGGTTGAACTTCATCTTTTAGAGTCTGATAACCAGAAAAATGAAGGCAGAACTGCTTCTAAAAATACTAAGGAAGAGGAGTTCAGTCACAAAGCTAGAAATACAGAGGAGACAGGAAAAGCTAAGGGGGAGTCGGGGGTGTCACTCAGAAAACTGGTCTTTCCCACACACAGGATGAGATTCTCCCACCGTCTAGCACTAGGGGCCGGCAGCCCCAGCCTCTTGTGCTAATGTCAGGTTGGTGACCCCTGCTAAAACTCATCTTCTAATTCCACACCCTTGTTTAGTCCATCTCCAAATGTAGGCCGGCCCAGGGACTTGCTTTAGCCAACAGAATGGACCAGAAGCAATGTTGCGCTAGTTCCAGGCTTCAGTCTGAAGATCGGGCAGCTGTGTATGCAGCCATGCTAACTTCTCAGAATATCCACTGGAAGGACTGATGCTGAAGCTGAAGCTCCAATACTCTGGCCACGTGATGCGAAGAGCTGACTCACTGGAAAAGACCCTGATGATAAGAAAGATTGAGGGCAGGAGGAGAAGAGGGTGACAGAGGATGAGATGGTTGGATGGCATCACCGACTCAACGGCCACGGATTTGAGCAAATTCTGGGGGGATAGTGAAGAACAGGGAGGCCTGGCATTCTGCAGTCCATGGGGTCACAAATCTTCAGACA
>SJYV01024383.1:0-23158 GCA_006410875.1 Neotragus pygmaeus | reverse complement strand
CACTCTCACTGCATTTGCATTTATGTGCTTCATAGGATTTCGGATTTGCAGGAGTTATGGCAGTGATTTTCTAGTCCAACACAACCACTAGCTCATACTCATAATAGGGGATTTTTTTTTTTTTAGAAAGGAGGAGACTGTGTGCCAGGCTCTGGCTGGGCACGGTGTGTGACTTCTTCATTTAACCCTTATAATCATCCCTTGTTCCCAAACGTTTACAAAGAGCAGCTTCGGAAGGCCAGGGAGAGAGGGCTCCGCCCCGGGGCGCCTGCACGGAGGGAGTGCGCGAGCCGGGCTCCAGCAGCACCAGCTTTCCTGGGTCTCCGACAGCGCCTTCCTATCAGCGCTCCAGTGGCGGGGGAAGGTTCCGGAAGACGGGCCAGCACACAGCTTCTGCCCATGCACCGCCCGCCCCCCAGAAACAATTAAAGAGCTCGGGCCATGACTGCCAAGTTCCTCCGTCCAATTTGGTGGATATTTTAATAGAGGAGAGAATTCCCAGAGGCCCCCCCAGCGGAAATGCCCCATGTCAGGGAACGTTTGTTTTCATTTCCTTTTGCCGTCAATGAATTCTACTCATGGCAACGGTCTGGGGCTGGATCACATCCACACAGAAGCTAACCAGAAGCATTTGTTCCCTGAAATAAATCTCTCTTTGGGGAATGAGTTATATATACATCCATGCGGAGGGACCTACATACACATACTCACACATGCACATATATTATGCATCACAGACAAAACGCACAGGGCAAATCCCCCCAACAGGCAGCCCTGAGCCTCTGGGAAGAGAAGGCAACGTGCTGGCGAGCTAGCGTCAAAGGGCATTGAGAAGAAAGAGGCTCGATGAGAAAACTCAGTGACGGACAGGGCCCCAGGAGTGGGGAAAAGGTCACACAAGAGGACAAATGACAAGGCAAGAGCCATGGCCGTTGAGTGGCCAGGACCTGCCAAGGGTCCAGCCAGGGCCTAGTTTCAACCTCACAGCAGCCCACGGCGTGCAGATACCATTAGCACCACTATTATTATTTCCATTCTACAGATGAGCAAAAATAAGGCTCCGAGAAGTCAAGGGACATGCACAGGGTCCCAAGGCCAGCAGGTGGCTGAGCCAGGAGTCACATCCGGACGGGGCCGGTCCCAGGCCAGCGACAGCCTCTGAGACACAGCAGCCCTCTTCCCAGCACATTCTGTTAGAGCCTGCAGATCTGCCCTCGGCCTGCCCACTGTGGCCAGGCTGTTTGCTTTTTGGGATCTCCGTCGCCACTCCCTCATCATGAGACCTGCAGGCCTCTGCCTGGAGCAGCTATTGAGGAAGGCCAGGGCCACAGTGGGCTCTTCCTACAGCCCCACGAGGAGGGCTGTCCCCGGAGGAAAGACAGGAGTGTCTGCTGACCTGTGTGTGGACCTGAGCTCACTCCGCAGACGCGCGGGTACGTCTGAAAGACTTCTGCGAGATGAAGATGCCTGTCTCATCTGTCCTTCGTGGGGCTCCATCCTTTCTGTTCTCAAGCTTGCTGNCAGGAGTGTCTGCTGACCTGTGTGTGGACCTGAGCTCACTCCGCAGACGCGCGGGTACGTCTGAAAGACTTCTGCGAGATGAAGATGCCTGTCTCATCTGTCCTTCGTGGGGCTCCATCCTTTCTGTTCTCAAGCTTGCTGGGGGCAAGGGCCACTCACAGGCAAGAGCCAGAGGCAACTCTGAGGCCTCGGCAAGAGGCCCTCGCCAGCCCACATGGGCTTTCCTGGTGCCTGGCCGTGAGGGCGGTCCCACTCGACAGCAGAGAAGCCGCCTTGCTCTCCTGTTCCCGACTGCTTAGAGGACGAGCCCCTGGAAAACTCTGCAAGAGGACCAGGCATTTTATGACTCAAGACAGTCGGCCTCCCTCCGGTCTCCTGGGGCGGGAAGCAGGGAGGGGTCCACAGCTGCACGGCCTTGAGCTACTCCCTGGCTCCACTGCTTCATCTGGAAAAAAACAAGATGAATGCCCGCCTGGCTGACCTCCTGGGATCACGGAGCAGATCGGATGTGCTCTTTAAGCCGTCCATGCCAAACAGGTCCCCTGTGAGCGCAGCCCGTGCACAGAAGGCGCTCCATAAACGCCTCCAACGGACTGGCTGCGTGTGCCAGCCGAGCCAGCTCCACTCAAGAAGCCTCGACTGAAGGCAACACAGGGGTCGCATTCTCCAGCAGCCAGGCAGGCGGCGTGAGTGAGATGAGGGGTCTCGGGCACCTGGGGCCACTTGCAGGAGGCTGCAGACACCATCCAGGGGGTCACCGGCGGGGGGCGGTCCACGGCGTGTGCAAACACATCTTACGTGAGGGCCCCGCCTTCTGCTCCAAGCCTGGCCCTCAGCGGCCTCAAGGCGGCTGGGGGAGAGACGCAGCCCCCGCCCCAACTCGGATCACCCTGGACCAGGGACACACTGGGGGCTTCACCCACTGTGAGGGGTGGCCCTCCGTCACAGCCCCGTGACCTCAGCTCGGTGGTTGGCCCCGTTCTGCATATAAGGGCTCCAAGGCACAGAGGACCGAAGCGGCCGCCTCCTGTCACAGCGGAGGGGCAGAGACCTGGACGCGGGCGGCCCGCTCCNTTTTTTTTTTTTTGGTGCAGCAATAAAGCCTCCAATGATTAATTAAGGGCACAATGCCAAAACAAGTGTCTTTGTTTAAAATGCAGTGGACAAGACAGACTTGGGAAAGTTGATGTCTTAAGTAGACGCCGCAACATGTTTTTAATTATGTCCAGGAAGACGAACAAGAATAGGAATCGCCAACTGTTTAGAAAGATAATTTATTTTTGAAGAAAGATTAGAATTAAAAAAAAACAAACAAACAGAGCATTATTGATTTAACATAAATGCCATTTGTTGGGCCTTTTGTAATTTCCTTATTAGTGTCATCATTCTAGAGTTCATCTCCCCCCTTGTATTATTGCATTTGGCATCCATTCAGCTCTCGGCAATATGATACAGTAAACATGCAGCGACTGCTCATGTTAAAGTGTTTTATTTGTCGTAACTGTACAGATGATCACACGGGGCAAGGCCTAAATTATCCCAGTCATTGCCAAAGCTAATCGGAAGAGTGGGAACCGGGGCCCCATCTCTGAGATGAGCAGGCCGAGGGTGCAGGGTGAAGCTGTCAGTTGAAAAAGAGGCACCAGCAAAAAAGTTCATGGAACATCAGCTTTCCGTCTCACTGTCTTGAGAACAGCCTGTCGCTCGGCTGAAACAGACATCAGCTGGGCCGGACGATGCTCAGTGAGAGATGTGATCGGAAGCGGTTTACCTTTGGGTTGTACCAGGCGGCCAGATTCCATTTGGATCAGAGCATGCTGTCTCGATATTAAAGGCAATGACAGATCGGGCTCTGGACAAGGCCAGGTCTTAATTGCAAAATGCTGAAGACAGAACTGGAGCCGAGCAGTTGGGCCCTCCTCCTCCTCCCCAAACTTGCGGGAAGTGGCCTCAACTCCTTTGGCGATCCATGGAAATACTGCAGAATGGGGGCTCTGGGCTGTGTTTCAAGAAGTCATTTAGACATATCACTCACAGCAATCTTCCTTGTTGTCTGTTCCGCTAGGCTTTGAGAAATGGTTAATTATTCATTTTGCTAGTAAGTAATGGCTTTATCTTATAAGCATGAGCGATACTGGAGACGGGCTTGAGAACCACACAAAGCTGCTCTGTCTTTCGAACATTCCTTGGTTTCTTCCCTCCACTAATATGGTTTAGTGTCTGCTGGGCGCTGGCTGTGGGGCTCAGTGCTGGAGATCCCGGGTGAGCAAGCAGCCCCATCCTGGAGGCTCCTGCTCCAGCCCCGGGATGGTCGGGGACTGGGTTTGGTGGAAGGAGCTACTCCAGGCCCTGGCGGCTTGGGGGCGGGGGCGGGGCCAGGCTGCCACCTACCCGTGAAGGGTGCTGACTCCTTGCCTTCCCGAGACGGAGGCAAGAACACAGAGAGCCTGATGTTCCTCACCAAACATCAGGGCAGCAACCCAGGGCCTCTAGGCCAAATCCATGATGCTGCTTGGTTCTGTGAGGCCTGAAAGTTGAGAATGGTTTTCACCTTTTAAACTGGCTTCCCAGGTGGCACAATTGGTAAAGAATCCACCTGCCAAAGCAGGAGACACAAGAGTTGCGGGTTTGATCCCTGGGTTGGGAAGATTCCCATGGAGTAGGAAATGACACCCCAGTCCAGTATTCTTGCCTGGGAAATCCCATGGACAGAGGAGCCTGGTGGGCTACAGTTTATGGGGTCGCAAAGAGTCGGACATGGCTGAACATGCACGCACACATACATACCATTGGTAAAAAAAAAAAATCAAAATTGTAGCAATATGTTGTGACGTGCGAGAATCAATGAGACTCAAATCTCAGTGTCTAGCAATGAAGTGGTGTTGGAACACAGCCGTGCCCAGTCTCACCATGTGGCTGCTTTCATGCTGGGGAGTGATGCTCTGCATTTCAGCCCAGATCACCAGGGGCGACCTTCTGAGAAGCTGGTGTGGTTGTGTTCCAGCACAACTTCTTGGATCTCCATAGTTTGCCAACTTCTGCCTGAACTAAAGTCCGTAGATGCAAGGCAAGAATTCAGCTACTTTCTCATCTTGGCCTGATTATACGTCAAGAAAGGGTAAACACAGGAAGCCACAGGCGGGAAGAAATGCCATGGACAGGGATTTCACGTCCTGGGCTGAGTGTGAAGGGAGCTAGCAGGGGTGTGTGTTCCACAACCCATTTGCAAGGGGACAGCTGCGTTCACCATTTCCCTCACTAAGTGTTCTAAGGAGAAATAGTGCGTTGAGCCACTGGGAATAGGAGTGCAGAACATGAGGTCTCTGGTGGGCAGCGATGGTCAGCAGTCGCCTTTCCAAAGAAAGCCCTCTTTTGCTGAGCGTGCGGGGGTGTTTGTGGCCGAAACTGGGGCTGAGCTGAATTGCTTCGTTTAGTAGAAAGAAATCAGGCCTGGGTATTGGTGGAGACAAAGGAATCAAGAAGAAAGCTGTGGGCCCCCCGCAGAGACCGGAGGAAAGAAACCTCTGAAGTTTCAGAGAAATGCGTGAGAGGCTTTATCACACGTTGATAAACCACACACTGCTGCTGTGCGGGGCGAGGTCACCCCACTTCCGTGCTCCCCTTGTGAAAGCCCCCCTCCTTCTCTGTTACTCCTCGACACTGTGGTGGGGGTGGTGGAGGGGGGCTGTGTTCTGTTGGGGGCTGGCATCAGTGGCAGCAGCAGTGGCGTGTTGGCGTTAGGGAAGCACAGGCTGGGCTCTGGTTCCCATCTGGATGGCGCCTCATTCAGGCCTGAGCAGAGGCCCTCCCTCCGCGCGCCTTCCCTGGGCCTCTGATCTTAAGTGGCCGCCCTTCCCTTCATTCTTATTGTCCCAGCCCCCACACCCTGTCTTAGTCTTCAGGACACCTCTCATCACCCAACACGGAATCACATAGCGATCTGCTCTTGCGTGGGATGCTTTTTTCTCCCGCATTTAAGGTCCGTGAGAGAGAGTATGGACGGTGTCTGTTGTTCCCTCCGGCACCTCTGGGGCTTGGAACAGTGTCTGGCAGGTGGCAGAGAGAATCCAGGTGTTCAGCAAGCGGGCAGGAGCTGCAGGGGACCCAACGTGCTGCCGTAGCCTGGGGAGTGGCTTCTGTTGGCCCACCTCCCAAATCCGAGGCTGAGTGTGTGCATGGCGCGCATCCTCACCAGTCTCATCCAACTCCCCATGACCCCCCGGATTGTCTCGGCAAGAATACTGGAGTGGGGTGCCATTCCTTTCTCCAGGGGATCTTCCGAAGCCAGGGGGTCAAAGCTGGGTCTGCTGCATTGCAGGCAGACTCTTTCCTGTCTGAGCCACCAGGGAAGCCCGAATAATATGTAAGTAGATATTAAAAAATAAAATGATCCAGCCCAACGCACGTCGCTTTTTCATCGCACCCCCTTGCTCTGCTATCTTCCCCTCCCAGCTCCCATCACTAGCTGCAGTTCTATAAGCATTGTGTCGCTTCCTAGTTTATGGTCTGTTCTCCTTCCCAAGGATGTTGGCACCGGAGTAGCAGTGACCTTGACCATCTTATTCACTGATGATGCCTAGAATAGGACGTAGCACACCATAGATGCTCAATAAGTGCTTGTCAAATGAATGGTGGATCTGTGCATGCGGAACAACTTGGCCGCAAAGGAGTCATTGTCTGCTCGTCTTTAAGAGCCCAGTTCCTCAAATCACGTACGTTAGTCCCTGGAAGCTCCGCCCACGTGATTCTTACAGATCCTTAGAGAAGACCGGGTGCCTGCAAATTACGTGTGTTTCTTAGCTATCCTTTGAAGTTACGAGACCTAAAAATTAAGTATGATGTCATTTAAAAAATTTTGTTTATTAAATTGGAGGAGAATCGCTTTACAGTGTTGTATGAGTTTTTGCTGTACAACAACCTGAGTATGATGTAAGTTTAAATTTTCAGTTTGATGTTTGGAAGGGTTTGAAAGACCAGAAGTGGCCAGATCTGGGCCATTGTCTTTTGTCTTTCTAGAATTATCCTGGTTGGGTCTTTTAAACAAAGGTGTATCCCTTTTCCAGTCCTGCCCTGAATTCTCAGCTTCCTGAAGTGAAATCAAAGTCCATAGTTGTTTTGCAGGTGGAGTGATTGCAGATTCCAACCCTCAGTTGAATTAACATGTAAAGGGAAGTCTTGGACTTGGGTAATTATAGGATATTTCCTTAATAAACCTTATCTGATCCTTTTCCGCTAGTGATTGTATGTAATTATATTTATGTGTGAGAACGTTGCATATTAATGGAAACTAGAGCCCTGAGGATTTAAAAAACTTATGAAGCATTTGACTGGATATGACCAATCATTCCATGTCATCCAAAGCACAGGGGGAGAAAGGAATTTGTCAAAAAGAAATCGAATGGAAGGAGAAACCCAACACTTTCATTAATTGATAATATTTTCACGAGGTGTTACTTCCAAGTGTCTTTTAGTACTTGTACTTGCATTTAAATGTCTGAAAAGGAATGAGTGTTCAGGAAAAGAAAAGTAATTACACCCTGTAATTCTGATTTAATTACAAGGAAATAGATGTAACATGATGTGATAAAAGTTATGATGGGCTCTTTAAATGATATATGTCATTAACATGTTAATTGGCATGAAATCTGAACTCGGAGCCAAAGAAATCTTAGGTGAATATGAGGTCAACTCCATTACAGACAGCCTTATAATGAAAATTCCATAAAAGCATTTTAAGTTTTATTCTACCATGTACTTTTTCCCGTTTGTATTCAATATGATGAAATTCCAGTACCGCTCTTTAAAAAAGGAAAGAAGAAAAAGGCTATCCCCATGATACTGAGGTAGTTAGCTTAAATTTGTCATTGAGAAGACACAGAGTCAGGGCCAGATTAAATGGGGGAATGTATTCTTTCTTTTTTTCCTGAGCTCAAAGAGCAAGTCTTGTTCTAAAAATCTGGTTCGCTCAGCATCTTAGCATAAAGATGAGATGAAATGAATAAAGATTGTGAGTATTAAAAGGCAACATTTTCCTCCAAGACTCATCCCATGACCTGTTTATTTTATTTAATTATAATTTTTTGGCTCATGGCTGTAGTTAGTAAGCAAACGTGAAAAGAATGCATCTACTCAGCAGAAGGAAATAGCAGACTTAGACCGGGGTGACCGTTCTAAGAGGGGGCAGAGCGCACAAGGAGCCTCAGAGTCTCAGACCTTCGGCTGGAAATCCTGGCCTCAAGCCTGAATGAGACTCTCCTGTAGCAACTTTGCTACTGGTTTGCTTCAGTAGAAAAGCACCAACGCATCTTTTAAAAATTGGTGCCGTGGTGGCGGTGGTTTAGTTGCTAAGTCGTGACTGACTCTTTTGCGACCCCATGGATTGCAGCCCACCAGGCTCCTCTATCCATGGGATTTCCCAGGCAAAAATACTGGAGTGGGCTGCCATTTCCTGCTCCAGGGGATCTTCTCAATCCAGGGATAGGACCTGTGTCTCCTGCATTGCAGGCAGATTCTTTATCGCCCAGCCACCAAGGAAGGCCCCACACTGGTACAGACGATCTTACTTACAAAGCAGAAATGGAGACATAGCCGTGGAGAACCAGCATATCGATACCAAGGAGGGGAAGGGAGGGTGGGCTCAGCTGGGAGGCCGGGACTGACATACGGCCCCTACTCTGCATAAAGCAGATGGCGGTGGGAGCCTGCTGTAAGGCACAGGGAGCCTTGCTCGGGGCTCTACGGTGGCCGACCTGGGAAGGAAATCCTGAGAAGAGGGGATACGAGCACGCGGATCGCAGATACACGTTGCTGTACAGCAGAGACTAACAGGGCGTTGAAAAGCAGCCCCGAAAGCGAAAGTGTGAGTCACTCTGCAGCTGCTGAGCTGCTTCAGTCCCGCCCGACTCCGTGCGACCCCATAGCCGGCAGCCCGCCAGGCCCCCCCGTCCCTGGGGTTCTCCAGGCAAGAACACTGGAGTGGGTTGCCATTGCCTTCTCCAGGGGATCTTCCCAACCCAGAGATGGAACCTGGGTCTCCCGCATTGCAGGCAGGTTCTTACCATCTGCGCCACCAGGGAAGCCCCAAGAGCACTGGAATGGTTTGCCAGTCTCTTCTCCCGAGGAGGGGGCGTCCTCTCACTCTCCAGCCCTGAGATGGAAGTTGCGGTGGGCTCAGGCACACGGGTGCCGATTTTATGTGATAGTCTCACCCCTGCACACCCAGAGTGGCGTCTCTGTCAGTGAAGCCCTCAGCGAACGTGAAAATGTACCTCATGGATGCTTCTCAGAGAGGTCCCCCCTGTTCCTCATCTGTTGGTGGGACATTCAAAAAGAGAATGGATTCCAGGGGAACTGGCTTGCCTTATAACTGCGCCTCCAATGCAGGGGCCCATGTTTGACCCCCGGCTGGGGAGCTAGGATCCCACAGGCCTCAACTATGAAGCCCACACACCGCAACTAGAGGAGCTTGTGTGCCACAACCAAGATCCAAGATAGCTTAAAGAAAAAAAAACGATGGGTAAAGCATAAACAAAAATACCCGAGAGAGAGAGAAGGGATCCCAGAGCCTGTGCATTTGGGAATTGTGTGAACATGAAGGGGGATTGAGGGAGCTGGAGGGGCGGATTTGCGGTTGCGCAGCGCTGGAGGGGAGGACAGCATGGTGGGCAGAGGAGCAGGGCGCAGGCTCTGTTCAGCTGAACGTGCTGGACATCACCTGCGCGAGTCACCCTTCTAACTCACCCGCTTCCTCTCACGCACTCAGGACAGAAGGGTTTTCTTGATGCCTTAATGACCCTAACACATTCCTGCCCCAGGGCCTTTGCACATGACAGTCCCACTCTCTGAAACGAATTCCTCTAATTTCCCTGGTTTATCATGTCTCAGCTCAAATATCAGTTCAGGGATCCTCTGGCAGCCTTCATTAGTGGTCCCATTTAAAACAGCCACCAAACCCCCATATCTTTGGCTTTCTACTTCCTTCTTCTGCCTGATTTTCTTCCTATATTGTGACAGATGTTTATTTATTCATTGCCAGTCTCTCCCCAGAGGAGGGGCTTCCCAGGTGGCACCAGTGGTCAGGAACCGCCTGCCAATGCAGGAGACATAACAGACGTGAGTTCAGTCCCCGGGATGGGAAGATCCCCTGGAGGAGGGCACGGTAACCCACTCCAGTGTTCTTGCTTGGAGAATCCCATGGACAGAGGAGCCTGGAGGGCTACAGTCCGTAGGGTTGCAGAGAGTTAGACACGACCGAAGTGACTTAGCACACACACATACACACACTCACACACACCCCTCTAGGATGTCGGCTCCCCAAGGGTGGACACCGGACGGGTCTTTCTCCCTGCTGGATTTCCACGCTGAGCATAGCATCAGGCACGCGGAGGGAAATGTGCACACATCATGTGAGCGACACAGGGCTGTGTCCTGGCACGTGGTCACCAGACGCCTGCTTTTGGTCTGATGACTCAGTTCATAGGTAGCTCAGTAGCTTCATTGGCAAAATGGGATAGGAGTTTCAAGAATAAAGACATGGTGCATATATACAACGGAATACGACTCATTCATAAGAAGCGAATTTGAGTCAGTTCTAGGGAGGTGGATGAACCTAGAGCCTGTTATACAGAGTGAAGCGAGGAAGAGAAAAACAAATATTATATATTTAACACACACACACATATATGGAATCTAGAGAAATGGTCCTGATGAGCCTATTACAGGGAAGGATTGGAGACGCAGGTGTACAGGTCAGACTTGTGGACACAGCGGGGTCAGGGAGGGGGTATGAATGGAGAGAGGAGCGTCAGCACACACACTGGCAGACGGCAGATGGCCAGCTGCTGAGAAGGGTCTGTAGTGCACGGGCCCAGCTCGGTGCTCTGAGATGACGGAGAGGGGTGTGGGGCGGGAGGCTCCCCAGGGAAGGGGGATATGTACAAGTACAAGTGGTCACCTTTGTCGTCCAGCAGAAATCAGCACGACGTTGTAAAGCAACTATATTCCAAGAACAAACCCCCCCCACCAACATCCCAGTTCCCATTGCTTCCTAGCTTTGTGATCTTGGATGAGAAACTCAGGGGCCTCAGTTTTCTCATCTGCAAAACGGGACTATAAAACGCCTTTTTGCCTATGTGGCTGGAGTGAAGACCGGTTGAGATCTCAAGAGAGGACCACGGTGCAGAGACTTTCAGTTACTCTGTGACTGTGTGGAGGCCAGAAGGAGTCCCACAAGCTCACTTGGTCTCAGAGGCTTGGCCGCAGCAAGTGCGGCCTGAAGGGCTGCAGACGAACAGGTTCTAACTCGGTGCTGAAGGAAGCAGGGACGAGGCGCAGCTGCCAGGCCGAGCGCTGTCCAGGGTGCAGGCGCCAGGGCCCCCAGCCGCCCAGCAAGGCAGACCCTACCCACCACTCGAGTGGCGCTTTTCCTAAATCACCCACTTCAGAAACTCTTCAGCTGACAGTCAGCAAACACAGACACACTTCCTCGGAGTCTCCGACGGTCAGGCCCAGTTGACCAAACACTGGACCTCCTCAGACGCTGCAAGCACCCGCTCAGCAGCCACTGGGCGGTGCCCACTCTTTGCCCATCTCCTCCTGCACAGGGGCGGGGTTGCCAAGGGCCACGGGCCATGTTAACATACCAGCATCTCCCACCAGGACCCGCGGGCTCATTTTGATCTCCCGGGGCCTGTAACGTGCTCCTTCCCAGGGTGAATGACGGCTGAGACTCCAGTCCACCAAGCCCTTCTGAACGTCTCTGATTCAGAAGCCACCTTGGACGAGAACCGGGGCTCTCTCCCCGTCTCCTCCTGCTCTGTGTGCCCCCGGATAAGCGCCCCCCGCTTCCCACCTGCTATCACGAAGACATGAAGGGCCATTCATAATTCAAGCCCGCCCTTTCCTACACGCCACCAACAAGAGCCGGATGCTGAAGGAAAAACTGAACTCCTTCTCCCAGGATACACTGCAGATCAAGCAGAATCTCATTAAGGCTCACTTCAAAGATTCGTCCTTTATTTCCATACAAACAAGTTTAAATTATCGTGCATGACTCTGCTGTTAGCAGGGACTCTGTTCCATTATGCATGATTCCTCACTGCTCGGATCATGAATAATGGGCAGTGCTCCATTAGCGATTTCCAGTAATATGCTAAACTTTGGGAGTGGTCATGTTATTAGGTTAAAGTTCTGTCGTTTGCATATTTATTTTATTCCTTACCCAAGTTATCATGCTCCACTTCATCAGAATAGCTACTGCAATCTTGTAATTAAACATAGCTAAATACATGCTGTAGCTATGATTTCTTTATTATTATTTAACATTTATTGAGCATTTACTATGTGCGAAGCATAGTGCAAAGGATGTTACACTCGCATGCAGTAATATTATTTAATCTTCACCAGAAGCCCATGAGATAATTTTGATTCTTTTTCTCATTTTACAGGTAAAAAGACTGACAACTAGGGAGGGATCTAAGCTGTCCGTGGATAAGACTTCTAATGAGTTTCCCTGGTTGCTTAGTGGTAAAGAATCAGCCTGCCCATGCAGGAGATGTGGGTTCAATCCCTGGGTTGGAAAGATCCCTTGGAGAAGGAAATGAGAGGCCANTCATTTTACAGGTAAAAAGACTGACAACTAGGGAGGGATCTAAGCTGTCCGTGGATAAGACTTCTAATGAGTTTCCCTGGTTGCTTAGTGGTAAAGAATCAGCCTGCCCATGCAGGAGATGTGGGTTCAATCCCTGGGTTGGAAAGATCCCTTGGAGAAGGAAATGACAGGCCAATCTAGTATTCTTGCCTGGGAAATCCCAAGGACAGAGGAGCCTGGTGGGCTACAGTCCATAGTGTCGAAAAGAGTCCGACATGGCTTAGCAACTAAACAACGATGACTCACAATCATTGGTAGTGGTGATTGGAATCACTTTGTCTGACTTCAGATACTCCTAACTGTAATATACATGTAAGTGTGTGTGTGGGTGGGTATGGGCTCCCCTGGTGGCTCAGACAGTAAAGAATGCCTGCAATGCAGGAGACTCAGGTTTGATCCTTAGGTCAGGAAGATTCCCTGGAGGAGGAAATGGCAACCCACTCTAGTATTCTTGCCTGGAGAATCCCATGGACAGAGGAGCCTGGCGGGGTAGAGTCTATGGGATCTCTAAGAGTCAGACACAACTGAACAACTAACACTTTCATATATGTGTATTTATATATTAACCATGCAATTACTTTCTAAAGAGCTTCCCCAGATAATCTATTGTTTGGGAAGTAGAGAGTTTGACACCCATTGTACGATGAGAAAGCTCGTGCCCAGAAGACAGATTGATTCCTGGGAGTGAGAGCCCCTTGTTCAGGCCCTGGTTTTCCACCTTTTGTTATGAGACAACCAGTCTTCCTGGATATGATGTGGTGGTTTTGCTCTGGCTTCTGCATTTTTTAGGGTCTTGGGGGTGCAGGGGTTTTCCCAATATTCTCTCCTGATCACTATCTCTGGAGGCTTCTTAGACAACATACATACTGACTCTTCCTCTTACTGTGTGAGCTTGGGCAGATAACCTGAGTTCCTCTACTTCAATTCCTTCGTCTGTGCGGTGGAGTTGGACACCCGCATAGTTTAGGGTCATTGTCAGGAATAAATGAGTAGGAGAGACAGGGTGGTAGCTGGGGTTCAGGAAACACTGTTCACATGTGAGCTGATATATATATATATTTTCCCTTTAAGATCCTTAACACTGCTTAACTTGTGTCCCTCTGATGAACCCGGAGTCACCTAGCATGTTATTGGAAGATTTCCTATTTTAAAAGCCTCCTTTCTGAGACACCCTGGAGGTCCAGTGGTTCAGACTCTATACCTCCACTGCAGCGGGCACACGATCGATCCCCGGTTGGGGAAGTAGGATCCTGAATGCTGTGTGGTGTGGCCAAAAAAGAAAATAAAGTAAAAGCACCCTCTTCTTTTAGCATCCATAGCTGGACCAATGAAGTCATCATTTGTTTCCGCGTTCCTTCCTATTCCCACTGTCCAGGACAGTGAGCTGCCGATGGCATATCCTCTTGGCCACGCTCATGACCTAATGAATGAAGTGAAGATGGTCTGCAGAAGCTGACTCCAAGTATTGTCTCTAGCCTTAGATTATTGAAAAACCGTTGGAAGGGAAGCTTAAATTGGCCACAGATTTTATTTTTAACCTCCTGAGTTAGCTGATGTCAAATCCAGCCCCGTTGTCAAGGCAGGAAATGTTGGGGTCCTCTGGAAAATGTCTTAATCATTTCTGCATTATTTATTCAAGATATTTGGCCAGCTCAGCTGGGAATGAGTTTTCCATTTGGAAACGTGTCGCAGAATGCCCCAGACAGGAAATAAACTTAAGAAGCTTGAGTTTAAAGACTGATCTGGGCTCTCTGAACACACCCAAGCCTTTCTTGCACAGAATCATTGCTCCTGCTGCCAGCTGGACCTTCTTCTCCTTTACACACTCATCACCTCTCCTTCGACAGGTCCAGAGTTCATCAATTCTTCAAGATTCATTGAAAAATCACATTTTTCTTATTCTAGAAACTGCTTCTCCAATACCGTATATTAATATTGTGCTTTGCACTTTTTGAAGTGCTTTGGCAGATATTATTTCATTAATCTGGTTGAATGCTGTTTGGGTGTATTTTTTATATCCGTCCATTTTCTATCATACAGGACCAAACTCTCCTTCCCCACAACAGGAGTTAAAGCCTCTTACCTTTTGTGTTAAGAGAACTTTGGTCTACCTGCAGGCTCCTCGATCTTGTTGTTTACTAAGCCTATTTTTTTTGGGGGGGGTGCGGTGCCATGCCCTGTGGCATGTGGAATCTTAGTTCCCTGACCAGGGATCGAACCTGTGCCCCCTGTATTGGGAATGTGGAGTCTTAGCCACTGGACCCTTAGGGAAGTCTGGAAAACAGGTGAAGGGAATATTTAAAGAAGCCAATGCTATCTTGAGTCATTTACAACCAAAAAGCAGAGAAGTTACATGTGGAAAGGCAATCTGAAGGTGAGGAAGTGGCAGAAAGAAACAGACCCCAGGAGGCTGAGATGGAGGCGGTTTTGGTGATGGCTCACTGTTTTGGTGAGCTGCTAGGGACCCTTGGTATTTCATGCAAAGTGGAGCTCTGGGGGAAGTGGATGAATAGAAAGAATCAAAAAGTAGTTTGTAATGAATGGATGTTCTCACGCCTTTGGCATGTGGGGAGAGGCTGCAGTAAGGATTTATATTGTTCTACAAATATCTTTATGTGATGGATGGGCATTTCTCCTGAGTACAACACCTGAGTCAAAGCTGGCCTGACCTTAATGAGCTGATGTCTGTACTAGAATTTATGTATGTATTCGCCCCAAGCTCTCAACACACAGATACTCTAGGAAGCTTCCTGAATGCAGAATTTGGGTTTTTGTTCATGTTATCTGTGAGACTCTACTTCTGATTGGTTTCTTTAGTGAATAGTGCTCATTTGTCCATGTCTTGGAGGCAAATACTTCCTGATGAGTCCACGCTCCTGAATGACTTATGGATTGTCTGCGTTTTCAGGTCAAGTCATTTGTGATAGACCCACAACGGACAGGGCACTGTGGACTCAGGCTGTCAGTTTGCATCTTAACTTTGCCTTGAATGACATACAACCTGAGTGAGTTAACTTCTTTGTGCCTCAGTTTCCTTATCAGGAAATTTTGTTTCCTCTAGATTATTGAAAAAGAGCAATGTGGTTCACGTTTTCTAAAGTGATGGAATCATAGAATATTAAGTAAGGCAAGTGTAGTCCCTGAGTTGTGTCCAACTCTTTGAAATACCACGAACTGTAGCCCACCAGGCTCTTCTGTCCATGGAATTCTCCAGGCTGGAAGACTGGAGTTGATTGCCATTCCTTTCTCCAGGGGATCTTCCTGACCCAGGGACTGAACCTGGGTCTCCTGCACTGCAGGTAAGGATCAGAAGAAGTCTGAAGAAATTCACTGGGCCTGAGATGGCAAATGACGTTTGTTAGCTCTGAGCTCTAATCAGTGGCAGTGTTGAGAGTAATCATTTTCAACGAGGGTGATTCTTCTACCCAGGCACTGCCTGGAGATGTGTTCGGCTGTCACAAAAGGCATTGTTGTTTCGTCACTAAGTCGTGTCCGACTCTTCTAACCCCATGGACCATAGTCCTCCAGGCTCCTCAGTCCTTGGCATTTCCCAGGCAAGCATACTGGAGTGGGTTGCCATTTCCTTCTCCAGGGGATCTTCCCGACCCAGGGATGGAATCCGAGTCTCCTGCATTGGCAGGCAGAATCTTTACTGCTGAGTCGCTGGGGAAGCCCCCCACCAGGCCTGGGGCAGTGTATGCCACAGGCATCCAGGCGGAAGAGGCCAGAGGTGCTGCTAAACACCCCACAAATGCCAATAATGCCAATTTGTTCTGAAGGATTCCAAAGTCTATCTTCCTTCAAACTCAGAGGGAAAGAACAGTGTGATTGATTAGTGATGTCTGCCTTGGATACAAGAGGCGGAGTTAAGGAATATGTGTTTGTCATCATGATACAAAGCCAAAAGCCTATTTTATAGAGGAGGTTAACACCTAAGTAGCTTCTTAAAAATTTTTTATGTTTGGCTGCGCTGTGTTCTCATTGCAGTGTTCAATCTTTCTCTAGTTGTGTGCAGGAAGGCTTAGATGCCCTGTGGCTGGTGGGACCTTAGTTCTGCAGCCAGAATGGAATCAACATTCCCTGCATGGGAAGGATGATTCTTAGCCACTGGACCGCCGGGGAAGTCCCCTAAGGAGCTTTTTAAGGTGCATGGCAGGCAAGTGGGAGAGCTCAGGCTGTAACCGATTGCCGTTTGACCTGAACCACATCCCTCAAGAACAGAAGCTGCTCCAGTCTAGTGCACTAGCACATCTCCAGCACTTAGAACACAGTAGACATTCGACAAATATTTATTGAATCAAAGACTTGAGTTTTTGGCAAGGCTAGCTGTAACTACCAACTCTAAGCCAGTTGTCTCTATTTATATAAAACTTACATTCAGTTTTAATAGTTCATGTGAAAATAGTAAAACTAATAAGAATAGGTTGTTAGATGTTTAATAGGGATGGCAGTTTCCCTGTAAACCTCAGAGGCCACATTCCTTGTTGAGGGAACATCAACCCCATGAAACACAGGACAACTTGTGAGGCCTGGTCAACACCTGGGAGGAGTCCTGGGTGTTTGGTGAGTTGACTTTTTCCCCTGCTGATTTTCTGTAGGTTTTTTTGGCTGTATCATATGGCTCAGTTCTCTGACCAGGGATCTGATCCTTGGCCCCCGCGGTGGTACATTGAGTCCTAACCACTGGGCTAGCCGGGAAATCCCCTCCACTGACTTTCTAATTGACCCAAAGAAGAGCAGTCTTTCAGAGCCTCAGGTTACCTCTTATAAAGGAGAACAGATATGAATTATGGGAGCAGCTGGAATTTGCAAAAGAGTTAACGTATCACAAAATTTTTAAATTTAAAACAATTATAGATTCACAGTAAGTTGCAAACATGGAGTTCCGTCTATCCACCCCCCAGTCTCCCCTAATGGTGTCCTCAGTCTTATACCCATAGTACTATGTCAAAGCCAGGATATCGAAACGGGCACAATAATGTGAAATAGGCTACAGACCTTAGTTCTGATGGTTTTAGATTTGTGTGTGTGCGTGTAGTTCTGGGAAATTTTATCCCTTGAAAAATTAGTGTAATATCAACATAAGCAAATACAAAACTGCTCAGAACGAAGAATAGTGATATTAACAGCTACCATTTGTTGGGTACGTACTACGTTACAAGCACTCTGCTGGGCATTTTATATATATAACATTATTTAGCTTCACAACAATCTGGCAAGTTAGATGCTACATGTGTTTTAAAAAGAAGTAAAATGAGGCTCAGAGCACTGAAGTAACCTTGTAAAGGTCATCTGCCCAAGGCAGTGAAATAGCAAAGCGAAATCTGTTCGATGTCAGTACACATCCTCTTATTAACTCTATGCTGGGATTAATTTTAAGAAAAATCGTCCCATCACCTCACCGTTCAGAGATAACCGTACTTAACAATTTGGTGTTTTTCCTTCTAGTCTTTTTCTATGAATATGCAGATTTAAACTTAATTGGGATGACACTCTGTGTACAGTTTCTATCTCAGTTTTTCTCGACTTCATATCTTATACATCATTAAGATTTTTCAGAATGATCATTTTCAAAGACTGCCCCAAATTCCATTGTTCTATGATGGAACAAGATTTCTTCGATGCCCTCTTATTGATCAACAAAATGGCTTCCTTGTTTTTATTATTTCAAGTAAGACCAGAGTGAACATCTTTGTACAAAAACTTATATGTAAAAATCCAAAGATATTCATAGGACTGGATTCCGAGATGTGAAATTATTGATTTGAAACGTAAGAAAATGTGTATGATTTTTAATAGAATGGTTAAATATTTGAAAGGCAGTGACTTTAAAAATATGATACTGGGTACTCTCCATCAGAGGCTGGTAAATGATAGTTTCTGGGACAAATCCGGCCCTGCCGCCTAATTTGTAAATAAAGTTTTATTAGCACACAGCATATTGATTGGAAACAAATATGCTCATTTGTTTACACATCATCTACGGCTGATTTCATACTATGTCAGAGCTGACTAGTTGCAAAAGAAACCATATGGCTAGCAAACTAAAAATATTTGCTATGTGGCCCTTACAGGAAAACTTTGCTGGCCTCTGCTCTAGATAGAAGCCACGGATAAGAGCTAACAATGGCAAATTCAGTCAACACAGTTATACCAAGCCTAGCCTCATAGCGCGGGTCCACTTGGAAGAAAATGCTGGAAAAATGTTCACCAAAACCTATGGGACAGGTCTCAGAGTTTTTGCTGTCTTGTGCCAAGTGAGAAGCACACAGTCGGCATTTAATAAGTGCCTGCTGCTTGCTGCTGAGCACTGGGTGGATAGCGAACATAGCGCTGGCATCCCCACCCTCCCTTCTCTCTTCTTTGCCCGGCTCTTGGAATTCGTCCTGGGTGGATAACTTCCTTTTCACACCACTGGTGTACAGAGAGAAACAGCTCTATTATTTAAATTCTCCAAGATCAAGGACGTAAACTGAAGGCTGCCCCTGGCCCCACAAGACACCCAAATAAATCTCGAGGCTTCCAAATGTGACGGCGTCACCCTGGGATTAATACCAAGTAATCCAGTGCCAACATCAAGACAGTGAAAATAAGCATTTACTCTCCCGGAAAATCATTTTATACTGATTACAAGTTGTAGCCTGT
The DNA here is from genome assembly GCA_006410875.1 of Neotragus pygmaeus. Classification (NCBI taxonomy): domain Eukaryota; kingdom Metazoa; phylum Chordata; class Mammalia; order Artiodactyla; family Bovidae; genus Neotragus; species Neotragus pygmaeus. The sequence goes on along the minus strand of SJYV01024383.1, from coordinate 4,344 downwards.
CACTAGGATGTGAATTGAAAATGCGCGCATTTGCAAGGTTAATATTTCCTCTCTAAAGTCACTCTCTCCCCTGCCTACCCCCATACCCAGCTCAAAAAGAAACAGGAATTCCAAATAAATATTTGTCCTGAGACATCCTTATTCCAAGGTACAAACTTTAGATCAGCTTTTCATCTACCTGCAAGACTCCAGAACAATCTGAGCGGGAGCAGCGAGTGGCCCACAGCACCCTTTTCCACCCTTTGCTGTTTAGTTGCTCAGTAGTGTCCGGCTCTTGGACTGTAGCCGCCAGGCTCCTCTGTCCATGGGATTTTCCAGGCAAGAACACTGGAGTGGGGTGCCGTGCCCTCCTCCAGGGGATCTTCCCGACCCAGGGATCCAACCCGAGTCTCCTGCTTGGCAGGTGGGTTCTTTACCCCTGAGTCACCAGGGAAGCCTTAGCACTATGACATTTCAGGTCAGATAATCCTTCGTCCTGGGGGCCTGCCCTGTGCATCACTGGATATTTAGTAGCATCCCTGATCTCTAGTCCCTAATACCAGTACTGCCTGTCTTGATTATGACAACTAAAGTATCTCTTGACGTTGCCGAGGCTCCTCTGGGGGTCAACTCACCCCAGATGAAAACCCACAGAGCTAGAGATTGAAACAAGCAAGTGGTGGACCTCGCTGGTGTTGCAGAGGATGGGGATCTGCCAGCCAGTGTGGGGGACGCGGGCTGGCTCCCTGGTCTGGGGAGACGCCGCCCGCAGCAGGGCCACGGAGCCTGTGCACCGAGCGCACACGGCCTGGAGCCGGACACTGACGCTGTCAACTCCACGCGCTGCACTGCTGAAGGCTGCCGGCCGAGGTGCTCTGCAGCAAGAGAGGCCCCCATGAGTACCCCCCAGTGAGTGGCCCTCACTCACGGCAACCGGAGAAAGCCCTTGGGCAGCAGTGAAGACCCAGTGCAACCAAAAATANAGCGAGTCTTTACAATGTTCTAGAAGTGGCAAGGCGGCAGCGGTGGCCCTGCTCACAGGACCGGTATGAAGGGAGTCTTCTCAGGCGATCTGGTAGAGGTGGGTGATCGGTGTACTCTTCATTTTACTTTTCATGTACTCTTAGCTTTCCACTACCGCTTTTGCCAAATCCACCGACGCTGGCGAGGCAATAATGATGTTTTGAACAAGAGGGGAGCAGAGTCAGGCTGTTTTTTTCTCAGATGGAGAATTGAGAATAAGAGGTCTGAACATCCCCCAAACCTGATCTGATTTACACCCCCAGTGACTTTTGCCTTTACTGCAAAATGATCGTAGTGTTTTCCATTATCACGGTTCTGTTCTAACAGGCTCCTGAATCTGTACTTTAAGGATGTCCAAGGAAAGAAGTCCAAAACTAGAGACCATCTCTGAAGAATATCCCTACGCAGAATCAAGGGAAAGTGAACCAAATCTTAATGAAATCCTAAAGCCAGGACCTGGATGGTTAACGGAGACCACGGGAAGGGGCAAACTTCCTGGGTTGTTTCTTCCAGGAAGGCAGTGTTCTTAGACAACAGTTTTCTGCATTGCATACAGGGGATGTGTGGGGTGTTTGTAGCAGAAAGTGAGATACTGTGGAGCTAGATAGGTTGGACATTTGCATCAGGATTTTAATGAAAATGCAAGTGAGAGTGGCCGCGCCTCACTTCTAAAGCCCCTCTCTGCTCAGGCAGGTGTGTGAAGTCAGAAGCCAGGAAGAAGGAGGTGATGGCCACGTTTCCCGACCTCTGAAATCCAGATGACATCAGAAAGGGTTATTTAATTCCAAGGTGCATCAGTGGGCTAGTCACACAGAGGGAGGAAGAAAAGAATTTATATCCCTTTCATATATAAAAGGAAACAGATGTGATTTTCTTTACAAAAGAGCATTTCATTAAAAAAAAAAAAAAGGCGAGGCGAGGCAGAGTTAACATAACCATTATTCTCCATCTCAGGAAAAGCAAATCCTGTTTGCCTGTCATTATGGAAGGTAGCAAAACCCTTTCATCCAGTGATTAGTTGTAAACATTCCACCGCCTTCTGGGAGCAGGCCTCTGTTCCCCATCTCACACCGAAGCCATTTTCTTAGACTAATGTTTTATACACACAGCTCAGCTACAATGCAAACTCTCAGTACCCCAAAGGCAACGGGGCATTCGTTTATACTAAATCAGAAGTGTCACCCTTGGCAACCTGCAGCAGTGAAACATTTATTCAGTCTTGCATTGCTGGCACTTAGAATTATTTCTTTCATGCCTGATAGCCAAATTACAATATGGCAGGTTTCCCTGGAGCTATGGGATCATTAGTGCCAGCTCACAACATACTTTCAACTGATATGGCATTTCATGTACAGCTGCCAATCAAAAAATGGGATATGCAAATGAGGATGGAGCCTTGGTGTACGATTCCTGTACCGCGAGCTCCTCACAGATTTCCTTAATGACTAGCAGTCATTCCGCTGAGTGGAAGAAGTGGAAAGAACACAGGAAAATTCCCCTAGGAAGCTGGTTGCAAGAGCCAGAAGTTTTTACATTTGATTTCCATATTTATGCTCTTTCTTTCTCCCCTCTCTCTGTTTCTAAACAGTGGGCCGAGAGATACTGGAGCAAGACTTGTATAAACATAGCACCTTGTCATTGCAGTTGAGTCTCAGGCCACGCTCAGACCCCAGCTGAGGGTTCTGGCTAAACGCGGGCGGGTCCCGCCGCCTCTGGTGGCGAGGCCGGCTCTTTTAGGGGCTGCTGGATGCCGGGACGAAGTCAGATGAGGGCGAGGCTGCCTCCGTGACGCGCAGGCGCCGTGTCCGCGCGGGGTCCCCGTGAAGAGTTTCCTCCTTTCCTCGCCTGCATGTCTGGGCCACTCCCTTGTTTTGCTCGCTAGATCCTAGCCTCCGGAGCTTTCTTTTCGCAACCTCAGAAGTCCTGAGTTCCTTCCCGCCTTAGGCAGAGACTGCCCCGCGCCCGAGGAGGAGGTAAATCAAACTGATGGAACGCATGAAGGGATCCCCGTGGACCAGTTATCGCCTGACTCTGTTTGGGGATCCCGGATAAAAGCTCCAGTTCCACTGGCGACCTTAAAGACGCCTCCCTGGGGAGAGGGGACGAGGGCAATATTAAGGAGGCGGCAGCCCCATGACGGGGAGTGTCTCCACCCTCCTCTCGCTGCGAAGCGCGGCGCCCTCCTCCCGAGGCTGGGGCTGTGACCTGCTTTCCCACGCGGAGGCGCGCAGGACCGCTCCTCGGGAGTGCGTCTCCATCATTCGCTTTTTTCTACGTGTGACGGTGAACCCATCTACTTAGCCAGGCTGGGTGTGCAATACTAGCTTCTGAGTTTTCCTTTATTTCTTATTTTTGAGAAGCTGAAGTAGTAACGTGACATTCCGAAACAGTGAAGATCCTTTTTCAGAAAGGGTCGTCTCCTCCCTGGCTGCTGTTTCCCATTGTTCCTTCTGCTCATGGAATACTTTTCCTGGATAATGAGATCATGGTGGATTCTTTTTATTTTTCAATATGAGCAAATATAATGTCATTTTGGGACTTTCCTGCTGGCTCAAGAGTAAAAAAAAAAAAAAAAGAAAAAAAAATCTGCCTACCAATGCAGGAGAGGCGGGTTGATCCCTGGGTGGGGACGATATGGAGGAGGAAATGGTAACCCACTCCAGTATTCTTGCCTGGGAAATCCCATGCACAGAGGAGCCTGGCGGGCTACAGTCCCTGGGTTCTCAAAAGAGTTGGACTCAGCTTAGTAAACAACTGAAACAAATGCCATTTAACTGCAATTCTATGATAACCTCAAATCCTGAAAGATGGTGCTGTGAAAGTGCTGCACTCAATGTGCCAGCAAATATGGAAAACTCAGCAGGGGCCACAGGACTGGAAAATGTCAGTNGACTCAGCTTAGTAAACAAACAACTGAAACAAATGCCATTTAACTGCAATTCTATGATAACCTCAAATCCTGAAAGATGGTGCTGTGAAAGTGCTGCACTCAATGTGCCAGCAAATATGGAAAACTCAGCAGGGGCCACAGGACTGGAAAATGTCAGTTTTCATTCCAATCCCAAAGAAAGGCAATGCCAAAGAATGCTCAAACTACCGCACAATTGCACTCGCCTCACACACTAGTAAAGTAATGCTTAAAATTCTCTAAGCCAGGCTGCAGCAATATGTAAACTGTGAACTTCCAGATATTCAAGCTGATTTTAGAAAAGGCAGAGGAAAGTGAAAAGTGAAAGTGAAGTCACTCAGTCGTGTCTGACTCTTTGTGACCCTGTGGACTGTAGCCCACCAGGCTCCTCCGTTCATGGGATTCTCCAGGCAAGAATACTGGAGTGGGTTGCC